>QXDP01000248.1:0-47115 GCA_003717255.1 Protomyces gravidus | reverse complement strand
GCTCAATCTTCTGCCGCTGACTCTCGCCTGTGTGCATCTGGTCCCTCCGGATCCTTGGCTGGATCACCGCCAACAGCCTCCGTTCACCACGCTTTCCCTGAATGCGACTCCTTGTCCATCAGTGGGCTCCTTTTTGATTTGAAGCGTCCTCTCTGCGACTCGTGTTAAAAACTAGTAAGTATGGTTCTCCCAGAACATGCCACGTCTGCACTTCCCCCTATATAGTAGACCGTGACTGCTCATCGCTCCTGATACCTCCTCACAGCACTCCCTATTTTCTAACATATAAGATGTTTGCGACTACCGATGATCTCTTCAGCTCGACCTAGTTTCGTCTTGTACTGGTCAAATGATGCAATATATCCTGCAAGCTGCTGTCGTCTTTCATGTCGTGTCTTCATTTGAGCTTGACCCGCTTTGTCGGTGTATCACTTCCTACCCTTATCATCGTTAGCGGCTGACAAAAGCTTCGTTAGTCTCCGGCGCTTCAAAAGTGGCTGAGAGCCTGATGTACCTTTACCACGGTGACCAGCCAGGCGGCACACCAGGTATGTTCGACGAGCCGGTTTATTGGTGGGAATCAGGGGCGATCTGGAACGTACGATTTGTGCTTAGATAAGTGCAAGCTAACCTTTGCAGGCATATATTGACTTCTGGTCCTATACTGGCAAGAATGACTTCAATCCTATCGTTGAAGATGCATTGCTTTGGCAAATGGACGACAATAAGGATTTCAGGAACATCAACTTCACGAAATGGCCAGGCAATGATGATGAGGCTTTTTGGGGTATGACGGCCATGTCTGCCGCTGAAGCTGGATTTGGATGCTTGAGAAGTTCAGGAGAGACTTGGCTTATTGCTGCTAAGGCTACCTTCCATGACTTGGCCAGTCGTTGGGATGAGAGCACGTGTGGAGGTGGACTGCGATGGCAGGCTTTCGAAGGTCGTGGATACCAGTACAAGAACTCTGTCACAAATGGCGCCTTCTTCAACCTCGCTGCACGGCTTTTGCATCACACGGAAGAGGAGGAATACAGCCAGTGGGCTGAGAAGATCTTCAATTTCATGCTCAACTCCGGGTTCATCGATAGCGAGACCTTTGCAGTCTACGACGGCGCCAATGTGCCTGACTGTAAGCAAATCAATAAAGTCGAGTGGTCGTACAATGTTGCTCTGCTGCTTGGTGGTTGTGCATTCATGTATGATCACACCCAGACAGACATCTGGAAGAACCGCACAGACCGCTTCATCGACACTTTGACGACACGCTTGACCTTCTTCGGCGGCAGCGACAGAGACATCTTGTTTGAGCAAGCTTGTGAAGGCAGCAATACATGCAATACTGATCAGCGATCATTCAAAGGATATCTCGCCAGAAATATTGGCTACACGATGATGATTTATCCAGAATCTCAAGCTCGATTGTCAAAATTCCTCACTGCTTCGGCTGAAGCTGCAGCAAAGGCTTGTACAGGCATTGCTCCTCAGCTGGGCATATTTCAAGACGTGTGCAGTCTCAAGTGGACTGCCAATGATGGTGTCTTTGATGGGAGCACGTCCTATGGAGATGTGGTTGGGCAGTTCCTATCTGTGCTAGAGACCTTGCAGGCCAATCTTGCCGTATTCTCGTAGGCTTTTCTGTTTCGTGAAATGAGAAGAGCAATCGCACAAGTCTTTGAGAGCGTTGATAATGAATGAGGAAACGTTATGTTGCGCGCAAGAATGATCAATAATGCTTCGAATTGCTTTGAAATACTTGAGATTCGTTGAAGCTGATAGCATAAGAATGCTGTTTCTGGTCATCAATCGGTGCACATCACTGCTCGTAAGATCTGGCTTCCATACCAGCAGGTCTACTTGTTAGTCCGAGTCATTCTAAAGTCATTTACTTACGGCTGAACAGGGACTTTCCCCGCAGAAACCTCCTTCCAATTGGTAGAAAGTGCAGTTCCTCCAGACTCTTGGAAAGACTTCATCATTGCCTTTCTCGTATCGTCATCAGCATCTTTGTAGAGTGACTGGAAGAGGTTCTGTAGCGCATCGCCTTCTTCCTCCTTTTCTCCCGATGCTGACTTGTTCGTAGCATCTGCAGCAAGCTTGTCCCAATTTTTGGAGCCTGTCTTCGATGATGTCGGGTAGGCTAGAGAAGAGGTAGGCTTGATCGTGGATGCGTCTCCTTCGAGCTGTGCCCACTTCGCGGGCCTGCCCTTCACAAGCGTCACTTCGATCTTGCTCGTGAGGACCCTGTAAGTGGACTTCTGCGGATCAACTTCGGCAAAGAGTGGATCAAATTGATGAGACCATTCACTGCCAGTTTCTTTTACTTTGAAGCTGAGCGAGAGCTAATTGTCAGTATCGCATGCTAGACCAGCAAACTTACAGCTCTTTGCTGGATGTCGACATTGACATCGTCCTTCGGTACGTTCTTGGCGAAGAAAGTCACGACGACCTTGTCATTGCTCTGGTACCATTCATGCTTTGGTGGTTTCCAAGCGAATGGCACAGCCACGTAATCTTCCACTTCGGCTGGCTTGGGCGCAAGTTCAGGCACAAACGAGCGCTCATCAGTTTGGATGCCAAGTCCAAATTCCTCAATTTCAAGATCAGCTGGTCTCTCCTTGATCGTCACTTCCTGAGAGTCATCTGGGCATATTAGCCATGAATTTGAGCGCAGTGTACTGACCATTGGCCAAGGCAGCCTGCGTTTTTGATATCCAGATCGGGCGCGACTTTTCCTTTCCCTCAGGATCATCTCTAGCAGATAGATCGAAGCAGAATTTGGCATCGGCAAAGCGCTTCAACCCGTATAATGCCACACTACACATTAGTAATCGTTCTACACTCTCTCCAGCGTACCCGCGTCTGAACTGAGCTTGAGCACGAGACGTCTTCTTCTGCTTCTCAATTGCAAGCACAAATGCCCTTTCAGCGTCTTTCAAAGCTTCCTCGTAAAGCTTCAGTTTCTGTAGAGCAGAAGCGCGTCCTAGCAGATAGTCAATGCTCTCAGCGCCATTTGACTGAGCTTTGATGGCATCTGTGTAGCCTCTGACAGCGTCATCTATCGTTGTGTTAGTAGAGCGCATACAGGTCCCGCGAGCCAGCTCTTGCCATGCACGATGCTGTAAAGCATTTGACTGAGGAGCAGGCCGCACTTGTGCAGCTTCACAAATCACGTACCGAATTTGCCATCCTTGAGCTTAGTTGCTGCCTGTGCAGCAGCGATAGCAGCACTTGACATCTGGAGCTTGACCTCTTGGGCCGCTTGTGCAAATTGCAGCTTTGAGCAGTGGGTGGTTTTTGTAGGTTGACGATACAATTTCGCCATCTCATCAGCGTTCTCATCTACACACCAGTATCCCCATATATTGCTATTGACTGTATCGCTATAGCTATTGCTCATTCATCGCTGGCTCTTGAATGAGACCATCTGCATTGCATAGAATGGTCAAGCCTTTAGCATTTTCTGAAAAGACATTCAATTCGTCGTCCTATGCAGACTTTCGGCCTACCTATGGCCAAGCTCTCTTTACACAGCTATTTGACTACCACAAGGGGGATGATAAGCTTGCAATTGATCTTGGATGCGGTACAGGGCAGGTCACAGCTGTCCTAGCTCAGCACTTTAACAAGCTGATCGGGTTTGACACGTCTGCCAAAATGCTCGAATCTGCTACCAAGCACCCCAAGATCAGCTACAGGGTTGGCAGTGCTGAAGCATTGCCACTAGAAGATAGCTCGGTAGACCTTGTGACTGTAGGTCAAGCGGCACATTGGTTTGACAAGGACAGATGGTTCAAGGAGATGCACCGTATCATTAAGCCGGGAGGAACTTTGTCTTGCAAGTCTTCCTTTTGATGGTGCTGCACTAATCGCAAGTCTGGTCCTACAATGAGCTAGTCTTTACAGATTCCGAAGCAGCAACCAAGATTTGGACTAACGTCTCACATGCAGATGACAAGCTCGGCCCTCACTGGCCACAGCCTGGACGCAGTATTCTGGAGAATGCCATGGATGGCTTTGACATGCCAAAATCGCTCTTCAGCCGAATCGAAAGGCACTATACTGCCCAACGCGGGTCAAGTGGGCCATCGCCCGTCGCCAAGAAGACAACACTGCTTGGTGCAGCGCATTACATGCGAACAGCATCCGCCTTCCATAACTGGCGCGCTGCTAATGGCAATCCACAATCACGCGCTGATGGCGGTCAGGGTGATGCTGTGGATGAAGCAATCGACGAGATCAAGAGCAAGACTGGCTGGAAGGAAAACACTGAGATACGAGTGCATTGGCCTACAGTTGCTGTCTATGGCCAGCGCAGATAGAGATGTACACAGAGCAGATAGGAGCACATATCAGATCGCAATTGATGATTGTAAATTCTGAAATTTGTTTTTGTGCGACAAACAGCGCGACACGACAAAGAAAAGGCGACAAAACGGTCAACGTGCTGTGAGTCCAGTGGCTATAAGGCCCGAAGCATATATCAATGTATGGACGAGCTCCTTCGCTATGGCGATCTTGGCTTGGCAGATCGGAACGCGTCAGGAGTTTGGCACTATCAGCGCACGCTTCATGACGAGGATGAGACGAACGACTCAATATGCAAGCATGAGCTCGCAGTAGCCGGCAAGGCAGATCGCTCACTTGTTCTGACGAAAGACGCACATGTTTATTCTTTTCAAGAAGGTCTTCCAGATCTACCGTATTTGCGACGATTTCACAAGGATTATCCGACATTGGCGATAGAAAACGATGTGCTACTGGAACACCTAAGAGAAGACTACGCACTCGAGCAAGAGAAACGGCATCAGCATGTGGAGCTCGACAGTATCTTCGTGAAAGGCCGCTCTCGCGATTTGGCGCATCGCCATGCTCAACAATGCTTTGCAATTGTGCTTGGAACAGCCCCGAGCACGATGTACTTGCTTCTCTCGCGTCGTCACATGGATCTGGCAAAGCTGCACGACAACCAGTATGTGGCTTATTTCGATGATGTCCTTGCAAATAGCATTTTCCAGCACGACTTTCACGACCAGATACAGCAACTTGTCTTTGCGCCTGGACCCTCAAGCAATTATCTCGCAGTGCTTCTAAGCAATGAGTTTCGTCTCTATCAAGTAGTACATGATGCTGAAGAGCGCGATGCCATTTTTCATCTGAATCCACTTGAAGTGGAGGCCGATGCTCATGTTCGCCTCCCAAATGATGTCGCGGCAGCTGCCTTCTCAATGGAAGACACGCTTGCATTGCTGCTGACTGACGGGACCATCCAAATTTGGCAAGTCACCAAGGTAAAGAATCGAATTCGCATACTTATTCATCTCAAGACTCTTTGCACGTCGACCACGCCTGGTGGATGCACAAAAATATCTTGGTCAACTTCAATCCCAGGCCTGCTCATCTTTGTCGCAGGACAGCAACTCTGTACCTTGGCAACGGATTCAGGCAAGGTCTGTCGCACGGCTATCTGTGCACCAGGCGAGCGCATCACTGCCAGCGAATGTACACACAGCGATACCGCCGGTTGCGATCTTGTATTCATACTCACGACCAGTTCTTTGCAAGCTTTTAGTGTATCGGATCACGTTGCGCCCATCGTGGCCTGGGCGCATTATCGTGCGCCAGAAGCCAAGCTCGAACTTGCGCTCTTGCCGCACAACAAGGTGCAACGCATCATGCTTTGGTCGAAACTCGATGGCTGGGCCACAATCCATACACTGCTACGCAACGAGTCCGGCTACACGACGATGGCGCCGTACGCGATCGATCTTAATCTGCACAACCCCGCCACAAGCCTCTGCGTCTTGCCGTTCCAAGCAGTTTTTGCCGATGATGAACAAGGCTTCTTTCAGCTGCTAGCTACCACACAAGACGCTGCCGTAACGCGTGTCGTGCTCTCAACGAATCGCAATGTCCGCTTTCACCGGCGTAGAGTCACGATCGCGCATGGTCACAATGCTATTGACGAGACTACGGTCGTGACAGATGACGAGGCAGATGACGATGGATTGCTTGTTCGGCGCGGTGTGACAGGCTCACAGTGCAACTTGGCAGGACTTTATCAACACCTTTTGTCTCGCGACCGGCCTTTAGACATCAATCGCGAGCCTTTTGCGCTTTCGACCGCATGCGATCTTCTAAAGGGCCAGCTCCAATTGACGAAAGTAGACGAATTGGACGATAAGCTCGAATCGCTCGTCCACGAAAAGTCTGACCAGAAATGCTATACTGCATCGCTGGAGCAGATATGGACCTTACTTTCTCTACAGACCACGCATGAAGAGGCTGAGAATCAGACTTCCGAGGCACTGCTGGATAGTCTGCAGGAAATTTGGATGCCTCAGCGTTTGCGTCGCCGAGATGCTCAACGCGCCGCAGAAGCTGTCTCGAGGGAAGTTGCTAGTCGATTATCGCTTTCTAGCGTCGTTCTTGGAATATCAGCGCTTGAGCATGATCAGCTGGACCTATCCCATTTCCGCGGACCAGCAAGTACAAAACGAGAGAAGCGGCATACTATCTTGGACAAGGTCCTTGATGACTGGCGGATAGGTGAAGCTGCCAGCGCGTACACTTGGCACGACCTCAATACCCAGAGACCGGTGGAGCCCTCAGCAGACAAGCAGGAAGCGCAAAATCGCTCTCGCTTCCAAGTCGACCCTATTCCTGCCTTCCGCGGGACGCCAGCGCAAACAGCTGGTCCGCCTGCTGTTGCATTTTCGAGCCCTCTCCGCGCCCCGTCAGTGCTTCCACAGTCTCGACAGCCGCAATCTGCGCATCCACTGCGAACACAGCTGTTCAAGCATGTTCAGATCCCGGCGAGGACCGAGTCTCAAGAAGCGGACGAATCATTCGTGTCTTCGCAGACAGAACCTTTGTCATCACAGATTGAGCCGATGGTCATGACTCAGGTCTTAGCAGGGCCTCACGGAAGCCGTGCACTACCTGGAAAGAAGAAAAAGAAGAAGCGTGCTGGGTTCTGACCCTGACACTTTTTCACAAAATTTTGCACCGATGAATTCGTACAAATCCGTACACACAGCATCTATAGCGCTCAACTGCATTCTTAAAGCTTCCGTGTATCATTATATGCTAGAAATTAGACATGTTCCGCATGGCGGGCGTAGCTATTTCGCCTCTCAAGCTGTAGAAGAGGGGGATACCGTGCTCATTGAAGAACCGTCGCTCATAATTTCTGCCATCTACAAGGTTTTCCGGCAAGAATGTTGTATATGGTGCTTTCACTACAACCTCGGCAAGAATATGAAGATTGTCCTCGAGACTGAGAAGTCTGGAGCATCTATCGGCCGATGCTGCTCTGAAGAGTGTGAAACCCTCGCTATGACCCGCTCTGCAGTCCACATGCAAATGCTTGGCAAATTGGGTTCATCCATTGCAGAGGAAGACATGCTCAGGTTTTGCTGCAGTGCGCTTGCCTTACACAAGTCTGATCAATCGAGCTATGCAGAAATGCTCGAGCTGCAAGACGGCAGTAATCTGTTCGACAGCGAAGACGTGTATGCCATCAAGAACATTACAGATGCACTCGTCACGGCATTTCCTGACTGGAACGCGGACCGATCAATCGCTCAGATTGTTCATGATGCCATGAGCCGTTCACGCGTCAATTGCTTCGGTATCTGGGAACAACATGATGGTCGCTCATTTCCAGAAAGTGAGCAACTCGGATAGGCATTGTTCCCTCGCTCAAGCTTCTTCAACCATGCATGCACTCCCAATGTCGCAAAATTACGGATTGGTCGCCAAATGTGCTTCACTGCCAAGCGTGCAGTCAAAGCTGGTGAAGAATTGACCATCAGCTACCTCGGCGACCGCGAATTCGACTCCTCTGCCGATCGGCGTGACGCAATACGCGAATGGGGCTTTGATTGCAACTGCGCTCAATGTCGAAGAGAGCTCACAGAGACAACATGAACACTCAATCTTCATCAATCTCATCGACATTCTCCTGAACAGCCCCTCGTCGCTCTTGCTGCCGATACATATAAGCCAGTTCTTCGCCAGTCGACGCTTCCTCAATCGACTTGTCATCTCGACGCTTCATGAATCGTGGGAACCGTATGCTCAGTCCTCGTTCCTCAGAGACAAGCCCAATTCCAGCACGATAAACGGGCGATAATGTAATATCGGCCATGCGTACCTCCCATACTTCTTGCGGAACGAACCAATAATCTGGATGCAGAGGAGAATCCACATCTGCTGGCATCGCGCCCTGAAATGCCGTTTCGGCATCTTCAGCATACTTGATTTTCAAATCCTTGTAAAAGACATCAGTAAAGCCGGAAATACACTTGCAGACCGCCTGCAACGTGCCGGTATCTTTGTCTCGCACTGCCAGCAAGATTGGCGACCACCAGTTTGCTTTTCGGCCAGAACCATGCCACGCTCCGATAGGGACCAAGTCGAGCGAGTCTGCACCTGCATCGTAATCCTTTTTGACTTTGAGCCAGGATTCAAGACGCTGATCTGGCGTGTATGTCGCCAAGAGCGCCTTTTTGCGGTTGCCACGCTTCGGTGCCTCTTTGTCGTCATTATTAGGGGCGTCGATTTGCACTTCATTCTCAAGAAGCTTCGCCATGATGCCTTCACACTTGGCATCCGTAGCTGCTTTGTAAAATGCAATGACTTCTTCTTCACTGTATTCAGGACAGTCGATTGACTTGACAAAGGTGAAGCGATCTTCGACCTCCTTGAAATGCGTTTTGAAAATATCTCGTCGTTCCCTGAGTGACTTGCTCAATAGTGATTCACCATTTAAAAACATGAGATCAAATCCGAAAAGACAGACTTGTTGTTTCACTGTTCCTGCTTCGACATTCTTTCTCGCACGCGCAGCAAGTGATTGGAAATTCTGCATTCCAGCAAGTTTATCCCATGCGACCACTTCGCCCTCGAGCACAAACGACCTCACACCTTCACCTTTGATATCAAGCATAAGACTTGCGAGATCCGGATACTTCTCCGTCATACGTTCTAGATGTCGACTGAAAATGCTGACATTGCCCTCTTCGCTGCAATGTATCTGTGCTCGTTGGCCATCATACTTGTATTCACATGTATAGGCTTGTCCAGCAAGACGTGAAAACATGTCGCCGAGATCACGCGTGATGAGACCCAGCATGGGCTTGATTGGCGTATTGATGGAGATGTCTGGACCAGACAAGAGCTGCTCGATACCACCAGAGAGCAAGTCAGGGACAAGCAGATTGTAATTAGGTCGACGTGCGAAAGACTGCTTGACAATCTGCTCCGAAGCTTTGAACACATCCTGACGCGCTTCTTTTGAAAGCGACATCAAGTCTGGCGTCAAGACGGCGGAACTGTCTGTGCACTTGTTGAGGGAAAATGCACGCGCAAGTGCAATCAGCATCGTCGTCTTGACCGCGCCGATGCGCAGATGACACACAAGCGTGCGTGTTACGAAGCGTACTTCTTCGCCTCGCGCAGATAGCAGCAAACGCTCGACAATTTTCTGCTTCTTCTCACCTGAGCCTACTCCCTTTGAGGTCGATATTTCACGCAAGCTCTTGTATACGCCACTGATGGTCAGAGGAGCTGGCTTGAGTATAGTGCGAACTTTGGCTTTAGCTTCAAATGCGACATCACCGGCATCGCCATGCTTGTTGTATAGCGCTTTGAGACTCTTTGAGCCAGAGACTGCTTTGATGCCTTTAGAGACAAGACTTTCACCGAGACCAAGCTCAGTGTTTTCAAATGGTGGTGCAATGGCATTTGTGCACAGCCAAACAGCAGAGAGCAGACAGTCGGGTGCGTAGACAATGAGCATTCTTAGCATGTTGCATAGACATTCGACGATGAGCAGTCGAGAGCGTGTTGCACTGACCAGCGTGAAAGTGTGCGAAAGCAAAGCATAGGGAGTTGTCTTGGCTGTCCAACTCGCAGCAATATCTTTGTGGTTTAGTGGATCAAAGGATGAGCTGCCAAGGTCAAGGGAGTAAATGGGAGACTCTTCCTCGTCTGCCAGCAACGGTAATGATGTTTCTGCAGTCTTCAACGCGACCTCGGCCTTCACAGGGGATGACTTGAACGGCGCAAGACTTGGCGGTGTGAACGACGGCCCTGCCTCTGCCTCTGCTTCAGGGGTCTTACTCTCGAGGTTGCGAGCGAATGCTTCGTCTGCAAGCAGCTGGTCCACCTGTTGATCTTTGAGATTGACAGACGTCTCACCTGCTAGCCTCCGAGCAAGGGCTTCATCCTCTGCCATCTGATTATCTTCAAGTGCTTGCAATCTCCGTGCTAGCTGCTCATCGCTTTCCACTTCTTGCTCTTCATCTGCTTCTAGCCACTTGTCCACTTCCTCATGCTTAGAGGCCGTCCTGACTTCTGCATCCAGCTTCGCCCGGGGGCTCTTGAAGAAGTCTGACAGTGGACCTGTGCGAGGCGGTGTTGACATGATGCCCGTCGGCCGTGTGCGCTTCTTGGCGGGCGAGGGCGGCGCTGCACTTGACGGCCTCTTTGCTGGAGCCATGCTTCTACGCACTAATTCTATTCTATAGCCTCTCTTCTCTCATCCCCATTCCTCGACATGGCCATAGCATGAATCCATGAATCTTCTTCCTGTTTCTTGTCGCGAATTTCTTGAACACGTCGCAACTCCAGAGACAACCAGACTGGCCAGGTGAGCAGACCAGAGAAGCATGTACTCTGCCTCCCAGCGTCTCCAGAACTCGTTCAGCTTCTTCACAACAGTCCTTTTATGTCTTGCTGGTCTGATCGCCCTGACGTCCGTCTTTTACAATGACACGGCCACGGTACAGAAACTCAACATTAGCAAAACCGTCGTCAAGTACTCGCGCGCCCCTAGATCTTACGATCCAGCACAGCAGGAATACGCACATATTGTGTTTGACCTTGCAGCAGATTTCAGACCTCTTTTCAACTGGAATACGAAGCAGGTGTTTGCCTATCTTGTGGCAGAGTATCCAGGACTCCCAAAGCCTGCAGCAGGCACGGCTATTTGGCAAGACAATAAGGTAACCGTTTGGGATGCTATCATTCAGACCCGAAAGAAGGCCCTGGTCAATTTGTCAAAGAAGCGCAACAAGTACCCAATTGGCGATATTGCCAAGGTCTTTGACGGTCGTAACGCTACGTATACGCTTTATTGGAACACCATGCCTGTACGTCTTTTCGTTGGTCGTTTACTTGCTAACGATAGCATGTCGGCAAGCTAGGCTGGGGCAGCATTAAAGGATCCCAGAAAGTCTTCTTCCCACCTCGCTTAACTGCATAATGCTTCTAGACATGACCTGTTTTCTTCATACATCTACATCTGTTGTCATGCATCATGTTAAAGCTGAGCGTCCGGTGCTGGCGCGGCACCATGACGATGTCCACCTCTACCACTTCCATGTCCGCGAGGCTTCTGACCGCGACTGCTACCCCTACCCCGTGTCGAGCCATTCGCAGCTGTATGCATAGCATGCTGTTGCTGCCAATTGCTAGTACCAGCACCAGTTCCAGTACCATTCGTAGTATTGGCGCTTTGCTGCAACATGCTGCCCAAGAACTGCGAATCCACACGACTTTGCCATACATTGGCTTGTCCATTGCGCGGCGGTTGTGGGCCAGAGTAATACTGCTGTCCAGGCACAGCTGCGTTACGTGCAAGCAGCCGCACAGGAGGACCGCCTCGATGACTTTCATTGAATCCACCACGTTGACCGTGATGATGCACGCCACCTCGTGCATGTTGCTGTTGTCTACCCGAAGCATTATGTTGTCGTCCTTGTTGCGCCTTTGAGACGGTCAAGACACCGGGATCTGTGTAGTTCAAGACAGAAGCATAGTCCACAGTCATCCCGCGATACTCTGAGCAACGACCGCCGAGTACTGTACCAGACATGAATGCAACATCAAACACAATATCCAGCGAATCCTTGTGTACGCCCACACACGTGCCGCGCGTCGTGATGGGTACTTTGCCTGTATCAGCGACATAGGTCACACGATCGCCAAGACTGAAGATTTGAGTGCTGAGACGATGTGCAGCGTCTTCCGGTCGCAAAAGGGCGATTCTGGGAACTCCTTTGACAGTTTTACCAACAACTTCACTAGCTGCAGACGTATTCACAGCATTTGCAGCTGCCTCAATCTCCGCAATCGTAGCAGCGTCAAGCTCCTGTGCTTCGATAGGAACACGCTCAAATGACTTGACTTCAACACTTTTGAGCCAATCGCGAATCTCCTTCATTTTGAGCTTCGCTTGTTCGCCATCACGGTAAAAGTCCTCCGCATGGACATTTTCCTTGCGCGCAAGCCGTTCCAAGCCAGCAATGAACTCGGGAAATTTCTTCTTGTATGCCTGGAGCAGTGCAACAGCTTTGTCGCTGTACTCCCATCCAGCTTGCGATCGTCGTGTATAGCCAAGCACCTTCTGTCGCTTTCCTTCGAACTTGAGGTTGAGACCCAGATTGAGACGATCTTCTTTCAAAATAACAGAAAATGACGAGGTCAACTTTGAAAGACTCAAGGCCGACATACCAACGACTTTGCTGACCACAGGCGCAGGATAGTAGCGATCGCGCACAAGCGCCTTTTGTGCCAAATCCCGACCGAAGTCTGGTTCCTTCACTTTCGGCACAGACAAGACAATATCGACCTTGCCATCCGTGTGACCCATGACTCGCGCAGGGCGGCCATAGTTGAATGAACCAAGGAAAAAGACCTTGCTGCCAATAGGGAACTCTTCTGCCACATCCAATGCTGCACGCTCTTCAAATCGTGCATCGACTGAAACGACATCATCCACGACCGTCTGCAGCGCATAATCATAGTCTTGACCTTCTTCAGCGACAAAGTCCTTGACAAATGCACCTTCTGCCGTACGCCGCAAGCCCTTGAGCGGTGCAACATGCACCAAGATCTCGATCGGCCCCGTGATGACTGCCAATTTGCGACTATATCGCTCAGCAACCCGTTTCGCGGTCCTCTGCCAGGCCTCCGGACCTTGTCGATGCGGCACAGGCACCAACTGCTTCCCGTGCATCTCATACCTGAAATGTGAATCTGACACGGCTTGAACCTCAGCTTCCTGTAGGTACGGCCAATTGACGTATACAGTCTTTCCAATCTTGCTGCGTGCGACATCTTCTGACTTGGCACCAGCATGAGGATTTCCTAACTTGATGACCATGGAATCTTGCTTACTGTCGCGCATAAAGACATTGACGCCGTGCGCCTCGAGACTGCCCTTGAAGGGCAAAGTGTGTAGCGTTGGGAACCCAGCAAGCGAGTCAATACCCAGCAATACACCCGTTGTCAGTCCACGCGTCAGGTTCTTGGTATCGCCAAGTTCAGGCAACTGGAACACAGACACGCGGCAATGCGACCTGAAGTCGGGGAAAAAGCCAGGCAACGATGACGGGTACAAAGCATCCAAGGTCTCATCATGCACAAACTCCCACGCAGGACCATGTACATTGCGCGCCTTTTCCTCAGCCGTCAATCGTACCTCTCTGCTTTGCATCGCACTCAAAAGTCGCTTTTCGTCAATGAATGGGATCTTGACAACAGCTTCCCAATCAGCTTTTTTACCATTCATATCAAGAGGGAAATCATTCGGGTAAAAGTCCTTGATGGGTGAGTCGTCCTCTGTCATGAGTTCGCGGAAGCATTCAGGAACAAGTTTCTTGCTGCGTTCCGGCAAGACACCCATGAGCTGTTCGAACGGCTTGAATGGTTTACCAAGCTCAAATTTGAATTCGCCAGACTGCAAGCCTTTGCGAACATCGCTAATCTTGGGTGAATAGTGGTAGCCGTAGTACCAGCCCCAACTCACAACGCCATGGTAGTAGTAATGTAAAACCCATTGCAGTCCTTCGCAATAGTTTGTCGTCATTTCAGTCAATGCGGCTTCATCATCGAGCGTGAAGCCCAGCTTCTCTTTGTAGTAGTCTGACTTCCACGCATCGAATTTTTCCTGGTATGCGGCATGCATTGCTTCTTCCGCTTCAGCCAGTGTTGCCTCGACCACCGGCGCTTTGGAATATCTCGTCAATGCACGCTGGACGGCCACTTTATCTTGCGCAGAGCCAGTTGCATTGACGCGCAATTGTGTCTTGACGGCGATTTCGCCATCTTCTTCCATCGCAACAGATTTGCGTGTGAGTCCTAGTTCTGGTGCAACGCGCTCGATGAAAGAGGCGAGCTCCGGGTCATCATGCGCCTTGACATCGATGCTGCCTTCACCACGCTTGACCAGGTCTCTGACCTGTACAATGAGCTTGTGTTGTGATTTGGTCAACATGAGTCGATTTTTCGCCTTGGCAGTCTCAATATACTCCAAATGACCGATATCCTTTGATGAAAAGTGCTCTGCATCATGAGATTCAGCTTCAAAATATTCGCGCTCAAACTTTTCTAGTCCTTCAAGCATTTGACATAGTCTCGCTTGATTGATGATTCCATTATCGTTCATATATCCGCCACAGTGCGGCAGAGTCTCTTTGTATACCTTGTACATGAGCACCAATGCGCCTTCGTTGATGTGTAGATTTGGCAAGTTGGGTAAAAAGTCATTGCCAATGAAAAAAGCCATGAGAATAAAGTCGTCAATGATGCGTTCAATGTCATAAGGAAAAGGCAGCTTGTCTTTGAGCTCAAAGAACTCGAGTTCAAGGTATTCTCGTAGAAGCGATAGTTGCATGAGGTAGAAGTTCTGGTCATTGAGTTCCTTGGTCTTTGCGCCTGTCTTGACGGGACCAAACGTAACCTCTTCGCGCAGCAAGCAGAAATGCGGCTCGTGACTGAGGAGACCAAGCATGATCAAATCTGCATCAAGGCCATAAAGACATTCTCTAACATTCGGGTCGTATCCAGGTTGCGCCTTTGCCGTGCGGATGAACTCCATGATTTTATGCTCGCCTTCCCCAGGCACATCGTGCCCGGAAAAGATGATTCTTACGCCACGCCAAGCCGCGTCTTCGCTGACCTTTTTATTGATGAAATACTGGAGCTGACGCGACAATCTCGCCATGAATACGGTTCCTGGCGTGATGCAATTTGTATCGAATGGGTCTTCCTTCGGCAATTCTTGGCCCGCCTTGACAGCCTTTTCTCGCGCCTCTTGTGCATCTTTGGCGGTACGGAATCGCCGAGACCGTTGCTGATTCATCTTTGCGCGCGGCGCGCATCCATCAATCGCCATGAAAAAGACCTTGCCCGGTTTGATGGTGGCGAAGAGATGCTCAATGTAATTGAAGATGGCGACAAACATCTTTTCCTCAGACAAAGAGCCGCCGACGCCATGGTCGCCCTTATGGGTGGCGTTGTGGATGATGCCATTCATGTCGAGATACAGGTTGTCGAATTCTGGGATGCTATTGGGCTCGATGAGCTGTGAGCAAAGCGGATATCGCTCTGACATCCATTTGAAGAACTTGGGAATGCCCATGGCGATCGATTGGTTTCTGTCCTACTCGTGTGCAGCGCTTCCCATTTATGCTTTCCCATACGGCTTCGTCTTCGCTGTGAAACTTTCGGGGACGTCAAAATGCACGTGACTTGCCGATTCAGGAACAGAGCACTTTTGGCATTGAACGAAACTAGCAGCTATCTATAAAGTGGGATCGGTATGGACTATGTGGACTAGAGAAGATATATGCTGAGCTATCAGCAAAGTTTGAAAGGAAAAAGCGATGAACGCACAATTGTCTGCCCTCTTGATTTTCAGTCAATTTGTTCATTTGTATTCTCGATCTTTTGCCTCTCTTTGTGCTTCGTAGCGGATATTGTACTGAGCAAGGCAATGAACTTCATGTCTGCCCAACGCTCGATCTATTACACCTCGCAAGTTGCATCGGTGAGACAGTCTTCATCATGCTGAAAGTCTCCCGGCCTTCATTCTATTAGACTATACTTCCAAGCATAGAGCAAAGCTGCTTTCATCATCCTTGATCAGCTTGTACGAGTCAGAGCAGTGTCAATTGTAAGCAGCATGTATCCATGTTCATCGACTTCCTCTGCCAATTAGTGCATTGATCACGTGATTTAAATTCGAGTCGCGTCTCAGCAGAAGGAAACAGGCTCACTCGAGCTCACTATAGCTAAAGTAAAGCATCAACCGGGTACGAGGGCCGCTAGCCAGGATGGCACCCATGTCCATTGACGATGCCAATGAGCAAGTCAACGAAGAAGAACGCGCCATCCTCGAGCAAAAAAAAGTGAATGAAGAGTATAAAGTGTGGAAGAAGAATAGCATCTATCTCTACGATACAGTCATCTCCCACGCGCTCGAATGGCCCACCTTGACATGTCAATGGTTCCCCGACGTCGAACGGTAATGTTTGTGTCTTTAAAGACGCGCGAAAGCTAATCACAGCGTTCCTGGCAAAGGCTATAGCACACACAGACTGCTTCTCGGCACACATACCTCAGACAATGACCAAAACTACCTTCAAATCGCGTCTGTCAATCTACCCAACATGCCAGAGAAGCTAGATGTCGGCCGTTACAGTGATGAGACTGGTGAAGTAGGTGGCTATGGTGGCCCAGGCTCAGGCGAAGCACGTATCCAAATCACGCAAAAGATTGACCATGAAGGGGAAGTCAACAAGGCGCGATACATGCCGCAAAACCCAAATATGATTGCCACACTCGGCAGTCGCGGCGATGTGCTTGTATTTGATCGCACAATGCATTCGAATGTACCGACAGGCACGTGTAATCCACAAATCAGGCTCGTGGGACATAATGCGGAAGGTTGGGGACTTAGCTGGTCGCCGCTACGGCAAGGTTTGCTTTTAACGGCGGCAGAGGATGTGCGACTCTGGGATATCAATGCAGTTGAATCTGCGAAAGGTGCGCGACTCGATCAATGTATCGTATTCAAGTCACATACGGCTGGTGTGAATGACGTTCAATGGCATCCTCTACAACCTACTTGGTTTGGTAGTGTTTCGGATGACACGCATCTCAATATTCATGACACACGGTCAGATAACCGCAACAAACCTACACACACTACAGCAGCGCACGATGAGCCAGTCAATTGTCTCGCATTCAACCCTGTCAACCAATATGTCGTTGCGACAGGCTCATCAGACTCAACTGTGGGACTGTGGGACTTGCGCAATCTCAAAACGAAAATTCATACACTTGAAGGACATACGGGCGATGTACAGAGCATCAATTGGCACCCAACGGAGGAAACAATCTTGGCTTCCGCAGCGACAGATAGAAGACTCTTGCTATGGGATCTCAGCAAGATCGGCGAGGAACAAACAGAGGATGATAAAGAAGATGGACCACCCGAGCTCTTCTTTTTGCATGGCGGTCATACCGATTTGATTCATGACTTTTCATGGAATTTGCATCAGCCTTGGACTTTGGCGAGTGCGGCACAGGATAATATCGTGCAAATCTTCCAACCTGCGCACAACATTATCGGCGAAGAAGCATCTGCAGACGAGGCAGACCTCGAGTAGACTACTTGTTCAGATGGATCTATAGCTCAAGCCAGTAATGAGTAGAGAGGAGATGCTTCATAACTATAAACACGAATATCATGGGGCTGTCGCAGGGACAGGCTTCACCTTCAGCTCATTCGCTGCCTCATCAACCACGACCTCCACATGATCGCCATCACGAATCTCGCCACGAATAAGCTGCTCACTCATCGGCACAAGAATAGTACGCTCAATCAGGCGATTCAGTGGTCGTGCGCCATACACCGTACTGTAACCTTCCCGTGCCAGCCACGCCTTCGCTTCGTCAGAAACTTGGATATGCATGCGACGGTCTGCCACGCGGTCATTGATCTCCCTGACGCGCATCTCGACGATATCGCCGAACGCTTCGCGAGAAAGCGGATTGAAGACGATGGTCTCGTTGAGTCGATTGAGGAATTCTGGTCGGAAATGATGACGAATTTCCGCTTGCACTTTTTCGCTTGTTGCAGCGTCGAGAGTGCCGTCTGCTTGTAGTCCTGCTTCTGAGATCAGATGGCCTCCGAGATTGGTTGTTGCCACAATGAGCGTATTGCGGAAATCGACCTTGCGACCTTGTGTATCTGTCAAGAACCCTTCATCCAGGACCTGCAACAAGAGCAGAGTAACGCTCTCATGCGCCTTTTCAATTTCATCCAGCAGAATGACTGCGTACGGCTTGCGGCGCACCGCTTCAGTCAATTCACCAGCTTCTTCAAAACCGACATAGCCAGGCGGTGGACCGATTAGTCGTGACACTGAGTGTTTCTCTGAATACTCAGACATGTCGATCCGTACCATCGACTTTTCAGAGTCAAACAAGAATTTCGCAACTGTTTTGCATAGCTCTGTCTTGCCTGTTCCCGACTGTCCCGCAAAGATGAAGCTGGCGATAGGTCTATTTGCATCCTGAAGACCTGCGCGCGAGAGTCTGATGGCATTACAAACGGAGCGTACGGCGTGGTCCTGACCAATGACGTGCTGTGCGACTTGCTCTTCCATGTGTAGTAGTTTGTCACGCTCGCCTTGGAGTAGAGAGGTGACTGGGATGCCTGTCGTCCGGGAAACAACTTGTGCAATCTCGTCCGCGCCGACACGATCATTTAGTAGAGTCGTCTCGTTTTTTTGCTGTTGCTCGGTGATAAGACCTTGCAGCTTTGGAATGATCGAGAATTGCAGCTCGCCAGCTTTGCCAAAGTCGCCGGATAGCTGAGCCTGTTCGAGTTCAATTCGCGCTTGCTCAAGTTCACTCTTCAACCGAGCCTTATCTTCAAGTCGCTGACGCTCCTGCTCCCATGACTGATTGAGATCTTCAACTTGTTTCTGCTTGTCTGCCAGGTCGGCTTCGAGCTTCTCTCGTCTGTCAATGCTCATCTGATCCGTTTCCTTTTTCAACGAGCCCAACTCGATCTGAAGCGTCATGATACTTCGCTCGAGCGCCTGAATCTGTTCTGGTTTGCTTTCCTGTTGCAGACGTAACGCAGCGCACGCCTCATCCACGAGATCAAGAGCCTTGTCTGGAAGCTGACGATCTGTGATGTATCTATTTGATGCAACTGCTGCTTCGACAAGCGCTGCATCGGTGATAGTGACGCGATGATGATTCTCATAACGCTCCTTCAAGCCTCGTAGAATACTAATAGTATCTGCAACGGTTGGTTCATCCAATTGGACTGGTTGAAAGCGTCGCGCAAGAGCGGCATCCTTTTCGATATATTTGCGATATTCGTCCAACGTCGTAGCACCTACTAGCTGCAATTCGCCTCTTGCTAGTGCAGGTTTGAGCAGATTGCCTGCGTCGATACTGCCTTCTGCCTTGCCGAGTCCGAGCAGTAAATGCATCTCATCGACAAACAAGATGACTGAACCTTGCGCATCCTCAACATCCTTCAAAACCGCTTTGAGTCGCTCCTCGAAGTCGCCTCTAAACTTCGCGCCTGCCATGAGCAATCCCAAATCGAGCGCCACAACACGCTTGTTCCGTAGTGATTCGGGCACATCGCCCTTGACAATCCGTTGCGCTAATCCTTCAACCGCCGCAGTCTTGCCGACACCCGCGTTACCCAACAAGACAGGACACGACTTTGTCCGTCGAGATAAAATCTGTATCGTGCGCGAAATCTCAGCATGTCTGCCAATCACCGGATCCAATTTTCCTTCTTTTGCTCGCTCGGTCAAGTCAGTTCCATACTCTTTCAATGCGGCACCAGGCTCCTTCTCAGGCGCCATATTCATGCGATGTGTGCCGCCAGGAGGGCGTGGCGCGGCATAGTATCGTAATTGCGTAACTATGGCGGGCCTTGCTACATGCTGCGTCCATGCGAGTCTTGTGGTTGATGCGACACAGCGCGCACAGTGGCCGACGTGGCGATCGCTTGCTCTGATGCGTGGTACTGCTGCGAGTCTTCTTAGCATATGAAATTGAGTTGTCGCCTTGTCTGCAGTTGCGCGTTCCTGAAATTTTGAACTTTGCAGCGAGAGAAAGAGAAAAAGCGAGAAACTTCGAGAAGAACAAGAAAGGCATGCAATGGTGAAGGGGCTATGAGATGAGCCGAGTATGGAAAAGATATCGATACGATACCAGATGACCGTATGTCGAGATCAGGCACGAAAATAGGCAAGCGAAGAACATTTCAGTTACAAATCGCTGAAAATGACGAACCATCTGGAAACAGTGGCCAAATCAGTACAAAGTCAGGTTCAGAGGCCGCTGTATTGTGCAGTCCCTCACCTACTGTCTTCATGACCTTGATCACTGTGGCAGATATCATGGACTTCGCAAAAGACCTTGATTGATAGATGCACGCAAAGAACTCAGATGCAATTCATGCAAAGTCAAGTTGTAAGCAGTGCAGTCAACTCGACATCAGCTGCGAGCTTGATGGGATAGGCGTTGATCATTAATGACGTTGCTTAAGCGAGTTATGCGACGCCGTGCAACACTTCATTGTGCTTCTTAGAAACGGGCGACTTGTGAGCGGCTAGTTGGGCCAGGGAACAGAAAGCTTCGCATCTGATCGACATCCATGTCTACGTCACGCACGTATCGTAAAGACTGATGCAAGTGATACTGATAGAAAGATTGTCTCTCGCCCATAGGCCCAATAGTCGGCGAAAGAAACGGCCTGAAGTTCGGGGCAAGCACGATTAGATGATGCTGACACAGCAGTATACGACTTCAGCTGAGCGGAGATATTTGGAGACATGAGTTGAGCATGCATATGCTTTTGGGTCGAGTGAAAAGGACATCTCGACACTAGCGCATACAGCGTGCTGCTAAGCCCATGTATGTCATAAGGCGTGCTGTTCGACATTTGTGCATGACTTCTCGCCAAGTCTCAAGGTAGCAATTGCGATCACTCATTCTGCACAAAATATTGCAATGAGCCTACCCGAGCCGGTCACCTCTGTCATTAGCATACTCTGACTAAAAGCTGCAAAGCATACCGATCCCTGCCTTCCGTCGCCTGCCCTGTGGCTATTCTATACTTTTGCTTCGTATAGTCCGGTGCACCACCGACGATTTCGCTCACATAGCCCTGTCCTGCCTCGTTCGGTGATGCGCTTGGTGTATGCGCCAGTCTGCGTCGATGCGCCTCATCGCGTCGCGCATTGATATCCTTTTTCGCAAAGTAGTAAGCGATACCTCCTGCGAACATGAGGCTTCCCCAGCCCAGGGCCATCGATCCTGGAGTATTCATCTTCTTTGCTAATGTATAGCCTTGTTGGACTCCTGTTCAAGTGACGTTTAAAAATGTTGCGCCTCGCCTTCATCTGCTCGACCGACAAACTACTCTGCGGTCTGTCCGGTATCTCGAGGGCAGATGCCTCCTAAACGCAATAGGCAGGTATCGCCCGAGACATACAGCGACGAGGAAGAGTTTTCTGACCTCGCCGAGCCGGAATTACGCAGCGATGATGAAGAATACAGCAATACGCCGAGTCGCGCACGCGGGCCCGTTGTACGGCGCAATAAGCAGGCTGCAGGAGACACGGCTGCTGCTGTGACCGGAGGCGATGCAGTATCATCGTTCTTTGGGCGACACGACTTTTCACATCTCTTGAGTCTCAAGCTAGATCATGATGCGCGACCATTATGGATTGACCCGGAAGACGGTCGCATCATTCTTGAAGCATTTTCGCCGCTTGCTGAACAGGCGCAGGATTTTTTGATTGCTATTGCTGAGCCGACTTCACGGCCTAGTCACATACACGAGTACAAGTTAACGGCGTTTTCACTGTTCGCCTCCGTTTCAGTCGGCCTCGAGACGGCAGACATCATCTCTGTGCTTGATCGCTTATCAAAGACGCCGTTGCCAGAGTCCATCAAGACATTCATTGAGCAGGCAACGCTATCCTATGGCAAGGTCAGGCTCGTGCTCAAGGAGAATCGCTACTTTGTTGAAAGTAACCAAGCGGATATCTTACAAATGCTACTACGTGACGATCAAATTGGCCCGTGTCGAGTTATGGCTGGTAATGAAGACTCCCTTTTGCGTGGAGCGCGACCAAGTATGGCTGGCCTTGTCATCCCAGGTGTGCCAGCGCCTAAGGAGGGAGAAGCAGAAAAGAAGCCGGATGACCTGTTTACAGCTATGGTGGGCATCGACAAAGAGGACGAGGCAGATGAAGATCCTGATGCTGTGCATTCCTTTGAGATCCTGCCAGAATCTTATGAGATTGTCAAGAAACGTTGTCAAGAGATTGATTATCCTGTCTTGGAAGAGTACGACTTTCGTCGCGATACTGCTAATCCAAATCTCGAGATTGACCTCAAGCCGTCAACGCAGATTCGGCCATACCAAGAGAAGTCTCTCTCGAAAATGTTTGGCAATGGTCGTGCACGATCTGGTATTATCGTCTTACCATGTGGTGCTGGCAAAACGCTTGTTGGCATCACTGCCGCGTGTACAATCAAAAAATCCGTTCTTGTGCTGGCCACGTCCAGTGTTTCGGTCATGCAGTGGCGGCAGCAATTTCTGCAATGGTCCAACATCAAAGCAGACTCTATCGCAGTCTTCACCTCCGACCACAAGGAAAAATTCAAGGGTGACGCTGGTATTGTTGTGAGCACTTATTCTATGGTGGCGAATACACGAAATCGCTCACACGAGTCACAAAAGATGATGGACTTTTTGAGGTCGCGCGAATGGGGTTTCTTGCTGCTTGACGAGGTGCATGTCGTGCCTGCAGCCATGTTTCGCAAAGTCATCATGACGGTCGCATCACATGCGAAGCTCGGCTTGACAGCGACACTTGTCCGCGAAGATGAAAAGATTGATGACCTCAACTTCTTGATCGGGCCAAAGTTGTATGAAGCGAATTGGATGGATCTTGCGCAAAAGGGACATATTGCCAACGTACAGTGTGCTGAAGTTTGGTGTCCTATGACGACGGAGTTCTACCAGGAATATCTTCGAGAAAAGTCAAGGAAACGCATGCTCCTCTATGTCATGAATCCTAACAAGTTCCAAGCATGTCAGTTCTTGATCGACTATCACGAAAAGCGCGGCGACAAAATTATCGTCTTTTCCGACAATGTTTACGCCCTTCAGCAGTATGCTAAGAAGCTGAACAAGTACTTCATCTATGGTGGTACGTCGCAGCAAGAACGCATGTCTATTCTCGAGCATTTCCAGTACAATGACCATGTCAACACCATTTTTCTCAGCAAAGTAGGAGACACAAGTCTCGACTTGCCAGAAGCGACATGTCTGATTCAGATATCCTCACATTACGGTTCGCGTCGTCAGGAAGCACAACGACTTGGTCGGATTTTGCGTGCAAAGCGGAGAAACGATGAAGGCTTTAATGCTTTCTTTTATTCGCTTGTGAGCAAGGATACGCAAGAGATGTTTTATTCGACAAAACGACAGGCATTTTTGGTTGATCAGGGCTATGCTTTCAAGGTGATTACACATCTCAAAGGCATTGAGACGCTACCCAATCTGGCCTTTACATCTCAGCAAGAACGCAATGAGTTGTTGCAGGAGGTGTTGCTGCAGAATGAGGATGCGGCTGATATTGCTGAGCCTGGCGACAGTCTCTTTAGCAAAGGATCATCCAATGGCAAACCTGCTGCGAAGGTGAAGCGCACGACGGGTACCCTCAGTTCTCTTGCAGGAGGCGATACCATGTCCTACATTGAAGTCAACAAGAGCAAAAATTCGACATTGAGCAAGGAGAGCAAGACGCGCAGTAAACAGCTAATGGACAAGCTGAAACGGCAGCGTTAGTATGAACGGCATGAAACATTAAAGATACATAAATCATTTTGTTGGTAGCAAGCATTGACATTACTCGTCGTCTTCATCCTCATCCTCATCCTCATCCTCATCCTCATCCATAGATGGCCGTCGAAGAGCAGCTGCTGCATTGCCGTAATGTTCCTTGCGCATGCGTTCAAATTGCCTGTGCTTCTCCTCTTCCTCTGGTGTGCGGAACTCGTTCTCGTCGCCTGGCTCAGCATCTGTGGGTGCCTCAACTGCAGATGTCACTTGAACATGACGCTTGCTACCAGAGTTTTCGCGGCCCAGAGATGGCGCGCCATTGAGCTTGCGGGGAGGTTCATCCACATCCATCTCCTGCTCAGGCGCGCCAATGTCCAGGGACGGAATGTCTTCCACACGACTCTTTGCCGCACGCCTCACTCCATTGCCTCCATCGACATCCATTTCATTCTCAAGTGCTTCCATTTCTTCCCTATCTTGCGCAGGATCATAGTGCGGCGCATATGGTGTCTTTGGCTCAGTGATTTTCATTGTAGAGTTCTTCTCCTGCTCAGTGAGGTAGAGATTCGCTTCATCCCATTTAAGTCTTTGTCCATGCAATCCAGCTGCATCTTCACCACTCATGGGCTGTTGTAGGCCACTGTTTTGAGGGCTAGATTTAGCATTTGCGAGGGTATTGTGCTGAATGGCATTGGCAGAGGCTTCAACCGCTGTGACAGCTGGCGCTTCATCTTTATTTTTCAAAATGCCTCTTGGCTGAGCATCCACCATCATTGAGAGCGAGAATACAGTAATAGCAGCTTGATGGTATCTTCTTGTTTCTTGTTTCTTGGTTTGGTCTCCAGCTTTTGTAGATGACATCGTCGCTTCTGTTTTAGGGAAGAGCACGTGACTTTGACAGCAGGAAAAAAAGAGTTCAAAATTCAACAAGAACCAAGCTGCAGAAAGTAGCAAGTCACATCGTAAAAGGAGTATAGAGAGTTAGCTAGGGCGATAATCGTGTCGCTTAGTATCTATATCTGAAGGCTCGAGTCTCTGCTACAATATCCATGACCCTCATCCAAGTCGGAGCCAGATAACGCCTCTTCAACGATTATATACGAACCGATGACACAGGCAGAGACGACAAAAACCATCGTCCAGGACTGGTCAGAAACAGGCTTTGAGGGTTTGTTCTTCTTCTCAATCGGCGAAAGACACCTAACAAAAAGGCCCCGAAAAACTACTCGAGGTATGGTTTTGTGCTAGTCCAGCAGATCTGCCGGCATCATGCAAGTCGCAAGGCCTAAAGAGCGTTCCTCGCGCAGTATGGGAGACGATGCTCGATAAGGTACAATGCAAAGTACTCTCAGTCATCAATGCGACGGAAATTGACGCCTATCTACTCTCAGAATCATCAATGTTTGTCTTTCCACACAAGCTTATCCTGAAGACCTGCGGTACTACGACATTGCTTGCGGGTCTGCAGTCGTTGCTCGACATTGCACACGAGTATGCTGCATTTCCAGCAGACTTGCAACCTTGGCGTGTCTTTTACTCGCGCAAGAATTATATGTTTCCCGATGCTCAAAAGGCGCCGCACAGGACATGGCAGGATGAGATGTGTTACCTTGATACCTTCTTCTCTGGTGGTAGTGCGTACCAGATCGGCCCCATGAACGGCGATCATTGGTTTTTATACATGTTTTCTCAAGTGCAACAACAGGTCTTGGCAAACGGCACAACGCCAGAGGAAGATTTCGAGGACGAGACATTGGAACTGTTGATGACAGAGCTTGATGCCGACAAGGCGCAGCAATTCTATAAGAGCACTTTGGCTGAAACAGAAGAGCAAGCTATGCAGGATATGATGCAATCTACCACACTCACAAAGCATGAAGAGCAACAGCTCCCTGATGCCGACCATGAAGAGCCATCCGTCGGTCATGTCTACGGTACTATCTGTGCGAAACAGTCTGGCTTGCAACAAATCTGCTGTCGCAAGCCAACGAGCGTAATGGACTCGTTTGTCTTTGACCCGCTCGGATACTCTGCCAATATGGTCGAAGGACCAAGCTACGCAACCATTCATATCACACCAGAGCCAGAATGCTCCTATGCATCGTTTGAGACCAATATGGCCGGCTCAGCCAAGGACATTACACGAGTTCTGGATGTCTTTTTGCCTGGAAAATTCACCATGACGAGATTTGCTACACGGCGCGATGACGCCAAGACGACGAATCTCAAGATTGATGGGTACCAGCGCTGTGATTTGATTCATTATGAGCTGGATGGATACTTTTTGGAATTCCAGAATTGGAAGAGGGTGACGCAGAGCTAGGGTCTGCGAGGTTGTCTTTCACACGTCGATGTTTTAAGCATTGCATAGCAATTTGTTTTTCTTGCGTCCTCATTCTTTTATTTGCTGATGTATGCATATGCTGTACTTTGTTGAATCGTACCTGTGCTCACGGCCGCCATAACAGGGCAGTCTTGTCGAAACTGCCCGAAACGAGTACTTCTTGACCACGCTCATCCAGTCCGCACCATAGACTCCGAATAGGTCCACAATGCTTCTTCAAGGCCACCATAACGCGCCGAGTCTTGACAGACACGCCATAGATAGTCCCGTCCTCTGATCCGACAAAGAAACCAGAACCATCAGGGCGCCATGCAAAACGCGGAAGTACGCCCAGATCGGAAACTGCTGCGCCATGGTAAATATCTGCGACCATCTTGTCGTCTGGTCTCGACCGTTCTGAATAGCCCTCAAATGCAAGCCATCGACCTAGTGGCGATTTATTGGTTGCCATGCCTAGCAAGTATGGCGCAACAGGCTGTACAGCGAGATCCACACCGGTGAAAGAGACCCAGGTGTCTTTATTGACGTTCATGTTGAGTTCGTGGACGACTTGAAGGTTTGTGAGCTCGAGATATTCAATCATGCATGAATCGCGGCGCGTGATGGCAAGGTGTTCGATACCGGCCAAAGTAAGGAAGCAAATCCCCTCTACTACACTCGCGAACTGCTCGGACGCAATAAGCCCATAAGCGTCGAGATCCTTCGCGCGCTGATTATCGACCTTGTATAGATGGACGCGCTTGTCGTAGCCGGCAGACACAAGGAATGTCTGTTCTGCGTTGAGTACAAGACGATGAGCGTAACGTTCATGGCGCCCGGGCAAGAGCCCCGTTTCAGCTTCGACTGAACACAGAGATCTCAGTCTCACTGTCCCATCCATGCCAGCAGTCAGGACGCCGTGCTTTGCCACGACGCAGACTTCAAGTATTGGCGACTGGTGCTTCGTTTGCAAGCACACGGCACGATCACTGTGCGTATCCATCAGGTCGAGAGTCTTGTCTGACTTGCTTACGAGCACTTTCAGTGTACCATCAGATATAATTCCACTGATGAATAGGATGTTGGCGTTACCTGAGGCGACGAGTCCTCTGCAATGAGCCGGGCAAGTCTCAGCTGTCCATGAAGGGAGCTGTACTTCTTCAAGTTTCGCTTTTGCAAGCTGTTCATTCAACAGACGCAGGCGGCGTTCCTCTATAATAGCTTCTAGCGTGACTGCATCAGAGTCTTCGAGGTTGAGCTGATCGATTGAAATGGCAGCTTCATGAGACAGGGCTTCGAGCGTGCCTAGGTAGCCGTGATCTAGCAAATACTTGGCAATAAGCCTTGTAGGATCTTCCCTGTCCATGCACACAGGGCTCCAGCTCAATTGCTTGATAAGCTGTTCTAGTGTAGAAAGCGAGTTGTGGCTGAGTTTTGTCGTCGGATATCAAAAGCGCGCAAAGACCGTCCAGACAGCGATTCAATCGTTTATACACAGTTGTTTACAGGATTAGGCGACAGGATGGGCAAGACAGGAGACGTATCGCAGTCAAGCACTCAGCGTCCGTTCAATGAGTACGAAGATTTGCCGCCCGCCTACGATGCGCCATCAGCATCGAGTGCCAAACCGCACATGCCAGCGCGTCCACCACAGCACCATGCGCCAGGCCCAGTATATGGCCAGTCTTCAGGCCCGTCGCAATACCCACAATATCCACCCTATGCGCCTCATCCGCAACCATTTCCATACCCACCGGGCTATTTTTGTCAATACTGTCGCAATACCGGCATCAAGCCCTACAACAATTCACCCTGCGGCACTTGCGAGCGCATGTTTGGCGTCCAGCATGCACAAGTTCAGCATCTACCTACATTTGCCGGAGTACCTATGGGTGCGCCTGTCTATATAGCGGGTGACCCGAGGCTTGGCGGTCGCTTGTGCGGGAATTGCAAAGGGTATGGCACGAAGCAGGCCATGTTTGGACTAGTTGAGGAGCAATGTCGCGTTTGTCGTGGTGTTGGACGCATTCTGTGAGAGTTCAGGCAGTTGGCAATCACAAAGCGCATTCGCTGGGTAGGCGAACGACATTGAGATGAATGCAATATTTCATGACTATGCAAATACGCAACAAGCAATCGTCACAGGCTCTTTTATTTGGAGGCATCGCCTGTACTGCCAATACCTGTCAGCTTGGCAAAAGTTGAGCCGATCGGATCCTGCGGTGTTTGATCCTTGAACTTCTCTACCATGTCTTGCGACATACTGCGCTTCTAGAAGAGTCAGCGTCGTCTAGATGTCATGGAGGAATATGCCTTCTGAAGGCCTTTGAAGTAGCCACCGCCCTGGCCATCATTTCCTAGACCGATAGTTGTCTTGGAGTCTTCGCGCGAAGCATCGGCTACGTTGAGGTTGTGGTTTCTGGAATTAGTGATAGCTCTCACAAAGCAGGGCCCTACGCAGAAGACATGTTATTTGATGTACTTGTTTGATCAGAGTAAGCAATTATCGCCAAATGTCAAATGTCAAATGTTGGCTTATGTAATGGGAATGATGTCACTGGGGAACTTGTATTCAGATGGGCATCATCAACTACTTCTTCTTGCTCGTCTTCTATTGAGCGTTGCTACTCGGACAGATCTCTGAATGCATCCGCAATCTTCTTGTTGAGATCCTCAAAGTACTTTGTCAAGTTCTCCTTACCGCCCTCGACATCGTGATTCTGGAACTTCATCTGCGACAACTCGTAAAACACATCATGCGTCGCCTCACGCGTCTTATTCCACGTAACGCCATTCTGAATCGCCTGCAGTGCTTCTTGATAGTAAGCAATAATACCCTTCATCATGAATGCAGTCTTGTACATGGGACAGTACTTGTCCCAAGCACTATATCCATTTTGCTGCAAAAAGTCTTCCTTGACTACGCCAGCCACATCGAGCGTCGCCTTGTCAGGCTCAGATAGCGCAGATTTGCCGACAAGCTGGATAATCTCAGACAGCTCTTCTTCACGTGTGATAATCTCCAGGATCTGAGTGCGTAGGGACAAGAATTCAGGGTGATTCTTTTCATACTGTTGTTAGCGTATTCGTCAATTATTTAGACATACCCATGGTGTCAAGGCACCAGTATACTTGGAATAACTGAGAGACGTGTTGATGGACGGGAAATGCTTCCTTTGAGCAAGCTTCTTGTCCAGACCCCAAAACACCTGCACAATACCCAAAGTCGAGGTCGTAACTGGGTCTGAGAAATCACCACCAGGCGGCGATACGGCACCAACAATACTAACACTTCCCTCGCGTTGAGGGTTTCCGAGCACAGTAGCTTTTCCTGCACGCTCGTAGAATGATGCGAGCTTTGTACCGAGATACGCAGGGTATCCCTGGTCAGCTGGCATTTCACCCAATCGACCGGAAATTTCACGCAAGGCTTCAGCCCAACGCGATGTCGAATCTGCCATCATGGCAACAGCACGACCTTGATCGCGGAAGTACTCTGAAAGTGTGATACCTGTGTAGATGGATGCTTCACGGGCTGCCACGGGCATGTTGGAGGTATTGGCAACGAGTGTTGTACGCTTCATGATGGGTTCCTGTTTGCCCTTGCGCTCAATCGACAATTCTGGGAAATCCATCAGTACTTCTGCCATTTCATTGCCGCGCTCGCCGCAACCAACGTAGATGATGACATCTGAATTGGAGTACTTTGATAGCGATTGTGAAATGACTGTCTTGCCACATCCGAAAGCACCAGGAATAGCAGTCGTACCTCCTTGTACGCAAGGGAATAGGGCGTCCAACACACGTTGACCTGTCAAGAGTGGGTTGTTGGCTGCAAGCTTTTCTGCAACGGGACGAGGTACACGCACGGGCCAGGTGTGCATCAATGTCAACTTGGCAGTTTTACCCTCGAATTCAATCTCGGCAATGGTGTCTTCCAAGTCATAGGACCCCTTCTCAACGATGGACGTGATGGTACCGCGCTGTCGAGGCGGCACAAGAATCTTGTGATCGTCAAGCAATGAGTTCTCGAAGACAGAGCCGAGAATGTCTCCGCCAGAAACGTGATCGCCAACCTTGAGATCTCCAGGATTAAAGTCCCATTTCTTCTTGCGGTCAAGTGCCGGTGTTGAGATACCACGGGGAATGTAGATTGAGTTGGAGATCTCCTTGATGGCGCGCAGTGGACGCTGAATACCATCGTAAATGTTCTCCATCAAGCCTGGACCGAGTTCAACTGAGAGCGGCTTGCCTGAGCGGATGATTGGGTCACCGACAGTTACGCCCGCAGTCTCTTCGTAGACTTGAATCGTGGCTTTGTCCTTTTCAATGCGAATCACCTCACCGACAAGCTCTTGGTGACCCACTCTGACCAGCTCATACATGGCGCATCCTTCAAGGTCGGCAGCAATCACAACAGGCCCTGAGATGGAATACACGTAGCCTGGTGTGAGCATAGTATAGCAGATCCGCAACACATACCGAACTCTGCCTCGCGGCCTTCATCTCTGAGCTTTGCGATGATTTTTTTAGCATTGTCCAGTCCACTTTCTGTCAGCACTTGTCTGTATCAGTCAATAGTATCTTACCCTGCCATTTTTGAGTATGCGGCTTGGCTTGTCGGTATATCGCCTTTTGCCATGTCGTAGAATCGTCACGATCAATGCACGTGATCTCAATACAAAAATTCAAATTCAAATTCAATTGCGGCGGCGACAAGCTCACAAGCATATGTATGTACTCGCGCGCTGTTGCTCAGGGTCTTGGAAAACCCTCGTCATTGACGATATAATGGCTCATTGATACCGGCCGTCATCTCTTGAAGCGCAGGTCGGCGACATAGTCGGCGCACCGTCCTCTCTCTCGCTCGCGCTCACGCCGGCCATCACGCCTCTCCCTAATTCCGCAAGATACGCCATGCTAAGGCTCTCAAATCTCCTTTGTTGGCGACGACCATGTGCAATGTTGTTACGCCACTATCTCTAGCAAAAGTCAAGCAACTGCAGGCACTTGGCTTGTCTTACATGAGAAGTGGCAGTAAAGATAACTTACTGAACACTCTCACACTGTTACTGCTAAAAGGCAACGTCCTAAGGCAATCACTGGCACATCACGTATGACAACGCTCAGTCAAGCTTGCTGCATATTCTGGGCCTCTAATCACCGGTCCCTTGTTCGATACAACTTTGCGTAGTCTTGTTTGCGACCTTGAAAGGCCACGCGACAAACCCCGTTGTCACGATATTCGCTAGAATCGTCCCGATGTGACATCTACGCGGATCAGTCGGCTGCTGAGAGAAATTTCAGACCCCTGATATCTTGGCGCGCGGCATAAGGAGGGCCCATCTTGCCCTCCTTCTTTTTGGCATCAACCGACAATGACAGCATATAGCATTCTACTCATGGCCACGGCCGGCATTGCAGGCCTCAGGGTCACCGCCGCTCCCCAGAAATGTCTCAAAGGGCAAGTGTTTTCTGCAAATTTCACCGATGTCTTCGTCTGGGGTCCAGAGACCCCACCAGAAAGGTCCTGTCCAGATGCGTGCAGGGTCGCAATCACTAAGCGTCTTGACAACGGCCAGGTGTCCAACGTCTTCACGCTTTGCCAAAACATTCATTCACGCAATGACGCTGATCTTGTTAGCTCGGGCAGCTTCTCTACTGGTCGTGCACCACCTCACAAGCCCTTTGGGTGTCAGTGTGTTGTCCAGGTTACTCTTCCCGAAGTACTTGTCCGCGATGATCATTACTGCAGCCCCAAAGCTATCGCATCTCGCTGGGCTATAAAGCTGCCGCCCAAAGGTACTGTCACCCCCTCGGAAAAAACCCTACCAAGCCTGAGGATTGCAGCAACTAGATCCCGCCACGTCTCGCTTTATTCGACACTACTACATCAACGCAAATTGGCCGTCAGTGCTGGTCTTTCATGGACAGACTCTGGATCTCTGCGCACCTTTGACTTCATCGACGGTATTGTTGCTTTTCAGCCCGACTTTGTAGCGAGCAGGGTCCGCTGCTTCAATCATATCTTTATCTCTGCCGTACTACGAAACCTCTTCTCTTTCCGACAATCGTGACATCGAAAACAGTATCGATTGCAAGAGTAGTGAATCGTTGAGCTGAGTGAAGCGCAACCAAAGCCATCGCGTATTGCCCTCCTCATGATTTGAAGGCATAACCCGAATGCTGGTCTCAGGGCTGTCGACTGACACGGCGCTATTTCTTCTGCTTTACGAGCTGACAGACTGACAGAATGGATACAGTGCCAGTGTCAATTGATGAACAAGATCTCAAGCATCGCAACAAAGCACATCAGCAAAAGACAAAGTGATCATTCATGCTAAACACCACCAACCTGCACACTCGCTACTACCACTCGCCACGACGCGAAAGCAAACCACTCTTGACCTCTACATAGACAATTTCAGCTTCTGCTTGCCAGAAATACCCTGTAATGCGAGTCTTGGCAGATCCAATGCTGCCCATGTAATCACATCCAGCAATGGTAGCCCAAGCTTGACGCCAAACAAGATTAGGCAGAGACCGAGACCGACATGGCGTTCGCCTGCATCGTCCTTCTTGAACATGCCGACAAAACGCTTTGAAAAGTAGATCTTCTGCATGTAAGCATCAAAGTATAGGGCCTTGACCTGGAGCCGATCGGCGTCTAGGGATGCTGCTGGTAGTGATGTGGCAGCGCGATGTAGTGATGCACGCTGCAATTCAGCTGCTCTTGCTTCTTCAGTCGAGGTTGTCGTTGCAGGCGCTGTCTGCGCATGAAGCAGTGGCGCACCTGTTGCGGATCCCATGCGTTCGCGATCTTCATTGCGTTGAACGATCTCTTGCTCATGCGCGTACTCGGCGAGCAGTCTTGGTAGATTCCGCCTAAGCGCCTTTTGATCCACGCCACGCAGCACAAATGTCACCTCCACGCCATCGCTCTCTCGAAGATGTGCGGGCCGCAATGCAGCTGGCCCACTTCTATCCGCAAGAATAGGTCCATGCGACGCCGCCTCCGTCAATTGCCTGTAGATTTCCGGTACGTACGGCAGGATCTTGCTGCATGCAATCTCGTCTTTCGCTTGACGCTTCAGATTCTGCTTGACCTTGCTTTCATGCCTGCGCACAGCTTGTCGCGTGATGCGACGTGGTTGAGGTGTGCTTTCATATGCTGGGTTTTCTGTATAGCATGGCAAGTCTTCTGAGTCGCAATATAAGATACTCTGTCCCTGCTGTCGTACATCTACGCCTGCTACCTGGGCCATGAATAGGACAAGTTCGTCGAGTGTCTGCCTCTTGTTCTTTGTCACTGCTGCTGCATTCGACATTTTCTCCTTTTTCTGCTCAGCTGCCAAGAAACCACAATTGCAAATGCTCAAGACAAAGAGATGAGGAAGTGCTAGGGAGGTGCTAGAAGGCGAGACAATGGGATGCTATGATGAGTCGTATTATTGCTAAATGCTCTTGCTGCGTCTTTGTGCACCGGCTCTGTTTCATCTGCATTCAAAACGCATTCTCAGGCACGGACCTGATAGTCGCCAAGCCTGTCTTCAAGGTGTCATAAGGCACCGCTCGGCGCAATGCCTCCCTCTTGCTCTCTTGTCAGATGCACGTCCGTTTCTGCTATGCCTGTGCGCTGTTGCTGGCTTGTTTGAAAGGCTCTACTGCGCATTCATGGATCGACAACCTGTCACAAGTATGCTATTGCATTGCTGAAGGATGAGCTGATCAGCAGGTTGGCAATGCATCTAATATTGGTTTCATTCGCGGCTATCAAGGACACATCGATGCCGTCTCTTCTTTCCAAATCAATAACCTAGCATCGACAACTCAACTATGCAAGTCGAATCAGCAGACACGCGCATACACGCCTGCCTTCCCAATGTTGTCTCTCGCTGCCGGTCAGCGATTTGTTGCAAATTATAGTGAAAATGGGCATACCACAAAGGATGTCCTGCTACCAGACAATAAACCGCATCCGGGAAACTATACCTGGTTTCTGCAGTCCTCGACCGATGCGAGTCCATCACCGTTGTTGACTCTTGGTGACTTGACATCCGCACAAGTGCTTGCGACAGGATCATTCGACGATGGACTGTGTGCAGAGGATGCCACACGAGGTCGAGCAGGACCTCGACAATGCCAATCTACTGTTCAACTGCCAACAGTTTTATCGCCTGGCATATATCAAGTTGTTTGGCTGTGGAATTTTCCAAAAGTTGCAGGCGTGGTGGAGATGTACTCAAGTTGCATGGACGTGGGCGTATTGCCTGCTATCGGTCAAACGAGCGGGTCTCCTTCTATTGATGCTGCCGTGCGTGCGGTTGAACCGGCTATTACGCCATCTATGACTATATCACCAAGAGAACAAGCGGATCTACTGATAGAAGCACTGCAAGCGCTCTTGGTGCTTGCGAAAGGTCAAGAACAGGCACTCGCCACTACGCCGCCTGTCAAAGCAATCACGCCTTCTATGACAACGATCACGAAGCTCGTCATGGCAACAAGGCGACCTGCAAATCCAATGATTGATGCATTCTGATTACGCTACAATACAAAATAATGCTATTCATTATAACTTAATGGCTGTTTCCTTTTTGAAGAGCTCGACAGCATGCTCCCACTGATGGAAACATGAATAGCCGTCTGTATCAAAGTTGTCCTTTGGATTACAACTGCATTGCCCTGATTCATGGAATTTGGGTTCTGGCGGACATCGAATATATGGGTTATGTCTGTATCCAACAGCCCCAAAGTGATGAATCTCATTGGTGTTCAGGAATAATGCAGCTGCGATGGAATGAACGGGCGCATCGCCCCATCGTTCATAAAAGAATGCGCCCGTGGCGTCTAGATAGGCAAAATACTCGCGATACGCCTTGCTTCGAAGAAAAGACAAGTCTGCAATCTCAAAGTTCGACCAGAAATGACACATGTTGTAGGTTGCGTTTTGGATACTCTTGCTTGGATCGTCCGAGAGAAAGCCAAGGGCGTTGTTGGGCGCAATGTGTTCGGGATGTAGGTTTACAAAGTCTTGCGTTGTCTTCCATAACGTCGGAATTGTCTCTTCAAATTCATACATGGCCATGACCCATCCATACTTGGCCTTTTTCTCCTTCAACGTCTTGAATGGGTCTTCTAGAAAATCGCAATAGAATTCAACAGATGGCTCAACGCGAAAGTAATAGTCATAGTCTGCCAGGATGGGTTGATCGAAGAAGAAGCCAGAGTTGAATCGACACATATGGCGATAACTCAAGCTGTCGCCATAAATGACATCTTTGTCCTTCAACTTTTGCATCTCTACGCGCATGTGTGTTTGATTAATAGATGAAGGAATAGACCAGTGCTTTTTAGGGATAACCGCATAATGTGCTTTGCCAGTGGCCAATCCACTTGTCAGCTTTTTGAATTCGTCAGAGAATGGCTCATCATTCAGGAAGATCCAGTCATAGCCGAATCGACGATTGAAGCGGTCTTCAATACCACGCATACTGAATCGCGCTTCATGAAGCTCACTGTTGCGTACAAGCATGACTAGGGCTGCATTTTCGAGCGTTTTCGGCGGCGCGCCAGATCCAGCAACGACAGCCGTATCAGAGGGGATTGGTCGCTGAATTGTCTCTGTAGGATATGGCTGCTGAGGTAGACGAGCATGGCCAGAGGTAATGAGAAGGTAGAGCAGGAGTGCCCCTGCGACAACGTAACACAAGATGCGCAGGGGACTTGCCCGTAGCATTGCTGCTGGCATCGATGGCCTTCTCGCTCTACTTTTCCGGCCTAGTCAATTGCAAGCACGGTGCGAAGTTTCTGTTGAGCTAGTGTAGTGTACGGCGATCGCAGCTGTCAAAGTCGGAAGCAGATTTAGGCTCACGGGAAGGCGCAGTACATGCTTGGCATACGATACTATGAGCTGAATAGTCTTGAAGATACATGGCCTAGCATCGTATAGATATTGAGTGCCGTCTGAAGCCCTCCCTACATCGAAAACCAGACCATGATGACATACCATCTTCTTCACATGCAATCTCGACTTTACCCTGCCACCCAAATGTCATTTCCATCCCCGCGACAAACAACTCAAACGAAAACACCAAATACCTGCTTTATAGTCAAGCTGGCTATAGCTGCTCTTCTTGGCTACTCGCTCGATGGCAACCACAGCTACTGTCGCACAACCAGCCAGTACCTCTCCCGCTGCAGGGCTCACGACCGGCGCCGATATTGAGCTCAAGGCCCTCTCTAAACGCTTCCACTTTACACCACCATCAGTCCTTAAACCGCGCAAGGCCGTTGCCCATGGCAGACAAGCCCAGCCCCGTCTCATTCTCCTCTTTGGCTGGCTAGGTGCGCGTCTGAAGCATGTCAAAAAGTACGCAGCAGGCTATCATGCGCTCTACCCATCATCCCCCATCATCGTCATTCGCTCTTTTCCAGAGGATATGCGACCTTTTAGCAAATTTGCAAGAGAATTCCATATCCTAACAAGTCTGCTCGCGCAGTACTCTGTCAATGTCACTAAACCCGGCAATGGCGTCTTGATGCAGGCCTTTTCCAATGGTGGATGTTGGTCCGTCTCGGCACTCATCAATCGTTTCGACGAATTCACCATTCTTCGCCCACAAGTCATGATTTTTGATTCAAGCCCAGGTCGTGCGCGCTACTCTGTTTTCATCAAAGCCTTTATCGCAGCTAACAATCTCGGCATACTTTCGAAATGTTTTGCAGTCTTTTGGATTACGCTCGTATACTGGACTTTCAAATTGTTTTGCAGACTACGTGGCAAGGATCCATTTGGGGAGCGTCGTCGCGAGATGTTGCATCATGTGCATGCTCAGCGAAGGTGCTACGTCTACAGTAAGCAAGACGATCTCATTGATTATCGCGATGTGCTCTCTCATGCGCGTCAGGTACAGGAATACCATCTTGGCTCAGAAGTCGTCACAACGGAAGAATTCGATGGATCAGCACATGTCGACCATCTGCGTCTCGACGAAGCACGTTACTGGCGTATTGTGCAGAAACTATGGGATCCAGCTGTACAAAACTCGGAGATCAAGGTGCCACCACTTATTCTTGCTGCTTCAAGGCCATCTGCCGTATCTGGCGAGCAGCGTGAAGTCAATTCACTGGTTGCTGGGATCGAAGGAAGGCGCGATTCAGATGTCAAGAGCGATTATGGCAGTTATGACGCTTCCAGCATGAAGATTGCAATCGAAGGGACAGTTTTCGAGGAGGAGTAGGCATTATTTATGGCATTATTAGTTGCGTTATAGTCTGGTCGTAGGTTATGACCATGCATCATCATCCCAGTCGATCTCCTCTGCAGCCTTTTTCGCTTTGAGATTTGACTTTTTGAGGCCGCCGGTGACTTGTTTTGGTTCAGCTGGTTGGACGGGCGTAGCCTTGGCTTTGTCTGGAGCATTTTTCGTGGGAGCACTTTTTGTTGGAGCAGCTTGAGCTGGTGTCTTGCGTACAAAAGGCTTTGGCTTAGCCTTAGGTTGCGGCTCAGGCTCATCATCAGATAATCCCCAAGCATCTCCCAGAGCGTCATCACTGTCATCGCTCGCCACGACCTTCAACTTGCGTCTCGTTTTGGGGGCAAGCTTGAGACCAGCACTACCAGACGTCGACGGCTTGACCACCTTTTGCTGTACTGAGTCTGTATTGCTAGGCGTCTCCGTCCGAGAAACAGGCTCACTGACCAAAACGGGTGTGCTCGCCCGACTTGCGACATTGCTCGTGCCAGCTGTATCCAAGTTGCGAGAAAGTTTGCTCACTGCCCAGCCAGCCCATACACCAGCCGTCTCTATCGCACCACCACCCGCTGCTCGTGATGACTGTTGTTGTGACGGTGGTGGTTGGATAGTTTCTGGCATATCCGCCGTCAAGATTGCTATTCGTCGCATAAGCTGTTCTATCGTCGTTGTTGTTTGCAATCGGACGCTTCCCTCAGGGTCAATCAACAGCGGCATGATCCCTGGTAACAGTCGTTGTGCAAGATCTTCCATCTCATACATTTCCGAAGTCGCTGCAATAGCCTGACATGAAGCCATCCTCGCATGCACAAACGGGTCCTTTAGCGCTCTTGAAAACGCAGCAGTGAGGACTTTTCTTGCGCTTTGAGGGTTCAGGTATCGTGCTACTTTACCGAGACAGATTGTCGTATTTGTGCGAATACCTGGCTGTGTGTCATTTGCCGTTTTAGCAAGATGTTTGAGCAAGTCGCCATTCAGGTTGCGATCTGATAGCTTCGGACTGAGGATCATGAGTGAGCGGATGGCTGCTTCGCGTAGGATTGGCGCAGGGTCGGTGAAACTGCTTCCAAGGAGACCAAAAACCTTGTCGTTGATTTGCTTGCTCGTGAGGAGCTCGACGTAGTCTGCTAGACTTTCAAGCAAGACAAGACGGACTGCTCGGTCATTCGATTGCCACGCGCGAAGCAGAATCGGTACAAGCAGTGATTCTACCTCATCCGGAGAAAACTCCTTGCCCAGTGAAAGAACAGCTTTGAAGGAGGTTGCACCACCACCGCCGTGTTCGAATGACCTCGCAAGCTCCGGCAGTACCCGCGTCTTGCTGAATCCCCTTGGCAAGTGTTTTAGTGCTTTCATATGGGCTGCTAGAAATGCTTCTACCTCTTCCCGTGGCATCATGGCAAGAGAGGGCACCTGTTCTGCGATTTGAATGATGGCTGTATTGAAGAAGCCGTTGGCGCGACGACCATGTTCAAGTAGTGTCGATACGGCTAACCGTGATGCTGGGTTCGGTAGTATCAGCCGTTTATACTGTGCAAACATACTGCTTGGAATCTTTTTTTGCTGCTGTAGCTCGCTTGAAGATCGACATAGCCCGTTGAAGCATGTATAGATGAGGTATCCGAATCCATACGCATCGACTGCAGAGACGGGCAACTTTCTGATATCGTCAAACCCGCGCTGTTGCAACTCAGGCGGCGTGTGGCTATACGCGTCTTTCAGAAATCCTCCATGCCGACAAATAAAAGGTTCATCATCCTTCATAGAAGACAAGACGTCGAAGCCGCCAAGCTTCCATTCACCAGATGAATTCGTGTAGATGCTGCTTATGCGTAGATTACCATGCACACAAGCGCTGTCGTTGATGAACTTTGTCGCTTGTGCAATCACGTACAGTCCCCATGTTATAATTTCATTCGTGACCGTACCAGCAAGCGTGTACGAAAGCGGCTCGATGCGTTCCGTGGCGATATAGGTGACACCGTCTATTTCAGCACTGTCGAGGTATTGTAGAACGCAGGGATGCCGCATACTACGCAGTCTGCTGACATAGTTTCGCGCTAAAGGCTGTATAGAGGGCGTCGCATCGAATGTTAGGATAGAACAAGCGAGACCGTCTTCCTTGCGCGTCGCGTGATGTAGTGTGTGTAGACATTCTGGCGGCAGGTCGAGCTTATCGAGGAGTGTGTAGCCTGGCAGACCTGTTGACTTGGACAATACCCCTCGCAGGAAGTCCATGCAGGTTCCTTGTGCCTTTCTAGCTAGAGTGCGCTCAGTCGATTGTTGAAATGTCGTCGCGATTATTGGCATCGACAAACACAAACCAATATCATCACAATATCACCACCACTGCAGAGCTGCTACATTGGTCAGTAGAAGAAATCAGTGGTACAAGCCAGCGGCTGGTTTCCTGCGCGCAAAAATGACCTGGCTTCTGAGCGGGCGGCCGGCTGGCCTTGAGAGAGCAGGCAGAGAGAGACAAAAATGCAAGACCAGCCAAGTTGACGACAGCTGCAGCGACGAAAGTCTGCCGCAGACTGTCAGATGTCCTTGTATGCCACTGCTGTTGCCACCCTCAAAGGTAATGCCACGGACTACGGTTACCATGTGTGGGAGCGTCGGTCTCCTCACACCCTAGCAGATCTATGGAAAGGCTAAGGCAGTGAACAGACGTGGGGTTGTCTGGTTGCAGCCTCTCCATGATCATTGAACGACTGCACCTATGTGACTGCTATTTATCTTATAGTTATCGCAGGGTGGAGTGTGGATAAAACGAGGGGACGCCTGAGTCTGATCCGCACTCGACAACTTACTGCGTACACCCCGTCTAGGGGCAATTGAGGTGCATATCGTGACTGTGCTTCTAAACCTTGCGATCTGGGTCCCCGGCCCAGGATCGTCAGACGGTGCTATCCATGTCCTTGATTTGGCTCAAGGCGATCATGCGGATACTAGTTCTGTGGTTGATGTTGCGGACGAGCAAGTCGCCTTCTTGTTGAGCACTGATGCTCAATGACGCGCATATACGATGACTGCAGAAGTATGCCTTGTTGAGGTGCTATTTGGCTTTTCTGCACTTGATCACGCGCCCGATTACGTACTTCACTGTGCGTCGAACTGTTCGGTACGCTTAGCCGTGACTGGCGTGAATTCCTATTCCCTTACCTACGGCTTCTCTATGTGTGACGAACGGTTATTTGCTCCTGTTTCGTCTTGAAGACGTTTCGCTCTTTTCTCTCCATCGGATTTTTGCGACTTGCAACTTACATCCTTCACGCTGAACATGACAGCCAACAAGCCGATCAACCGTAGTCAGAATGAGTCATGGCAAGTATCCCGAGAAATCATCAATGAACGGCCGGATGGTGGCAGACATCGCTTGAGGCACTGGATTTGCGGGTGCAGGACTCAGGAGAGAAAAGCTGAGACTTTGGTGTTTTCAGATGGCACGATCAAAGGAAGACAGAAGTTTGACATGTTAGATGCGCTGTGAATCAGAAGAATGATCAATGCTTTCAACTGCAATCAAACATAGTTAGCGTAGCGCCGTTCCCCCGTATAACTTGCATGTGTGTAATATCGGAGCTGCTCATCGAAATCTTCATCCTCGTCATCTGCATCTGAAAACACACTTGATCCATGGTCGCTTGCCGCTGATCCAGGCCGTGGCGGATCTTTCTCCGGAGCATTTTCCGCTTTTACAACAGAGATCGTTTGTTGCACAAGATGTAGTGTTTGCAGAGCAGTCAAGCGATGATGCTTTCGCTCCATTCTGTTGCGTCGATAAGCGTCCTTGCCATTCTCATGGGCCGCATTACTTGTCGCATAGGTAGAGGCACTTTGTACGCTGACTTGACTGCTCCTGTCGCTTGCACCACCGGAGCTTGACCGCGAACTCGGGCGCGAGGATTGCTTCGGCTTGACGCGTCCTACCGTTTCCGTGATGGGCTGGACGACGTAATGCTGGTCGCGTCGCGCAGCTATTTCATGAAGCAGTGAGTCGATTGTTCTTGCGTTGCTCACAGGTGCTGGCAGTGTGAAGCGTTGTCGTCTGCCGACCTCTTCACGCCTAGAGGACTTTGTTGGTACGTCTGGCAAGAGCAATGAGTCTATTATCAGTCTTGGTCATGCATGGAAGGTGGTAGGCACATGAATAGGCCTTGTGCGCGTACATCGATCAAGGCACAAGAAGATTGTCTCAATGTCTGAGAAGATGACAGACGAACGGCCTCTTATGATTTATCTTTTCCAAGAGGAGCTGTAGCACGGCCATTTCGCTTGCCCCTCCCTGATGAAGTCAGGCTATCTCTGAAATGCGCGCCCCCGCTGGTGATATGGATCGCTCTCTCATGCAGCAGCTCGTGCGGGTCAACGGTGATAGACTTTCGACTTTGATCCGAAGAAGCGGCGGCGGCTTGTCGGATAGAAAGTGGCTGCTTCCCCGCCCCTGATTGGCCCATCTGATGCCATCTGCTGCAGCTGTCAACATTTCAAACTCGCCTCGCTTCGAGTCGCTTTGGCTGACCAATTTTGCTCCTCTTTTTGCTGCCCGCTGCTTTCTCTCTCGACGGAATCCACGCGCATGGCAGCAGGCGGGGTCCTACGCACGGTGATTTCAGGGTAAAGGAGGGGAATTGCAAGGATGGTCCAAGGCAGCCGCCTAGATCAAGGACGTGCAACAGAGACAATCACAATAGACGATGTGCCATCCAGGCAGTGTGCTACGATTCCCGTTGTGTTGTCCAGCCTCGTGGAAAAGCCATACATACTTGCTGCATGTAAAGAAACAAGGACTGCCCCGTGCATCCCACCGTGATGTTCCTGCATAGCACTACGACAAAGTATCGCGGGTATAGCGTAAGCATAGAGAAGGCAATTTATTCCTCTTTGTGATACCGCTTACCTGAGTGGCTCGGTAAGGGCTGCTTGGACAAGGCTTGGCATCCATCCATGCGGCAGTCACCAGAGCCATGCTGCGGCTGTTAGGAGACCATGGCTTGTGCAGTAATCAATGGCAATCAGCGACACAAGCAGCGTTGCGGGAGAAGACCCCGCTTGTCATGAGAATCTGCAGAGCATGCGATAGTGTACAAGTGATTCTACCATACAGATGCGCATCAATGCATAGAGCATAAGGCCATGTGTGCTGCTGTTGACGTGGACGCGGCGGTGACACACGCGAGAATCGTTGACTGAAGCGCGATCCTGGCCGTCCGTTGCCTGCGAAGCTCGAAATGAAGCTGAGATGGAAGGGTGCGTCAATTTGGGCGTAACGATTTCGCGGCTGATTGTGCGCAAGCCGACGCAACGCGAAAATTGTGGCATATAGTAACTTCGACAGTCGACGACAGTGTCTTGACAACATGGATATCTCTCCAAATACAGCGTGTCCTGGGTCTTGATACACATCGTCGCGGCAGCACATGGTTGCAATAGTACCACAAAATGAAGAATGAGTGCTGAGAGCTCATGCAGTAACGCGCCGGTACACTGGTGCATCATCAGAAGTTCTGTGTGCAAGACTGACGCTGGCGCAAAGTTGTTCTCGTTGTGTGGTCGTTCTTGAAAGTGGAGTCGGTGTATCAGGCTGTTGTATTGGGCACTTCTCCGATTGCTCACCTGCGTTGTGAATCTCCTTCTCTGCCGACGATACAAGTGTTGGCAACGGTGTCGCCTTCGTCCGCTGCGGCGAACGTCTTGGCGAGGCTGCAAGTCAGCGCCATGTCTCCCCGACAACGACGTACATCGAAGCTGCGTATAGGTTGGCTGAATGACAGGATCATGCAAGCGATCATACTGCGCAATCAGCTCTTTGCACCGCTCGTATGAGACACCATCAGCCTTTCGCTTCTCGTCTTCTTTGCTATGTCTGCGTTCTGCCTTTTCCTCGTCGAGCCAGTATCGCGTGCCGTAGAGCTTTCGCCGCGAGGAGCGTGCGCAGAGGCCGATTGTGATGAGTATACAGAAGATGATGAAAGCAAATACGATTACAAGCACAGGAGACGTCATGAGAGTAGCTAGTTGAGCTGAATCACTGTGTTTCATCGCTTTTTGCGTAAAAGTCGGGGCATAGGTCTCAATTTTGCACTTTATATATTATCAGATAAGATGCGTTTTATCCGGCCTGATGGTCTAGTGGTATGATTTGTGCTTTGGGTTTCCAGCATGCACAAGGTCCTGAGTTCAATCCTCGGTCAGGCCCCTTTTTTTCCATTGATTAAAATTTTTTTTCTCATCTTTTTAATCGCTTACAAGGAACGTGCGAAGTGTGATTGCAGGCCTTGCATGAATTTAAATTGCTATAATGCTGCCAAGTTTGCTATAATGCTAAGATTAGTTTTGCTGCATGGCCGCAAGTACACCGGCGTACTCTTCATCGAAAGGCTCATGCTTTCTCAGCCAATGAGTCTGGAAGTTGTTCTTCGAAATCACCGATCTATCGCAGTCAGGACACTTGTGAGATGAAGTAGCCGACCAGGCTGCGACTGCTTGCTGAACACGTTCGGCGCTCCCTTGGTGCACCTGCTTGTGGTGCAATGACCATTTTTCCGCTAATTTGAATGGGCCCTTGTCACAGCCAGCGACAGCGCACTTGATGGTGGTGTCGAATACCGGCTTGGCCTCGCTTGGGAGGAATGGCCCCCAGTCTGCGCTGCTCAAGCAGTGTTGGCTCCTGTAGGGCCACCTGAGGGCGTCGCTAGTTTGTAATGTGCGACGGTCGTCGTATCCAGGCACTAAACAAGGAGAGCCGCGATGGCGGCGCCTGATGTGATGATTTAAGGCATTTTTATTCGAGAAAGGCTGGGTGCAACCCGGTTGCGAGCAGCCGATGGATCTTGGTGTTGCGCTGAGCGCGGCTTGGGCTGCTGCCCGCTCTTCTGTGCATGTTGACCTGTGATACCGGAAACGGCTTGGACCCGGAAATTTGCGGCCACAGCTTCTCACCTGACAGATTTGCAAGATGAGAGATGGGCGCTCCATCGAATGAATTCGTCCCCTCCGGTACTGCGCGTGCCGCAGCAGCTCTTGCACGGTCTTCACCTTTACGAGATATAATTTCCTTGTAAAAGGTGAAATACTCAACTTTGGAGACTTGCGCCTGCTGGGCGATCGGCAATGTATCAGAGTCTTCTTCTTCTTCTTCTTCTTCTTCTTCTTCTTCTTCTTCTTCTTCTTCTGAAGTGACACTCAAGGCGGCGAATAGATCCTGCAGTCTCGAGTCATCGGCTGCTTCATCATCCATCGAAGAATCATGCTCATCCTGCATGAAATCATCATCATCAGACTCATCATTCGCTTCGTCCGTGACATGTCCTATATCTGCTGGACTGTCCTCACCAGCTTCGTGATCATCAATCTTCTGCTGGAGAGAATCTGGCAATGTCACCGCATCCCAGTCTGCTAGCTTGGGTGGAATCCGAGGAGGACCTGGCTGGGTCGTGGTGTCACAGACTACGGTTACCATGTGTGGGAGCGTCCGTCTCCTCACACCCTAGCAGATCAATGGACAGGCTAAGGCAGAGGACAGACGTTGGGTCGTCTTGTTGCAGCCTCTCCATGATCATTGAACGCCTGCACCTATGTGACTGCTATATATTTCTATAATTATCGCAGGGTGGAGTGTGGATAAAGACGAGGGGACGCCTGAGTCTGATCCGCACTCGACAATCTTACTGCTTACACCCCGGCTAGGGGCAATTGAGTCTTCTATCTCGTGACTGTGCTTCTAAACCTTGCGATCCGGGTCCCCGGCCCAGGATCGTCACACGTGGCTTGAAATTCTCGCCACTGCTCCGTCTTCATGCGCTCTGCAGCCCGCTGACACTCTAATCGCGAGCGCAGCTTACCAGCATACGACCTTGTTGCGTTGTCATCTAGCCCGCGTTGACTCCTCTTGTCTCTGGTTCCTGACACTGGTTTTGCTTCCTGAAGTAGGCCTCATAGGCGGCAGGTGTCAACGAGGGCTCGAAGGCATCTGGTGCAAAAGGCAAGCCCAGCCAGTCTTTATCAGCATTTTCGACCCGCAGAGCATGGAATGGCACGCCTGGGTCCTTGTCGTCGACCATGATTTGCGGTGGAGGTTGATGCTGGTCCTGGGCTTGCTCATGTTCCTCTAATTGGTCTGCATGGTCCTGCATCGACATTGCTGAAGGGCCAGAATACTGACTAGTGATGCTATCGGTGTATCTGGCTAAGGGGCCACAATAGTCACCCGTGATGCCGAGCGTGGCAGCCCATTTGGAATGGCCAAGAGCGATCCTCGCCTGATCGCCTGGCTCGACACCGTATTGTTGGAGAATGGCAGGCGGAATGTATGTCACATCCTGGGCCATGCCGCGACGCATGCCGTGACTAGTGAAGCGAGACAGCAGACCGCTGTCCTGGGCGATGGTGAGGAGATGGCTTGCCAAAGTACTCGCCCTGATAGCATCATGAGACAACAGACCATTCCGCACATTGACGAAGACAGGACCATCTCTGAGCCATCGAAGTTTGCCGTCAGCTTCGGCTCTGGCAGATAGCAAGAGCTCATCGACTGAGCGGCTGCCGTCGATGACTCCGTGCCTGGCCGCATGCACGATGAGGACTGGCGAGGAGTCCAGGTGTGGAGCTGCAGGCATTATCTCAACCTGGACTCCTCGCCAGTCCTCAGGCATTATCTCAACCTGGACTCCTCGCCAGTCCTCATCGTGCTTGTGCCCTTTTTCCGCGCGGAGGCACACATCGACATTGACACATGTCTTGATGTCTGGTAGGTGTCGGTAAGCATTAGTTACCACGACGCTGATGTCACGATAATACAGTGTCTCGTCGTCGTGGTAACAGGCGCTTAGCGACACCTCACCAATCCGGCAACCGAGCGCAGTCATAGCCACTGCGGCGAAATGCGCCTGTAGACTGCACGTGACCTGCCGCAGTCAGTTACCCGGCAGCCTCGAGAGCGATAGCAGCATCATGTTGGAGAATGGCCTGTTGCCGATGCGCGATCGCTAAGAGAAGCAGTCATACATGATGAGCTGCTTCTCGAGCAGGCTCTCGAGGAACGCCTGTCTCAGGGCTTCCTCATGCTCGAGCCATCTGAAAGTGGTACCACGTGACTGGTAGTGGTGCACCAGTATGTCAATGCCGTCAGAGATGTAGTCGGCAGAGTATGGCTTAGATTTGTCTGCAAAGACAGATGTTGATGTTTGGAGAAATATGAAAATCAATTTGAAGATGTCACTTGGCTCCGGTGTATCTTGGGCACCTTTTTGAAGTACAATTGCCAGATACGCCTGGAAGCGGTTGAGCCACATTTCTGCCTTGCTGAGATCTGATGATCTCCTCTCATGAGGTCTTCGCCTTGACTTGCTTGCATCCGTTATTGGATAGCTAGGTTACAGAGCCGAAATTGCTGCGGTAGCCTCCTGCCTGTGCCTGTCTGGCTCTTGCGAGAAGGCTGCGATAGATTTGGCACCTGCTTGCGACCTATTTGCGATCATTGTGGCAAGGCCTGGTGGTGAGAATCTGTCTCTCGCTGTAGCTTACTCACTTTGGCTTTTGCAGGACAGTCAGTAGGGATATGACGGAAGCTTGTGATTGCCCGGCGTAGCGGACAGAGCTTCAGAGTAAGGAGCACGGTAAAAGGTTAATCTAGCGCTACGGGAGTAAGTCGTGTCCTCGACACGACTTATATCACTATCGATACCGCGCTTTTCAGATGGTCTCGACACGCGCTTTTCAGATGGTCTCGACACGTGACACTACCCCCTTGTCAGGCCTGTGTCCCTAATAGCTTGCGAGCGGCGGCTGGGACATCCCTACTAGGGTTTTGACGATGAAATTGCTTGACTAGTAGG
>QXDP01000247.1:0-48833 GCA_003717255.1 Protomyces gravidus | reverse complement strand
CGAAATGGTGTGCTCATGTAGCCTTGCATGGACTTGGAGCTAGGGGAAGTGTTAGAAATTGAGGTTCATAAGCTCCTGAGTCATGCAAGTAGAGATCCGCGCTTTTAGCCCAACTGGTTTTCTAACAATTTTCGCTTTGTAAATCTCCGACAAAAGGCCGCTGCGGTCCGCCCTGCACCAAAAGAAAGAAAGAAAACAAGATTAGAACTCGCCATCCCGCGTCGACATGTTCGAGCTTACGTTGACATATGCATGGGCTTCGGATACAGCGGCATAGCCATGGGACGAGCTCGGCAGCAACCATGAACAACCTCGTGATTGATACAGGTCCCACTCGATATGCTTGACCCATGCTTGTACTCTAGACCATATCATACCATCACTACTGATCGCACCGCTATACCAAAGCAATGGAGCATCTCGCTCGAGCAAGCTATTCTCTTGATGATGCACTAGCTCGCACCCTTCATGACCCGTCACATATGAACCAGAGTGACGTGGAGGACTCGCTAAACGTAGAAGGCTACTTTGAACCACTTGCAGTCAAGCAAACAGCCTTTCTACCAGTCCGGCGTGCTTGTGAACGGGCGCCGCACCATGCTAGCAGGAATGCAGCGATGTGTTCGCGACATAGCGCCAAGACGGGCCGTGCAGGCGGAAATAGTCTCGATTCAAGCGCTTCTTCATCGCCCAATGGCCTTCTGCTTGATTCATCCTTTGGGCAGAGCGATCATAAGGACATGACAGCCTCTTTGGAGCGACATATGCATCTCTTGACGGTGCATGTTGACGAGGAGATGATGACGAGGCGGCCGCTCGAAGCAGTAGATGAAGAAGCAGATGAGGAAAGATACGAACATCACTCAACCTTCCGCAGCCTGGGCATTCAAGCAGACAAAACTGTAGGAGAGCGCGAAAAGGCAGGGCGCGTACCGGTCCCGTCAATTGGAAACAAGCCGGCCCTTGCGGATCGACGACAACATCTTGCGCATCCTCCAGAATCGGAAGAGCCAGAAGAGCTAGAAGAAGGAGACATCATCTACGACATGGCCCTTGTAACGCGGTGGGTCGAGTATCACCGTGCGTTGGCGGCTGAGCAGCGAGAACAATTTGAGACGAGCTGTGCAAAGACAAGCTGTGATTGAGTAGAGCAGACCTACAGAGACGATAACGACAATGCTTAGCAAAGATACACTTGCCCTTGCTTGCTCCGTGCTTGCTTGTTTGCTCTACAAGATTCGCATTCAGGGGGAGCAAGCGAATGAACAAATTTGCTGCAACTCTTGCTTGGCTGGTCTGCACTTGACACTAGCTAGACATGCTCTTCACAAAGACGAGAAAGGAAGTGGCAGGCCCACAGCACAAAGAACCAGAGCGTCTGGTCGTCAAGGAGATTATGCCACTTCCAACGCTACCAGACCCCATTGTCTTCAAAACGCCAAAGCAGATTGAGCGCAGCGTACCAGCATTGAGCCAACTAGTCGCTTCTGGCACAGTTCAGCATTCGCTTGCACCTTGTCGAATACCAGCAGGCTATAGAGATGAAAATGTACGACTCAAGGCAAGCCCTTGCGAAGACGACTTACAGCCAACATTCAGTGCACCCGAGCAAGCGCCAGAGAATGAATCATGTGGACACAATAAGGTTTGTCATAGATTTGCATAAAAGACTGCATCATGTCGTTCGCAGTCGACGGCCGATATTGCGACGCACATGCCATGCCTGCCAACCAACACCTTCGCCTGGCTTCCGCGTCACATACGGCCGTTCGCCTCGAATTGCATTATTGCCGAAATAAGCGGCCGCGGGCAGCTCAATGCCGCCGGAAACAAGCACGAGCGCCCGCGAAGAGCCCTTTTCTGACTGGAGCTGTCTGCCTGAAACTGGCGAAATGAGGTGGACTTTGTGTTGCGCCAAGTCGAGACCTGCGATGATGGCAAGACCGATACATTCGCTGTGTGAAGGATCAAGCGGGTCGCCGTCGTTCATGAAGTATAGTAGGCCATGCTGGGTTCGTTCTTTTGGCACATTGTCCAGGATACTCTTCTCAACCGCAACAAGAGCCATGATCGTACCATTGATGGCAGCAATCAAGTCCAGCGGCTTCAGCGACTCGCGCAGAATGAAGACCCCGCTGATGCCGGCTTCAGAATCCTGATCGAAGCTTGTGACCCACGTTGGCGAATCGACGAGTGGTCCAGTATGCCAGGCGCTCTCACTCTGCTGGCCTGTGCGGTGGAAATAGGTCATGAGATTCAGATTGCGCGCATCTGCTGCACTCACAGAATGCGAATCTGGTTCGACGGTCTCTGGTGTCAAGTGTAGCGTCACATTCGCTGGCAACTGATTTGGCAGATCTGAGAGGCCTAGATGGCAAACGTGCAGCGGACACTGCAGCTGCTGACTTGCAGCCGAAATGATTGAGACGAGTAGCTCAAGGCCTGTGCCTTTGATCCAACCGGGAGTATTGATGATCGTCACAATCGAATCAGGCTGCTCGTTGATCAACGACAATAAATTCAGGGCGCAGCGATAGTAGTGGTCCGGGTCTTCCTTTGCGCTCGTCTCGCCGATCCAATGCGACTTGAGCAAATCTGGAAGATCGGTCGAGCACGGTGCTGTGCTCAGCTGCAATGGTACAGCTGGATGCAGCACAGAAGCAGAGAGGAGGCCGGGTGGGGTAAACTGTGGTTGTCCGGGATCGAGCTCGATGTAGAGCACTCTGTAGCCCCTTGACAGAGATGCATTGATGTAGTGCCTTGCAAGGGTTGATTTACCAGTATTTTTGTGGCCTGCGAGAAAGACGGTATCATTGAGAGATGGTTGCCAGTCCATACCTTTGACAGACTGATGTGTGGCGTGTCCAACCAATGACGTGCTGAGACCAGCCGTTGGATACAAGGTACGGCCCGCTGAGTAGTGTAAAAGCACATTCTCCAGACCATCAGAGCACGGATACATGCTGAATTGAGCAGCCGATGAAGTGGTTATTCGCCAAGACTCAGTCACAGGTATCTCCACAAGATGCTGACTCCCTGGCCGAAGAATGCCTCCATAAAAGCTCAAGGTGGTTTCCTTTCCGACGACTAAACGAAATCTGCCACAAATTGAAATGGACTGCTATTAGTCAAACGATCAAGATTGTAGTAACTTACCTGATTCGCCTCGAGCCGCACATGGAGGACATCACCAACTTGTTTGATGACAGCTGGAAGGCTACGGTACTCTTCTGCCACACGGACCGATGCCGTACGAGATGGATGAACAGTCAGTTTGCCAGTACTGTCAGCGAGAGTCGAAAATCTGTTGTGATCTGCGCCAGTCTCTTGACCATCATTTTCAGACGCAGATTCATTTGAAGCAGTGTCTCGCTCGATGGAGCCTACACTCGATTCTCCATCAACGTCTTCGAGGTCTTCTTCCTCAGCATTTGCAGCAAGTGCTATAGCCGCAGCAGCAGCAGCTGCTGCTTCTTCGAGAGCGAGCTTTTTGGCAGCGAAGGCAGACAGCTGAGCATCTCCTCTTCTTTTCATAGATCATCTAGAAGCTACTTGGTCTATTGGTATCATGCCTTAGCTGCAGTCCAGTCCAACTGCAGTGAATCGATGTAGTAGACTGACATTGAACACGTGATTGCTTAAACGTCATTGACAGGACGAAAGGCATGAAACAATTGCAAGCAGCTGAGACACAAAGGACGAGAAGTAGAGGCATAGAGGGCAAAGGCGCAGGCTCAGAAGGGCGCATACCTTGGCATACGTGTCAGTTGTAGCTGCTGATTTCGACAAAGCGGCTTTCTTACCAAGCAAAACACTCAACGCGTCGCACAAAACAATGTCTTCAGATACCAGCAATGCTGTGCCCGCAGCAGCCATCAACGAGGACGAGGCCATCGCTCAAGGCGATACGGGCAAGTTCAAGCTCATCTTGTCGATTCTCAGACAGTAAGCTGTCCAGAAAACACCGGAACATATGCTAATTCTAGATTTATTGGTAGGAGCTAGAGGCTTGCCTTGAAATAGCTGACATGGTAGGGGTCAAGGACATGGCCAACGTGCGTTTCAGTCTTCCGGCGCAGCTGATCGAGCCGATACCAAATCTCGAGTATTGGAACTATTGTGACCGGCCAGACTATTTCATCGCGTAGGCTATTTCGAACGCCAAGTCAATATTAACAAAAGTATGGACGAATCAGAGGATGCTTTTGAGCGCATGTTGGCAGTCGTGCGCTGGTATCTTACGAAGGACTTGAAGCTAGTGGTATGGAAATGCTTCGAGTATCATGGCGCTAACAAGAGCACGGCAAGATTTGCAAGCCATACAACTCAGTGCTGGGTGAATACTTCCGGTGTCGCTGGACAAGTACGAGTGCGCCCATCAATCCTATCACAACAAAGCTACTGCAAGGATCGAACGAACCGGCAGCTACACAGAGCAAGGCATCTCGCTTCAAGCCTTCTTTCGGTCGGCGCGGTACGAGCACCGCGACAGTATCGAGTGTCTCTGCACCACCTACGCGGCCTCCATCTCCAACAGGCTCGACGAAATCAACAAATTCGAGTGTTGCTCGCGACGCCACAACGCAATTACAGAAACCGGTACAGACGGCCTTTCTATGCGAACAGACATCGCACCATCCGCCCGTGTCAGCGTACATTTATGCTTGTCCTGAAAAGCAGATTGAAGCTATCGGCATGGACCAAATTGCTGCGAGATTTACTGGGACAACGATCAAAGTGGAACCTGGCGAGCTGAATGAGGGTATTTTTGTCAATCTCAAAAAGCGCAATGAAGAGTATCGATGCACGCACCCGACTGCTACCATTTGTGGGTTTTTGCGTGGCTCCTTGTACACGACCATTCAAGATTCAGCGATCATTACCTGCAAGCAAAGCAAGTTACGGACGATTGTGATTTACAAGGACGAGCCATGGATCGGCAAGCCGAAATTCCAAGTCGAGGGTGTCATCTTTCGCTTCGACCCTGATGAGGACGAGGATATTGAGACACTCAGAGATGTGCCGGAGGAAGCGATTGTAGCCAAGATCGAAGGCTCCTGGAAGGGCAAGTACTACATCTCAAGTCCCAAATCATCAGAGCGGCATGTCCTTCTGGACGTGACAGATCTGCTGCCTATTGCAAAGACTGTGCCGGCTATGGCTGAACAACAATCAAATGAGTCTCGCGTAGTCTGGGATCCTGTTACAAGGGCTATTCACGCGCGTGACTTTGTCCAAGCGACGCGCAATAAGACTGAGATTGAGGATGAGCAAAGACGGTTGGCGAAAGAGCGTGTTGCAAAAGAAGAGACATTCAAACCTGTATACTTTGTGGTGAATGACGATGGCCGACCTACACTGACGGATGCTGGCCGCAAGATGCTGCTTGGGCAGTTTGATACGCCATAGACGGGCCCTCTCTATGCTGTCCCTCTATGTACGCACTGTATCTTACCCACTAATCTAATTGTTCTATTCCTTCTTTTGCTTCAACTGAATTTCAAATCCAAATTCGCGACTTGCACACATCGCCCTCAAAGTCAAAAGCTTGTGCATGCTGAGGACATCGACACGCAGACTCGCAGCCGTATCCTCCGTCTTTGTCACGCATCAGTCTCTCTCTACAACTACGACCAAGATGCCACAGCACAATAAAATCATTATTATCGGGTCAGGCCCAGCAGGACATACTGCCGCCATCTACCTCTCCCGTGCAGAACTCAAGCCAGTCTTGTTTGAAGGCATGTTGGCGAATGGTATTGCTGCAGGTGGTCAGCTTACAACAACCACAGATGTTGAGAACTTTCCTGGATTCAGTAAAGGCATTGGTGGACAAGAATTGATGGAGGAGATGCGTGCTCAGAGTGCACGATTTGGCACGACAATCATTTCAGAGACAATCTCCAAGGTGGACTTGAAGAGCAAACCATTCAAGTTGTGGCGTGAAGGCGAGGAGGACAAGGCTGACCCGACAGATACGTGTGATGCACTCATTATTGCTACAGGTGCAAGTGCACGCAGAATGAACTTGCCAGGTGAAGAGACATACTGGCAGAATGGTATCAGCGCTTGTGCTGTCTGTGACGGTGCTGTTCCCATCTTCCGCAACAAACCACTTGCCGTGATTGGCGGCGGCGACTCGGCTGCAGAAGAGGCACTCTTCCTGACAAAATACGGCTCAGAGGTGTATGTCCTTGTGCGGCGAGACGTATTGCGTGCATCTGCAGTCATGAGCAAGCGGCTACAGGCGCATCCAAAGATCAAGATGCTTTGGAGCACGGTTGCAGAAGAGTGCTTCGGTAATGACAAAGGCCTTCTCACACACTTGCGCATCAAGAATGTCAAGACGGGTGAGACTTCGCAGCTCGATGTGAATGGCTTGTTCTATGCCATTGGTCATGACCCGGCAACGCAGCTTTTCAAGGATCAGCTCGATGTCGATACGGAATCCTACATCAAGACAAAAGCCGGCACGACCGAAACATCGATTCCGGGCGTGTTTGCCGCCGGTGATGTGCAGGACAAGAAGTACAGGCAGGCTATCACGAGCGCTGGCAGTGGCTGCATGGCTGCACTAGAGTGTGAAAAGTACCTGGCTGATGCAGAAGATGTTGAGGTGCCTGTCAAGGAGAGCAAGGGCAGTGGCGGTGAGAGCTACAGCGAGAATCCTCTTGTCAAGGACACGTAGATGTGCTACAAGTTATCTGGATAGATCTGATAGATGCCTCTAGACGATACATGCCTCTAGATAATACATGCCTCTAGACAACCTTGGAATAAATGCCTCTAGACGATAAATGCATTTTGATCAATTTTTGTGACGACACGAAAGAGGCGCGATCAGACAAGAAGGCGACAAGCGATCGATTAGCCATGCCGGGCAAGAAGAAGAAGGACAGGAAGCAGAAGCCTTCAGCTCAGAAAGGCAAGAAGCTACCAGGAGGCAAAAAGATCAATTTGCTACGCGAAGCCTACGCTGGTATGCCAAATTGACGCTCAATCGGGCGCCACTTGACCGAACTGTAAGCTGACACGCGGCCTGTAGACTCGCCGGTGCATCAGAAACACGCAAAACGATCAGAACATGAGCAAAAGCCGTTCACGCTTATTCAAGAAGCTCTTGGGTCGAGCAGGCTGGGTTCAAAGCGTCTTTGGAAGGGCTGGGCAGCGCAATCAAAGCTCAGACACTTGCCAGTCATCTTTATACGTGCAGAGGAGATGTATGATCCGGGGAAGATACTGCGCGATCAACTGGCAGCCCGCGCAACGCAAGATGAAGAGCTTGTGCAACATACAGATGACGCGAGTATGATCGAAAAGGCGAAGCTCGAAGCCGAATTGCTGTCTACTTTGCACGGAAACATTATCATGGTCGACGTGGAGCCGAATGAAGAGCCTGAATATGCAGCAAATGAGTTGTCTGCGCCTCGCTCTCTTTATAACGAAGCTATGGTAGAGACGAATGATCATTCACTGATAACTGATGCTATACTGGTGGCAAATACTAATGCATCTTCGGCAAAGCTTGAAGTCGAAAGCGTTGAAGAGGCAGGTCTTGGTGAGATACAAGAAGAAGTCAGAGAGCTAAATGCGACAGCCACATCTGCAAGAACTGGTTCTGTAGATCTTGATAAACTTCTTGACGCCATGGAAGTCGTCGATCAAGAAGAGCAAGGCTCATCTGAGATCGTCAGCCAAGCTGGCGAAGATGAAGACGAAGAAATCACCTCAGAATCAGAAATTTCATCCTCAGATGCTGATGTCGAAGATGAAGTCTCCTTCTTTATCGATACTGAGGGCGACTCAACATTCGCCTCGATGGACATCCAATCGACCTCGGCCAGACCATTGACCATGACTATGGGCTCAACACCAGCGAGTGTCGGTCACAGCGGCACATCAACACCATGGGCGCGCACAATCGAGGATCCCGTCTACGCAGAAGAGGGCGCAGCGTCACAACGCCAATCACGTACAGATCATGCCTTTGCGGAAACTTCTGCGCGTGGAAAACGTGGTGGCCGTAAGAAGCGCGAAAAGCAGGAGGCGGTTCAAGAGCAGTTGCGTATGGATGAGGCGTATGCCATTCACCTCGATTACATGGAGAATTCGCGCTGGCGAGATGCGGGTAGTGTTGGAGAGGAAAATGATGATGATGATGATGACCATGATACACCATTGCTAGCACAGATGCTTGCCGGGCTGGGGCCAGCAAATAAATTTGGCAATACCTTGCCAATGGACGCGACTGCCTCTGAGGATGACGATGATGATGACTGCGATGAAGACGACTCGATGGATGAAGATGAGCTAGAGGCTTTGCTTGATGCAGAGGAAAGCATGTTCGTTCCTGGCAAGTCATTGAGGCGCAACCGTTATAACGCGTTTGCGGAAGATGCTCTCTTCCACGATGATTTCAATGTATACGACTACAACTCTGACGGAGACGATGCTGCTTCTTTGCCAGACTTGCCGGCCTCTGGTGCACGCAGACGTGATTTGAACCAATACGTGCAAGAGCTCGACTTGTCTGATGAGGAACTAGAAGCCACGCTGATCGCGCAGTGGAAGGCTGACAAGGCAATGAAAAAGTCACGCAAGCGCGATCGCCAGCAACAGCACGCTGATGGGCTTATTGGCAAACGTGCAAAACGTGCTCGTGCAGCTCACGCCAGCAATGCTGGTTCAGGCGATCTTGCTGACTATCACAGCATCATCAAACGCTTTGTATCTCATGTCGACTATGTTGGCGTTGAGCAGCTTCCTCTACCAGCCATGGATCGATCTATTCGGCGCGCCGTGCATATTATTGCTCAGCACGGCTACAATCTGCAGACCAAGAGTCAAGGCAGCGGCAAACGGCGGTATCCTGTTCTATACAAGACGAAGCATTCTTCCTCTATTGACAATCTGCCCGATGCGCTGTTCATCGAAGAAATCATGGTTCAGGCACAAAAGACGGTCGGTTATACGAGCAGTATCAAGCGGCGTAACCCGAATCAGCCAGCTGGCGTCAAGACCAAAGGTAAAGGCAAGGCTACAGGAGGTGGAATTGGCAGAGCTGCAGGTGCTGGAGCTGGTAAACTGCGCGACGGTGACATCGTTGGCGTTGATGCGCCGGAGATTGCCGTTTCAAATCGCGGACGAGCTATGTTGGAGAAGCTCGGCTGGAGTCGTGGCTCTGGCTTGGGTGTGGCGGGTAACCTGGGCATTGCTGTACCGCTGACAGCAACGGTCAAGAATACGCGGGTCGGTCTTGGTACGTAGTTGCGCAATAGCAGATCAATCTCCAGTCGATATTGATTATCTCTATATGCAATGAGGCGACGATGATTACAATGCCAAAGCTCATAACCATGAATGCTCAGAAAAAGGTTCATGGTGACAGCGGTGGCCGTCGACCAGGCGCAAGACCAGAGCGCACCGGGATGCCTGCCTAGTTACTCTGTCCTCGCAAACTTCCCATCTGATCCCTTGCTGACATAAGCTTCTTGCACGTGCAATGACAGCCGACGACTTCCTGTGCCGACTGGACCTGGGGAGGAAGATCATCTAGCACGAACGAGCATCTGTAGATCATCCCGAGTCCTCAATTGCCTCGCTGACTATACTCAGACAATGCTGAGAACAATTCACAGCAAGACTGCCGCTCAGGCGCTTCGACTACGATGTGCGTCGACGTGGGCACATGTCAAGATGGGACCACCAGACCCGATTCTAGGTACGCCAGAATGCCATTGCTTGAGCTAGGCTGACTATGCAGGCGTTTCTGAGGCTTTCAAGGCAGACACAAATCCCAAGAAGATCAACCTTGGTGTGGGCGCGTACCGTGACGACCAGGGCAAGCCATATGTGCTGCCATCTGTGCTCAAAGCTGAGCAGAAGATCATGGAGCAACAGCTAGACAAGGAGTATGCTGGAATTACAGGTGTGCCGGCTTTCACAAAGCTGGCAGCTGTCCTAGCCTATGGCGTAGACTCTGCTGCCATCAAGGACGGACGGGTAGCCATTACACAGTCCATCTCTGGTACCGGTGCACTTCGTTTCGGCGGTCAATTCCTTGCTCGGTGGTTCCCAAACAAGACCATCTACCTTCCAACACCATCCTGGGGCAACCACACACCCATCTTCAAGGACTCTGGTCTCGAGGTGAAGCAATACCGTTACTACGACAAGGAGACTATCTCGCTCGACATCAATGCTATGCTTGAAGACATCAAGAACATGCCTGCCAACTCAATTGTCCTTCTTCATGCTTGCGCTCACAATCCAACTGGCGTTGATCCGACCAAGGAGCAGTGGCACCAAATCTCAGATGTCGTCAAGGAGAAGGGTCACTTTGTTTTCTTCGACATGGCTTACCAGGGCTTCGCCTCTGGCGACACTGTTAAAGACGCATACGCTCTTCGATACTTTGTCGAGCAAGGCCACCAGCTCTGCTTGTCACAATCCTTTGCCAAGAACATGGGCTTGTATGGTGAGCGTATTGGCGCCTTTAGCATTCTCTGCGCTGATGCCGAGGAGCAGAAGCGTGTCGAGTCGCAGCTCAAGATTGTTGTGCGACCCATGATTTCCAACCCTCCTATTCACGGTGCTCGCATTGTGTCTGAGGTGCTGGGCAATGCAGAGCTCAACAAGCAGTGGTTAGGTGAAGTGAAGGGTATGGCAGATCGAATCATTGACATGCGTGAGGCACTCAAGACAAAGCTTGAGGGCCTCGGCACTGATCGCGACTGGTCGTCCATTGTCAAGCAAATTGGCATGTTCTCCTTCACTGGTTTGACCAAGCCTCAATGCGAGTACCTTGCCAAGAACCACTCCATCTATATGACTATGGACGGGCGTATCTCAATGGCTGGTCTCAATACCAAAAATCTCGACCACTTTGCACAGGGCGTTGCGGATGCAGTGAAGCAGGTCAAATAGACTTGAGGAGTCTCGTCGATATGACAGATGACCTTACGCATAATTGTACGGATCGTATAGGATGACCAGCCAGACCTGCTCATTTCTCGTTTAATATCATATATGTGATGCTACAATGCTCATTGCGGTCCTTCCTCATCGCTCAGCAAATCGCCTTGCTCTGTACCGACCGTCACGTCTCCCAGATCAACAGCATCATCGTCACTGGTTGCTGCTATCGAAGATTCGTTCTCGCTGACGACACCAAAGTCGTCTTCCTCTGGCATGCCAACCATCTCGCCACTCTCCATGCTTGTGCCTGGTGCCACGATAACATCCTTGCTTGAAACATCATATTCGGCTGATCTGTTAGATCTCTTGCTCTCGACGTATGCTTGTTGATGGAATTGTGCCTTGCCAGTAGCAGCATGACTGCCATTCTGCACCTGACTATTGCTTGTGAACTTCCCGCGCAGGCCAGGCGGCGACATGATTGATCGAAAATCTGAACCAGAAGGAGATAATTGTGGTCGTGAGTCGACAACGCAACATATTTGAAGCGCGCGTGACTCTTTCCCTACGATCGAAGCAGCTTGTAGGTGTTGTCGGAAATGCTGCCATCCTGCCATATCGCGTATCAGAAAACCAATGAGCATGCTTGGATCAATATCCGAAAGTGCCATGCGACGAATACGCCGCGTATGGGCGCTGTCGCGCTCATCTTGTGAATATATGTCTGAAGGGTTTGCTAGATATGGCAACGCTGGCCTTGGAAAATGAGGATCGAGGAAGAAGACTGATTCGCCTTGCTTAGCAAAGAAGTAATGAGCAGAGGAAGGACGTCCACCCGCAATGCCTGCAAATTGATTGAGCGCAAAGAGACTTAGCAGTGTGGCGTGATAACGCGGATTGATCTTGTCATGACCAAGTCGTGAGGGAATGAGAATGAGGACCGGCTTGAAGGATGGATTTGGGTCGGGCAAGATGTCGAAATCGCTTTCTGGGTCTGCCGATGGTGATTGTGCCAGCTTCAGAACTTCATCGGCGTAGATGGTTCCGCCTTGCTCATCCGCTAGATAGACTGCTAGATCAGATCCATCGAATCGTTCGTTCAAGGCTTTGATGCACTGACTGGCCGCTTGAGGACCAAACCACTGTCCCGCAGGCTTGTCACACGCAGCCGCGCCATGTTCCATGAAGCGATGAATGGAGAAGGGCGCACGCATATCGTCTGCGAAGAGACGCAAGATGGATGACTCGCCTGCGTCGTCATCTCCTCGACGCCAGTTGCGTGACATATGTGCCACAAGAAGCGCATTCGCAAGTAGTGTTTGAGCTGAGCGCATCATGCAGCCAAAGCCTGTATCTGCGGTGAATCCGTCTTGCGATAGTGAAGTAGACTTGCGCTGCATGCCAACTGGCTGCTGCGCTTGCCCTATAGCCTTGGATATCTTAGGGAAACCAGTCCTGTAGGTAAACCATAGCTTGGCTTCAACGTCGTCTAGGAATTCGCGCGGCCACGGTACAGCTTGCGCGCGCTCTGTATGTCCGCTTTCATTGGAAGACGAGGGTACTGGCGTTGCACTGTGATAGATTTGGCCGAGACAGGCGATGGCTTCATGAGGTACATCGTTGCACGGTTCAGGGTCGTAAAGGTAGCGCTGTATCCCGCGATTGATGGCGCGATGCAGGCTATCCATGCGGCGCACCTGCAGCGATGGCCGCTATGGCCTGACAAGCGATGCGTACTCAAGGCCGTCAGAGCTCTTGATGGAATAAGGCGCGCGTTCAATTGTGGTGTTGCATGGGCAAGTCGTGGTCGAGGCTGCAAGAAGATGCTACGACGTTTCTCCTACGATACTGACAGGCGCAGGCCCGAAGACAGTCGCTGTCATGGGATGACCAAGGACTTCAACAGGCAGTGACACACTCGCACCGTCCTTATTGCTCACGTAGCGAATCATCCCACGCGGCAAGGGCCGTGTCGCCCTCGCCACCGGCGCCTGCTCATCCTCCTCGTCCATTGCTTCATTGAATGTGGTTTTCGACACAGCGCCCCGCGCCTTCGTTGCCTGCTTGTTCAGCAGCCTGTTGATCGTCTCCTGCTTCTCCTCCTCGAGCTTCTTTTCATTCTGATTTTTGCGCTTGCGTGCATTCTCCGACTTGCGCAACGCAGCCTCTTCTGCAGTCAGCGCTGGCTTCGCCGTTTGACGCGACGTCGGCAGCGACCATAATTCCGTCGACGCGCCGCTTTCAAGTGCCGCATCGCGCGCTTTCTGGCGCTTTGTCTTCTTCGACTTATCTATCATGGGCTTCATCATGTCTCTAATGATGGCCTCTTCGTCTTCCTCCGAATCATCGTAGTCTGTTTCTCCCTGTAGATCGGGCTCGTCGGCGCCTAATAGCTCCTCATCCATATCTGCTTCCTCTTCATCGAGCGAGTCTGCTTCCGACAGCTCCGATGTGTCGTGACCGTCCCCTAAGTCGAAAGACTCCGATGCTTGTGGTTGTATCTTCGGAGCTTCGCGCGCTGACGCAGCCGGAGCAGCGGTTGGTTGCTTTAAAATCACGCGCTTGACCTTGTACTGTATCGGCTTGGCTGTGTCATCGTCCTCAGAGGAAGAAAAGTCAATCTGGCGCTTGTTCGTGCGTCTCCGTGTCTCCATGAATGCCGCTGTATCTCCTCTGCCTAGAAAGAACAAGCTCTATAATGCAGGCCCTTTGATGAGTTGTGTTGTGGCCCATTTTACTCAGACGCACAACTTCATCCCCTTGCGATCAAGTCCTTGGAAAAGCGCGACAAGGGGCCTTTCATGGCTGCACGCTCATAACACGCTGACTTCCGCGCTGTCACTTTCTGGGGAGCCTCTGTCATCTGTATGGACAGCGACAAGGTCGCAGAGGTCGATACGGAGCAGCAATTCTATGACAGACTAGATTCACTCCTCGATTCGGCTCTAGTACCAGAGGATCATAAGCTCTGGCTTCACAAGGTCATCGAGACGCTCGCTCTGTATGGTGCAGAATATCTTGCCAGTGACAGAGACGTAGAAGCCTGTTGTGAACGCATCCTCGAGAGCACAACATTTACAAGGCATGCAGACGATCTTTGCGCGACACTCGTTTCAAAGCCTATCGATATCCAAAAGCCGGGAGAGACCTATGTTACACTCTTTCTATTGCTACTTTATGGATCAGAACATCCAAGGACATTCAAGCTAATTAAGCGTTCTGGTAGCGTGCCAAGCATCGTCGAGGCTGCGCGACATTTCGTATCGGAGAGCATTCGCTTTACAAGGCTTGCTATTGCCATACTCTATGAGCTTTGCCGCATGCAGAAGCTTTCGCGTTCGGATCTATCTGCGTTTGATCAGGAGACTATCTGGTTTCTTCTGCGTTACATCGAGTTTGGTCGCGATGAAGAAGACCCATCCTCCTACAAGTGCATCAAGCTTTTGGTCGCCTTGAACGAGCAGTACATGGTAGCTTCTCTTCCGCAGACGCAGCAACCCTTTCCAAGGTCGCCGTCCAACACATCCTTAGCGCTGGCTGACAACGGCACGCAAGAGCCACAGGAAAACTATATCATCAAGATCCTCTCTGCACATGGCCCGAGGTTCAAGTGCTTTGGCGAGAACTTGATACGGCTTTTGAACAGAGAACGTGATCCGGCGGTACAGCTTCTTATTCTCAAAGTTCTCTTTCTGCTCTTCACAAATGAAGAAACTCACGAGTACTTCTTCACCAATGATTTATATGTTCTTGTCGATGTCTTCATCAGGGAGCTGTATGATCTACCACTCGAGTCAGAAGCACTGCGTCATACCTACCTGCGCGTTCTGCATCCGCTTTTGACCAATACTCAGCTTTCTGCTGAGCCGCATTACAAACCAGCAGAGCTTGTCAAGCTACTGACCTCGCTCAATGTAGAGTGCAGCCATTTTGGGCCTATTGGAGCGACGACGGTCCGTCTTCTGGCGCGATGCTTGACGGTCCCGTGGCTGTTGCCGCCGAGAAAGCGTCGCCTACGCTTGCCAAAACCTCCTTCATTTCCTGAGCGGAAACGATCGCTTGTTAACAGCTTACTTGGCTTCAATCTTGGATCGGCTGTTGAGAGCACAAATGAGCGCGACCGCGACAGGACTCAGTTGTCATCTTCGGCGTCCTCCATACGCTCATTTGACTCTGTCACATCCGTGGCGAAAGTCAAGCCTCCTCCGCCCATGCGCAAAGGCCTCGCGCCGCTCGTCGAAGGGACGCCGACTCATACGATTCCTTCAAGCGCACGCCCTTCTGACACTCGTGGTCGTCGCCCGCCTCCTCCTCCTGTGCCAGATGTCAAGGCGTTTCGAGCCGACAAACCGCTTGTACCGGAGCGTCGCCGCACTCCTGCTCCAAGTGCACCAACGACACCCACGCGTGATGAAGAGGACGAAAAAGAGCGGATACAGGCTGTGAAAGTGGCAGAGAAGGAGATGGATTTGATTAAAGAGCTTGAGCGATTACAGGCATAGCGCTTTGTCTTTTGTACATGTAGAAGTACGGGGAATGGATCCCATCTGAATACTCGCCTTCTCCACATTCGAGCATCATGGGCTCACGCTCAGCTGTATAGCTGTCACTTAGGCTCTGCTAGGCGTGATGAGCTGCATCTTTTGTCGTATTGTCAAAGGAGAAATCCCGTCATTCAAGTATGCTCAATTGCTAAGACCAGGCCCTGTATGCTGACCAACAGACTTATCGAAACTGCCAAGACACTAGCCTTTCTCGATGTCGGTCCGCTGAACAAAGGTCATGCTCTCATCATTCCCAAGGAGCATGCCGTCAAGATGCATGAGCTGAGTGACGAGAGCTTGGTGGATCTGTTGCCAGTTGCCAAGAAAGTGGCTCTCGCAGTAGGTTGCGAGAATTACAACATCTTGCAAAACAATGGTACGTCTTGCGTGTCTTCAGTAGGCTTCACGGACTATGCAGACATTGATACGGCATTCTCGATGCTGACTTTTCCCAGGCGCTGAAGCCCACCAGGAGGTTGGTCATGTACACTTTCACATGATTCCAAAGAAGAGCATCAAGGATGACTCTGAAGGCCTAGTCATCGGCTGGCCCGCGACAAAGGGTATGTCTAGCAGAAGACCGCATTGTACGTTGCATGCTAACGGCTAGCCGACATGGGTGAGCTCAAGGAGTATGCTGAAGAGCTTAAGACCAAGATACGATGACTGGCCGATCATGCTACAACAAAACTCTAGTCTACAGATTTCGAACTTCATAGCAGAGTCCATATGCATGAGTCTTGCAATTACTTGATCAATGCTGCCTGTGTGGATCTGGTGCTTTGTTTCCCGCCGACGACAGTTCAGTTGAAGCGCGACTTGGACAACGCATCAAGCTTAAGATGTTTGCGCTCAAGAGCCTAAGCAAGAAGCTCTTTGGCACAGACACAAAGCTCGAGATATGTAGCATCACCGCTGGTCAGCTGTATCTCGTGCGACCAGGCGGCATCAAAGGCTTTACAGAATGCATCTTCAAGGATGCGCAAGCGACCATTCGGAGGACGTATGTTCTGATGACGAAGCGCATAACTACTGACGCGCAGGAATACACCTTATCACTACCAGCTCGTGATTGAACGTGCTTTTGAGGAAGGTGAAGAGGATCTCGAAGAGGACGGTCTTGGCGACACGGATCGCGACTTGAAAACATGCTTGCTCGATGAGAGTATCCGCTTCAGCACAACAGAAAGGGACGGCTGCACACTTTTCTCATGGCGTGACGTGGATGGCGATGTTGGCGACTCATTCACATTCGTTTGCGATCCAGCAACCAAACCAGAAGAGGCTGCGACTTTTGAGCTCGTGGCCGTCCAGTGTCTCTTTGAGCGCAAGTACCGCAAATCCCACGAAGAGGCGACCGAAGAGCAGCTCGAAGCGCTCAAGCGCGATTCTATCGCCAGTCCAGTCACGTCTTTACCGACATCGCCAGGTGAGACAAGCAAGACATTCCGCACACTGGAGTCAACGCCGAGCAGAGGCAAGCGTCAAGCGCTTGTGACTGCACCTGCCGCAGTCAGTGCACCTGCTGCCGCTGCTGACAATCTTGTCAAGGTACAGGCAGAGTTGCACTTATTCGATGCTTCTGAGGCGGTCTTCGTTTTACAACGCGAGCTAGTTACTGCGACCGTCTCTGAGACGGGTAAGTGGGAGTACTGGCTCAGTATCCAGGACGCAACAGACGAGGATGGTAAGCTGTGGCTCGGCCAGCCGATGGAAGCAGAGATGAATCCAGTCTTCAACTATGAGCAGCTTTGCTTCATTTGGAACTACTATGACGACGAGTCGAATGCCTTTTCATGGCTTCTCAAATTCAAGGATACAAAACAGCTGGAGATTTTCCAAGAAGGTGTCATGCGGGCTTTGTGGGAGCACTTGAACGAATTGCGCTGGGCGAAGCAAAAGGACGACGAGCGAGCGTACCTCCTGTCGCTACAAGACGAAGATGAGGAGATGCCAGCCATCGAGGAGCAGGAAGAAGAGGACGAGTCTGAAGATGAACAAGACGTTCCAGTTCCAGCGGCTCGATATGATGAAGACGAGGAAGAAGATGAGGTGCCCGAAATGCAAGGCGCCGGCGAGAACTCTCAACTCGCAGTCGGCTACAAGCATGATCGATCCTTTGTCGTCCGCGGAGACAAGATTGGCGTCTTCAGGCATACCGACGATAACAAGCTTGAGTTCGCCACCAGCATCAATAAAGTGCAGAAGCTCAAGGGTGCGAAATTCAACCCAAGCAAGGTCATGCTGCACAACGAAGACACAAATATGATTTTGCAAGATCCGAATGATTCGCAACATCTATACAAGATGGACTTGGAGTATGGCAAAGTTGTTGAGGAATGGAAGGTGCACGATGATGTACCACTGCACACCTTTACTGCCTCGTCCAAATATGCAGGCATGACCGACGAGCAGACCTTGATTGGTCTGTCCAAAACGGGTCTCTACCGTATAGATCCGCGACTGGCAGGATCGAAATTAGTTGATTCAGAGTACAAGCAGTACAAGTCTGCAAATGACTTTTCTGCTGCTGCGACGACAGAAGCTGGCCACATTGCAGTTGCATCTGCTAAAGGCGACATTCGTCTATATGACCGTCTCGGTATCAACGCCAAGACAGCCTTGCCGCCCATGTCAGCGCCGATTATTGGCATGGATGTTTCGGCAGATGGCAAATGGGTCCTTGCTACAACCAAGACCTACATTCTGCTGATTGACACGACAATTCAAGAGGGAAAGAATGCTGGCAGCTCTGGCTTTACGAAGTCCTTTGGAAAGGACAGCAAGCCTCGTCCGCGCATTCTGCAGCTTGAACCTGAGCATGTGGCGATGATGCAAGGCAAGCTTTCCTTCACACCCGCCAAGTTCAATGCCGGCATCGACAGTAAGGAAACATCCATTGTGACATCAACTGGGCCATTTGTTATATCATGGACACTGAATCAGGTGGTTACGAAGGGGCAAGTGCACAAGTATCGCATTCGCAAATATGCTGAGGAGGTCAAGGCGGACAACTTCAAGTTTGGAAGCGACAAGAATGTCATCGTAGCGCTGCCAAACGATGTCAGCATGGTTAGTCGACGATCTCTCAAGAATCCAACTCGGGAATCAATCAGTACGCCAGTTCGGCAGCTACGGTCGCGTTCGAGCATCGTCAATTCGCCATACTAATCATCGACATCGTCTGTTGCTGAGCACTCATTGCAAGTGCTGAACGATGGTCATTTCAGAGCCATTGCTAACGGTCAGTAGTAGACTCGTGCTTCTGCCTCGCTTGAACCTTGATTTCCGAATGCGAGAATGGCCGATCCGATCCGAATCAACAGGAGCTGTCCAGGAGAATCCTTGAGACTTCTTGCGATAACACCGCGAGCACCGCTGCTGCAGCAAGCATTCATTGACCCGAGCCTTCCACTCGGATTCCCGGTAAAACACCGCATCTGCATCGATGATTGGTTTCCTGTCTTTGCTGGCAAGTCTCCTCATGGACGAGGCTCGCAATCTCAACCAAGATTGACCCGAGCCAGCATATCGAGGGTCTTGTTGGAATCGAATAATCAGTATACTGACTGCTACGTGATGCTGTGGCAGTCGTTGGCGCATGACAACATTGATGGTGACTATGGCTGGACATGTTCAAGCACGAAAGCCAGAGACGACGGCCCGGTCTGGCCTCATTGCACGCCAGCTTGTCGAGTCAGTGCAAGATGAGGGAGCTAGAACAAGACAGCGCGTCATTGAGAGTGACCGAGCGCGCACTGCAGAACACTTATGGTGGCCCAAACCTCGGAGGCGCCAAGCGGAAAAGGCCCAGCCGGGGAGACTAGACTAGACCCATCCCCCAGAAAGATAGATCGCCATCCCCCTTCTCGCTCTTATCCGCGTATCGTGTATCGATGTCTTGTCTTATCTCCCGTAGATTGTGCTTCCGAGAATGGAAAACAACTCGTAACATGGATAAACGCGCGCGCTATATGCAAATAAGAGGAGGACGCCATGCTCTTGTGCTAGCGAATGCGTCAGACTACCTTGACCAGCTACGATGCCAGAGAAACGACCCGCTGCGGCATTAGACACTACACTGCAAAAAGAAGCCGCAACACACCTTAGCAGGACGACCAATACCCTGATATTGGACTATCTCCTGTGGCTCTCGGCAAAGACGGTCATTCAAGATGCACAGAGATATCGTTCTCGTCAGTATGAATTAGAAACAAGAGGCCGCCGTCTGGTGGGCCTGGTCGATGGACTCATCCTATCCTTTGAACACGCTCAGCAGCCTAAGTTGCCTTCTATCAATCTCACCTATCGCCTGCATCTCTCTGCTCTAGCTATTCTCTTTGTCTACCGCGATGCACCACCGCTCACATACGGGGCCGGCCATGTACTGGATCGACGGCATCATACAAGACAAAATCGAACGCACCAATTCCTCAAGGCGCGAAAGCTGAATAGCTGTCTTGATGGCATCACATCGCCCAGGCAGCGCGCACACTTCTCCAATGAGAAAGTCATCTGTTCAAGCAACATTCGCGAAGAGGCAGCAGAACTCTTTGGACTTGACCCAGAAGTGGTCTATACACAAAGAGAAGGGAGCAGCAAACCGCCAATGCTGCTTGACGCTCTTGAGGGCTTCTTTGTAATTACTGCAGATAATCTTCAATACACGCAGCGGGATCCGAGCGCCAGATGGGTGGATATGGCTTGCGATTTTATGATTTTCGCTTGCTTAGAAGCGTATCTCGTTGAGGGAGCGACTGGTCTGGATGTGTTCAATGCATGCTTTGCGTGGGGCGAGCAATCAGAGCAGAAGGTGGGTGCAGAAGCGTCCCATACGTCCAAGTCCCGCACGAAAAATGCGCCCTTTCTTGCCATGTTAGAGCCGACTCGCACAGAACGGCTTGACTCGCTTATTACAGCTTTGTCGCTTGATGAAGAACCAGAGACCTCACCCATCCTGATGCAGCGCATGATGGATTTTGCACGGACGAAAAACTTCCCTGACTTCAAAGTTCAGGTGCTGTCTTTTCTGGAGGCGGTACTTGATTACATGAAACCGCCGGAGCTGTGCGCCTATGGCCTAGCGGCTTCGGAACAATCTGGAGAGCCTGCTCTGCTATCAGGAAGCATCCTGACTGCGCCTGGAGAAATTCTGATCAGCCATGATAGAGAAGTTGAGGACACACAGCGCGAGATACGGTCAGGCACCGGTCCGCTTACAGAGCAACCCATTACAAGCGCTTACTACGAGAGCAAGCCATTCAAAGCAGAACAAGCTGCTGCCAAATCACGAGCGAAAAAGGCACGCATGCATGCATAGCAAGAAGCATGAACAGCAGTCTGCCCTTCTGAATTCTTTGCAGATGATCAATATACATAGTCTAGCTCGTCTGACTTGTGAGCTATTGTGAATCTTCTAGAAACGACCGCGACCTCGAGGCGTGAATCCACCACGTCCACCGCCTGGAGCACCCCGACCTCTTGGTGTGAAGCCGCCACGACCACCACCGAATCCACCGCGACCTCCACCACGACCGCCGAAAGAGCTGCCTCCGCGCGGTGCACCTCGGCCACGTGCACCTCCTCTCGGAGCACCACGTCCACCGCCTCGCGCACCTCCACGGCCGGGTTTCTTGACACCAGCGATTTTAGGTTGCGGCAGGAACCTTTCGATTGGAAGCAACTTATCGCCTCCGATAAAGCACTTGTCGCCTTCCTTGAATGATGTCGCTTGAATCCCTTCTTGCGGCTTGACTGTGAAGTAAACTTGATTCATCGGCCCTAGAATCTCATCGACTTTGCCAATCGGTGACTTGTTTGCGAGAAAGATGGGGGCATTGAAGTATGGTATCTTTGTGTTTGTTGAAGAAAAGACTAGGTCGCCTTCTGATGGGTGCATGAATGTACCGAGCTCAAGGACCTGATCAGGCACGGCATTGCGGTCTAATGGGTTAGCCTCAAGAACAATGCAATCAGTGCGTACCAGCAAAGCCGCCGCCGCCAAAGCCTCCACGGCCACCACCACGGCCACCGCCCCTTGAAAACCCGCCACGTCCACCTCTGAAGGACATGCTAGCGGCAGTAGAATGGAGCTACTTCTTTGATCGACTTGGTCGTTGCTGTCTCGCTGCGAGTTTTCATTTTTTGCGAATCGTCGCACGGGAAGAGAGAGGGATAGGAAGGAACAAGACTGAGGAAGTACAAGAGGTGCAGGGATCGGCTATACAGGCTATACAGACGGCTGTGGAGTGCTCGTAATGGGCGACGCGACTGTGGCTGCAGAGGCCGGCGTAGAGGGAACAGCCGTTATCGCAGCATGAGGCTGGCTTGCCTTGGTGAATAGATCTTTCGCTAGAGGGGGCACCTCTGGATGTGGCAGCAGCGTATCTCTTGTAGACAGAACAGCCTGATCAACCGTCGGCGGCAATGAACCAGCATAGCTCGGCGCATAGCGTGCAAGCAGAAATCCTTTCCGTTTGCGTTTCGCATCCACGAGTGTAGCTGGATTGAGACCTTTATCCATGATCGCTTTCGCCAAATATGCCTGTAGCTGTTGTGCGAGCGATTGCTCGTGGGCAGCTGGTGCAGCGAATGGATCCTTCTTGAAGCGAGATTCTTGTATTGACGCAAGTTGTGCGAGTAACAATGCAGGATCTTCTTGTGGTTCGTATGCTTGGATCAATGCGTCGTCCAGCAGTGCTTCTGGACTTGAGGTTGAGACAACGCCCGTCATTTCGTCAGCCGCATACTTGTTCCCATCGGGCTGCGCGCTTGCTTTCCGTTTAGCAAAGCGCAGCGGAAGCAGATCTGACTCTGCCACATATGCACCCTTGCTGTCAGCATCAAGTCGCACTCCATTGAAAATGTCTTTATGCTCAACAGGCTTTGGCGCATCGATAGATTTGGTAGCAACATCCAGTATACTCGCCTGCTTCTTTGCCTGCTTCAACGGATGCAAATCCATCAGTAGACCAGTCTCTGTCGATGTGACCGGCAGTACACGCGTCAGATGCACACCTTGCGGCAATTTAATGTCTAGTGGTGGTTCGCCCGGTAGTCTGCTCGCAACTGCCGAGAAGAGTGGCCCTGCAAGACTCGTCACCATCAGTGCCTGTTTCTCGGCTGCAGGCCTGACCTGAAGGTCTGTCTCTGCCGCCTCTTCGTCCTCTGGCTCGTCCTTGACGTGAGGAAGAGAGCGCGCCGACTCGACGTGCAAAATCTGCTTGACGCGCTTATAAGTCGATGACAAGCGCTCATGCTCGCCTATACTTTTCGCGCTGCGATGCAAGTGCGACATGCTCACATCCAATGCTGCCGAAAGCGCAGATCGACCTGCTAATTGTCCAGCATTCAGCTGTTCGCGCAGGGTCAACTGATCGTCTTGCTTTACATCGAGTATTCGTGTACCAGATGGTAGTTGGTCGAGCAGATATTCGTACTGCAGTAGCTCTTGTGCATCCTGCTTTGCGGCCTCCACTCTCTTCCGCTTTGTCATGGCCTTTTCTACCTGATACTGTCTGTATGCTGCTTCTCTTAAGCTTGTTTGTTCGTGCAGTGAATTTGTTGTCGACAAGAAAGTTTGAACGAGACACGCTGGCATCTTCAACACCATCTGTCCATTCATCAATTAGCAGAGGAGGAAAAGGGCATCGTATAGGGCCCTGCAGCTGGCGAGATGCACTTATTCAGGGCCGGCACGCTGCTTATTGCACTGCTCAACGTACCACTCCTAGTCACCGCACAAGATGAACCCGTCCAAGCAACACTTGAAAAGGCAGATGCGCTCATGGCGCGCGGCAAGACAAGTGACGCCTTAACAGTCTATTCAACCGCCATTGAGAAAGACCCGCAGAACTACCTGACTTACTTTAAACGCGCAACGGCATATCTTGCTCTCTCTAGACATTCAGCGGCATTAAGTGATTTCGCCAAAGTGTTGGCGGTGAAGCCTGGCTTTCCTGCTGCATTGACACAAGTCGCCAAAGTCAAGGCGACGCTGGGACACTGGGACGCAGCAACAGAAGCTTTTGGCAAACTGGATAGCGATACGGGCAAGACTATGCTTGTCAAATTGAAGGAAGCCAAAGCAGCTGCAGACGAAGCTGCTTTATTGCATGGTAAAGGTGATGCCCCTGGTTGTCTGGCAGCCGTCGGCCGGGCCGCTGAAGTGGCTTCTGCATCATCATCATTGCGGCTGCTCAAGGCGCAATGTCATGTCATGGCAGGCGATACAGAGGAAGCGATTGCTGAGCTCGTCTTTGCCGGCAAGGTCAATCCGAGCGATGCGCAAGTACAGCTTCTATCATCTGCACTTTTCATGTTTGCACTCAATGATCCACCGCGCGCCATCCAACAACTCAAGGCCTGTCTGCATTATGATCCAGATGCGAAGGCGTGCAAGGCGTCCTTTAGACGATTCAAGAAGATTCAAAAACAGGTGGATGCGCTGCTCAAGGCCACTTCTTCCGGCAGCTGGATCAGTGCGAAGAAGCAAATAAAGGGCACAGCGGAGACGCCTGGAGTATTGGCTACCGTCACAGATGAGCTCAATGACTTGATTGCTGCCGGCACGTTGAGCAAAGCACTCAAGCTGGATCTATCCCTTGCACTTTCAGAACAAGCATGTGAAGCCTTCACTGAAACGAAAGAACCCGGTGCTATGGAACATTGCGAAGCTGTACTCAAGGAAAACCCTGCTTCATTGGCCGCACTTCGAAGCAAAGCAGAATTGCTGCTGCGCGAGGAAGACTATGATGGTGCCATTGCTTTACTTCAAACAGCTCAAGAACACGGCGGCGGGCAAGACAACAAGGTGCAGGCAACAATGCAGAAAGCACAAAAGATGCTACGCCAGAGCAAGCAGAAAGACTATTACAAAGTGCTTGGTGTGCCGCGTGATGCCACGAAGAAGGAGATCAAAAAGGCGTACCGCAAGTTGTCCAAGATTTGGCATCCAGACAAATACCATGGCGAGCTGTCCAAGGAACAACAAACGCGCAAGATTGAAGCCATCAATGAAGCGTATGAAGTATTGACGAATGATGAACTCCGTCAACGCTTCGACAATGGCGATGACCCGAATGCACCGCCTGATCAAGGTCACAACCCGTTCGCTCACCATGGCGGCGGTTCACCCTTTGGTGGCCAACCTTTCTTCTTCCAGCAAGGCGGCAATCCGTTTGGCGGCGGCGGTGGTGGTGGCCAGCACTTTTCCTTCCACTTCTGATCACCCCTTTTTATGAACGACCATGACCCCCTTTTTGATGATCAAGCCAGCGTACATGCCGTGTTATAGATGCAGCACAGAGCAGCAGCATGGCCTTTTTCTAGACATTCTAACCATCTTTTTGATCTGTCATGCTCGCTCATCTCGTTCTCGCTTCCTTCGACGTCACTTTTTCCTTGCCTGCAGCGACAACACAAGAAAGCATAACGAAGGATTGACTAGTACTCCTTCTTCAGGCTATGGCTCCTACCAATCAAGCCAGTATGTTGGGTGATACACCACAGCTATACTGACAACCAGAGCAGGCCGAGGCCAAACTCCTCGACTATGTCAATGACACCCAGCACTTTTCAATGCGTTTGTTATTCCACTTTTCGCAATCACAGCTAATCTGTCAGTGCGTAACCTGCATATGGCCGACTATGTGACCCTCGTCAACGGCCTGTCAGGCGTCATGTCCATCTTCTCATCTTTGAAGTACTGTGCATCGCCTCTCACGACCATCCCAGCCATTCATCTCTCTAGCTTAAGTACGGCGCACTATGCAACAGGCTGGATCTATGCTGCTATGGCATGGATCGCACTCGGCACGTTTGCCGACGTGATGGATGGTCGCATCGCTCGAATGCGCAATAAATCCTCGCTTGTTGGCCAAGAGCTTGATTCTCTTGCTGACTTGGTTTCATTTGGTGTCGCGCCTGCTATTGTGGCTTTCAGTATTGGAATGCAGACAGCATTGGATCAAGTCTTACTTGCTGTATTTGTTTTGTGTGGATTAACGAGACTTGCTCGATTCAATGTCACGGTCGGCAGTATGAAAAAGGACAAGACGGGCAAGATTGCGAGTTTTGAGGGGACGCCTATTCCGACGTCGTTGCTTCTTGTTCAGCTTATGGCATTTTGGACAGCGAAAGGATGGGTGCGCGAGGCACTGCCACTCGGATCGATGAATGTTCTAGGACTCGAGTTGCACACGGCGACGCTGCTCTTCTCACTGCTTGGATGTGCCATGGCGAGCAAATCACTCAAGATTCCCAAATTATAGTCATTTCGTCTTGTATCTCAATGGAAAGTGATTGGAATGTCTTTGTGCATAAGATATGACTAGAAAGGTGATAGAGAGCGACAAGCGAATCAGAAGAAGAGACGAGCAGAGGAATAGCTAATTGACGACTCGCAGTATTTTGCGCGAGTAATCTTGGTTATCCGCAAAGCTTTCTGACGAGTTACGCCGCATAGCCAAAGATGTGTCCAACCGCGTATCAGCGAAACTACCACCACCATTGCCTTGACGTGCAAGTGTGCCGCCTGATGCAGGCTCAATCTGGCGTTTATATTCTTGCCCGGAGAATAGAGAACTTTCATCGCGTTGCTGCTTGCGGCGCCAGAAGAAGAAGCCTGCTCCGATGATAGCGAGAATCGCAACAACGCCAATGACAATACCGGCAATGGCACCTCCCGAGATGCCGCTGCCGCCGCCTTGTTTGCTGCTATTGCTGCTGTTCTGTGAAGAGGAAGAACCTGATGGTGCTGCTGAGGCGCGAGCCGTGACTGTTTGAATAACCGTGACGCCTTGTTGGACAATGGTTGTAGGGACCAGCACTGGAGTTGTCGTTGTTGTACGCGCTTGTGGTGTCGACGAAGATTGCCCGGCCGCTGCGCTGTTACCGCCAGCAGAAACAGCGGCGATAGAATTGGCTAACCCAGAGAGTGTGCCGACGCCTGTGAGGAACACAGAGAGGTATCCTGTACCGCCGCCTGTGATATTAGCAATCATCCATCATTCAATATCGAGAGGCAACGTACATGTATCGTCGGGATACCCAGCACAAGCTAGATTACAGTTTGCCGCATTCGCCATCGATCCAGAAGGCAACGCATTCCCGCAATAACAACGATTTCCGTCCGCCATGGCAAAGACGGCTTTATTGGCATCGCGACAGAGACCTAAGCAATGACCTGCTGATTGGTATTGATAGGCGCCTTGATCGGAATAAGTTGTGTCGAGTGGGTAGCAACCTTGAGCGGTGCCTGCTACGCCTGCAGCTTGAGCGGCGGCTTGGCCTGCGAAGCCGGAGAGCAGGCTTATAAGTGAGAGCATCTTGGTGCGCATTGTCGAGTATGTTATGCTATGTTCTTGCTTTCTTTGAAGAAGAGGGGGTATCGCGTTGGGGCGGGTTTTTTGGCAGGCAGAAAATGTCGCGTGGAAAAAGAGCTGTTGAGGTCTCGGCAGAGAGATGGCCTGAAGGAGAGGGCCTTGTTGTGTCGCGGTGGAGTGGGTGTGTAAAGAGTGACGGCCCGGGGTAGGATGCGCTTGTGGGTGTAGGGGATGAAGGCCTCGTGCTGTCTATGCCTTTGGCTGTATGTATGTGTGTGTCTGTGTATTTCGAGTCTTTTATTGTTTGTTCAAGGAGAGAGAAAATAAGAGGGAAAAATAGGGGGGAGAATAGATCAATGAATAGCGAGTAGGATGAGCAAGATGACTCTTCTATGGGCGTATGTAGCTGTATCTAGTCCATCAAGTAGTAGCCCGACATATCTACCAAGACGGCCATCCATGTTCATGCCGTTGTGAGTCATGGAACCATGCCATCTTGCTGCTGCTGCGCCTGCCTGCCTGCCAAGATGTAAAGTGGGAAACACGTAAAGTGAAGAAATTTGCATCCGCCGCCTGGCCCGCCCCTCATGAGTCAAGAGGAAGAACCTCCTCGCTGCCGGTCGCCGAGCGTGTGCAATGCCTTCTGTACGAGGAGAGCCCCGCCGCGTGATTCACATCTGACATCCCATCGACAGGTCTCGACTCTCGTATCGGGTGCAGCAAACTCTGAGCACTGAGCACTGAGCAGAGCAATTAGAGCAGCCGTTGCTCTTGTTTTCGAGGCCTTCAATTTGCCTGCCCTGCATAGTGCATATCACATGCCGGTTGACGTAACCCTCTGGCATTTTGACAGTGTAGTCAAGATGGTAAGTGTCATGAACAGAGTGTGTCAGGCGAGACAGAGTCGCAGATACCCAAGCATCGAGGCTGCTTTCTGAGTCATGCTGCCTTCATGGCCTCCTTGTTCGCTTCTGTGCTTGACTGATACTCGAGTAGCCTGTCCTGTGTCCAGATGCCAATTCTTGCGCGGAATGCATATGCAGATTGCCCCTTGCATTTGACAACAACGACTGAGTGAATTGAGAACATATGAGTAGCCTCAGAGTAGGGCATGAGCTCGTATCCATCGAGCACCGTCTTCTTTGTCAGCAGGCAAGAGCCGAAGTGGCATGTCCAGCTGAATGTCGCGGTATTTAGGGGAAAGGATACCTCGATATGACAGGAAAGCGTTTGACGTGCAAGGCTGCGACCACACTCCACGCTGAGACTGTCGTTGTATATCCCTCGGTTGACCTGGAAACAAAAGCAAACATGCGAGAAATCATTGTTTGTGACTGCTGTGATTCTCATACTGTCCCTGACAGCGGCATCTGCGCTGCACCATCAGTTTAGCCTGTTTCATAGGACTATAGCGTGGTTCGCAGCTTAATTTCAAGCAGGAGCAATTGACATCACTTAAGCGCACGAAGCACTATAACGATCGCCATCAATGGATCTTGAAGTCGTCTTCAAAGGCGCTAATCTAGGCGCAAGCGCCATCATGCTGCTGGGCGGCCTTTCCCAATTCTTCACAGGCGGCTTCAAACTCTTCATCATCAGCGGGTACATCATGGCATTTGCCGTCATTACAGCAGCACTTGAATTCACTACACACCCCATTGTTGTCAAGTACTGCAGCTTTCTATTCTCATTTCTGGGTCGCGGCCTCTTTTACATCTTTGTGGGTGGCTTGATACTCAATCAGAGCGTCCTTTCTATCATCTCAGCGTCTCTTCTCATTATCTTGGGGATTGTCTACATTGTCATGGAGTTCAGTCCACAAATCGAACGGCCACTGTATGCCTCTAATGCTCATGACAAGGCTAACGCTAGAAACATGCGAGATCCTGATGATGCGCTTGATGAGGAGATTGAGGGAATCGTATAGCCATATAGCCTGCTGAGCATGTAACGTACCTTAATGACCTCTCCCTCCGTCCATTTTGCAGATGCCACGACAACACTCCGTTTACCATTACTACACATCCTTGCTCTTACTTTTGTATGCGAGACTACTATGAAGTGCTTGAAGTCTCACAAGATGCTTCTGAAGATGTCATTAGAAAAGCATACCGCAAGCTAGCGCTGAAACTGCATCCAGACCGTAACTTTGGTAATGTCGAGGAGACGACCGAACTGTTTGCCGAGGCGCAATCTGCGTATGAGATCCTGAGTGATCCGAATGAACGTGCTTGGTATGATAAGAATCGGCATGCCTTCTTGCGGGGCGCGAGCTTTGATGACGATGAACTCAATGCCTATACGCAAGAAGAAATCGGCTTGACGCCGGCCCAAATTGTCGCTGCTACAAGCAACCTTGCAACTCTCAAACTCGACGACAGTCCTGGCGGATTCTTTGACATTGCAGGGCGCCTATTTGAGACTTTGCATGCGCAAGAAGTTGCGGCCTGTCAAGCGCAAGGCACAGATTGCGCGCCTGTTCCTTCCTTTGGCGGCACGAAAACAGAAGACGAGGTCGTCTATGCATTCTACGCAGCCTGGCAGTCTTTCGCCTCCGCAAAACGATTCGACTGGGCAGAACGATATCGCTACGAGCGTCACTACGACCGTCGACAACGTCGTATCGTTGAAAAGGAAAATGCAAAGCTACGGCTTGCTGAGCGACGCAGCTACAACGACGCCGTTGCAAAGCTCGTGCAAGCCGCTCGAAAGCGAGATTTCCGTATCGTGGCAAAGACGACGACTGAGGCGCAAAGACAGGAGACGATGCGGACATTACGACGGGAGCAGCAGGAGCAAGCGCGTGCTGACAAAAAAGCAGCACAAGCTGCGTATGAGGAGCAAGATTGGCAACGCGTAGATGTCAAGCAGCAGATGGAAGAAGAGATGCAACAGTATGAGGAGTTTGCAATGGAGATTGAGTGTGTTGCGTGTTCCAAGATCTTCAAGTCGGAGAAGCAGTATGCCGCGCATGAGAAGAGCAAAAAGCACATTCAAATTGTCAAGCGGCTCAAATGGGAGATGAAGAAGGAGGCGCGTCAACTTGGCTTGGACTCGGACCTTGAGTCCAGCGAAGAGACTGACGAGGAGGCGTTTCTGACAGCCGACGAAGATGCCCCGACACCAATTGTTCCATCGTCACCACAGACAGGGAAGACAGGGCCGAATCTTACACAAGATTTTGCAGTGGAACCAGCAGCAGGCGCGGATCAATTGGACCTCGATACGCTGTCACTGGATGATGACTCTAGCCTGGACGACCTTCGCGAAGCTCCGCCTCCCTCTATCATGCCTCTCCCGGCCTCCAGCAAACGAGCCAAAAATAAGCGCAAAAAGCAGCAAGCAAAGGCGAAGCTCCGCAAGTGATGCGAACTTATGTCGCACAGTCAACGTCTTGGCAATCAAAAGGATGAGTAATTGCTGTACTGATTTGTCACTCTGAGCAGCAAACTTTTCGTTGCCCCTGAATCAGCATACCAGCGTGCCGAACGACCCACACCCAATTTGCGCACTGATGCCATGATATCTAGGAGAGATGCATGTGATATTGCTGCAAGAGGCAGCAGCGGTGTTACGCGATGGGGAAGGCCCGGCAAAGCGGTGTGCAAGTGGTTATTTATATGGAGGCTATCCACACTCAAGTCCCGCACTCATCCTTCTCGCTTTCACTTTTTTTCATCTTTCCTGCTCTCCTACTTTATTTGGGCTTCTTTCTTCATTCTTCTCTCATTCAGGACAAGCATGTCAAGCGCACATGCTTGCGACCCTCAGGATACAGAGTCTCAGGGTGTTCACCGTTCTTCTTCCCCCGATACACCTTCTCACAATGCCGAGGATGTCATGACGAATTTCTCCGACGCTCCTTCTTTGCCGATTGCACAGCTTGGTCCATTGCAGCGTCCCTGGCCAGTATGGTGTCCTTCAGCGACGCCAGGACCCGTGTCTGCGCCCACTCCAACTACTTTCCCCAACCCACCTTCATTCAGCTCGGAAGATGGCTTGCCTTCAGTCTACTTTCATGGAATGGGCGAACAAGCATGGAGCCAACCTGCTACTCACACAAGTTTTGCTCAACCTGAAGATGCGTTCAGCAATAGTAGTACTTTTGGAACCTGGAATAGCAGCAGTAGCAGCAGTCTGCAATCACAGTACGCAGCAGCACCTCTGATGCGTGCTCGAAGCAGGAGCTACGATGAATGTTTTTCAGGTCTACCAGGTGCTTCCTACCCAGATCGCCCTGGAGCGCGTGCCTCAGATGGCACATGGCCAAGCACTTTTCGCTTCCCTTTCTACGATGAGGCAGCGGCTGTCTATACTCCTGGGATGTCAGCGTCGCCTTTTACTCAACAACCACTACTCTATTCGCCTCGCTCTTTGCCTTACCATGCGACGTCTGTGAGCTTGGATGACCGTCGCTCTTCTTTCTCTACTGCAGGTTCATCGCACCTCTCGCCATTAACTACGCAGCAACAAGCAAGACACTCACCGCTTGGCGCAGGATCTGCGTCACCAGGCAATGCAAGTCGTGGCAATTTGGGTATTGGTCGATCGCGTGCGCGCTCTGGCAGCGCCACGCCTGTGTCTGGTAGTCCGTACTCTGTTCCTATCACGACTTCTCCTTCACAGGTCTTGCAGGCGCCATCGAGACCATCACTGAAAGGCTGGACACTCGAGGATGACTTGCTCATTATCAAGCTGAAGCAGCAAGAAGGTCGATCGTGGAGTCAGATTCAACGACGTTTCCCCGATAAGCGCGCTAGTGCGATTCAAGTTCACTATTCAAGGCATCTTTCACGTCTGACTGCAGAACAGATTGCGGCGATGGAGGCAAGAGCTGAAGCTATGCGTACTGAAGCGCAGTGGCGTGAATCAGGACAGGCGTGGCAACCGCCTGTATTGGCGGGGCGGGCAGTGTATCGCGTTGTGGAGGAGATGTCACCGTATCATGGCAAAGAGGATGAGACGGGTCAAGCGATGCAGCCTCCAGATGCGAATACACTCGATGCACTTGACAAGCAATTTACATGATCACGGATAGTATTCTGGTCAAGCACTGGAACAGGCCATCCTTTCAGCATTTCTTTCGATGTGGTATTTTTGATGATAGCGTGCGAGCATAGATAGAAGGTTCAAGACATAGTTGCATGCACGACATATACTTGCGTAATCACAATGCATCCTTCAGAGCGCATAAGTGTGAGGTTTTCAAATTTGCGTTACTGTCGAGAATGTATAGACTCGCGCATTCTTCTGCAGTATGCTTGAGATGATGGCCGAAGAGACTGGCCTCTTCGATTTGCGCAAACTCAAAGCACAATCAAGAAATGTCGCATAGTTGGAATGATTCGTGTCGCTGAAGAAGATGCTTATGAGGTTCTGCTTGTCAGCGCCATTCACAACACTCAGAATAGCTTACGGGTTGGGGTTCATGCGACGCTTGCCACCGACGAGTGTCGCGGCTGTGACGAATCGACGGTTGTACTTGATACGCTTAAGCGCGCGTCCCTTTGGCGTCTTTGGCTTCTCCTGCTTTGCGACCTTTGGTGTCTGGCCTCTGACTTTTCCTGCTCGCGCGAGCGATCCGTGTACTTTACCCATGATGTGATAGAGAGAGAGGCGTTTCTTGTGCGTTTTGCTGCTCTTCTCCCACTGCCGAATCCTTCGACGCAGAAAATAAACAAGCAGTCCTGTATGGAACACATTCATGACTAACCCTAGCTGTATCAAACACACTGCTTAGCTCATCAAATGTCTCACGGTCCATTGGAATTTTGACGTCGAAAAATCGAAACAAGAAAAGAAGAAGAATCAAAGAAAGTAGGAGGCTTAGAGAGTGCAAGAATGAGCCAGGAGGATGCGGCCGTCATCGGCATCAGCTTCGGAAACACTACAAGTGCTATTGCCTATACCAACCGCGAAGGCAAGGCCGAATGCATTGCGAATGAAGAAGGCAACCGATCTATTCCTTCTGCGCTTTCATATGTAGGCGGAGATGAGTATCATGGTGACCAGGCCTATGCACAGCTTGTCCGCAATCCGACAAACACGATCTTGGCATTTCGCGATTTCATTGGCAAGCCATTTGCAAAAATCGACCCGACAGCGTGTCATCTAAGTGCTCATCCAATTGAGCAGGACGGCAAGACGGCTTTCACTGTATCTCATGCTTCTGAGGACAAACCAGCGACAGAAAAAACACTGACTGTCGAGCAAGTGGCTGCGCGGCATTTGATCAAATTGCGCGACTCTGCCGCAGATTTCCTTGGCAAGCAAATTTCAGGCGCCGTGGTCACAGTGCCTACGGATTTTACAGCCGAACAGCGTACAGCGCTTGAAGCAATTGGCAAAGACGCAGGCTTGCCAATTCTGCAACTCATCCACGAGCCTGTCAGTGCGGTGCAGGCATATGCAGCTTTAGATCTTGCATCAGGCAAGGAAGCACGGGATAGGACGATCGTCGTTGCTGATATTGGTGCAACGCGCTCAGATGTTTCCATCATCTCGTCGCGTGGCGGACTCTACACACTGCTCGCTACGGCACATGACGATAGTTTGGGAGGCAGACTGCTTGACGATGTGCTAGTCGAGCACTTCCGCAAAGAGTTTTTGAAGAAGCACAAGATTGACATTGCTGGCAATACACGCGCACTTGCCAAGATGCGCCAGCAGTGTGAGATTACCAAGAAGACACTTTCAGCATCGAGCTCTGCCACTGTATCGGTCGAGTCACTTGCAGAGGGTATCGACTTTCACTCTTCCATCAACCGCATTCGTTACGAGACCTTGGGTCGCCCGGTATTTGGGCAGGTGGCTGATCTTGTTATTTCGGCCATTCATAAGGCAGGTCTCGAGACTTTCGATATTGGCGAAGTGGTCCTGGCCGGTGGTACTGCCAATACGCCAAAGCTCGCCAACAACTTGGCAGAACTTTTCCCCGAGTCATGTAATGTTCGATCACCCGCAACAAGCGCCGTATCGCTCAATCCAGCAGAACTCGCTTGTTTGGGAGCAGCGGTACAAGCTTCACTCATTGCCGATTACGAGCATGAGGATGTACAGGAGAATACACACCCCGTCATCACGACTGTGCCGCACCTTGCTGCAGCTGTGGGCATTCAGACATCAGAAGGCTTCGTTACTGTTTTGGAGCAATATACACCTTTGCCTTCGCGCCGCACTGTCACAGTGCCATTTGCGAGCAAGATTGAAGTATACGAGGGCAAGGCTGGTATTAAGGAAATCGAGATTGCCGAGTCGTCAGATGAAGACAGTGACGATGACGATGAAGATGAACGCGCGCCACGGACGGAAAAGTCACGCACAATTGAAGCTGCTGCCAAATTGGCGGAAGTGGGTATCACAGGGCAGGGCAAATCAGTGCAAGTCATGATTCAGGTCGATGCAGAGTCAAAAGTCACGATACAATGTCGCGTCATATAATAGATAGCATAGAATTTATTAGCTATGCCATTGACAAATAGCGCCTACCGCGAAATTCAAATCATTAACGTTATGACATTAAACAGCTGAAATTAGCTGACTCTTGTAGAGACGATCCACGAATCGCCTGAGCTTGTATCGTGAAGCTTTTAGTTGCGCCGTGTCAGTCAGCCGGAAACAAGCCCAATCTTCAGCTGGTGCGACTTGACCTTTTTCAGATGGATATATCATGCCGTCATCTAGAACTGTTGGTATTGATAGTGAAGCTTCATTCCAGCGTGAGAGCATCCATGCTTTGTTCTGTTTCCGCAACATATCTGCAGCGTGGAGCTGAGCAGTCTCTGCTTGCTGGCGTGTAGCAATATACTTGCGAAATTGCAATCTCGGAGGGCTCGACGGTATCCGCAAGACCGCACGCTCACCGTGCAGCCGGTTTATGATTTTGCTGAAAGAGACATCCAGTGCAGCGATAGATAAAGTGTCCCGTAGCTCTTCTGTCGCCGTGACACAGTCTCCAAGTACGGAGAACTGCGTTATACGTTCACACTGCATGAGCGCAAAGATGCGCATCACGATAGTATGTTCAAGCAAAGGAAGATCAGCGACAGTACCTGACTGCGAAGGGAAGCGCAGAGCATCGTATAGATGGACGAGATCATCGAGCCGACAGACATGCTGCAATGTCATAAGTTGCAATTCGAGAGGAAGTGCCTCGAGCATGCCTACTGCCGCTCCAGATAGGCCTGGATGCCGCGCAGGGAGGGCCTTGTGGATGACGCGACTGAGCCCGCGCTTTGCATCTTTTCTTCTTTCTTTGTGTCGCGCGATTTATGGCTCCTTCATCTGAATATGTCGACATTTCACGTGGAAGAAAGGCACAGGAAAGAGACAGTCATATTATCGTCTATGAGTCATAGTGAGTTGAGCTTGCCGCTTGACTTGAGGGATGACAAGTCTGAGTTGCCGCCAATGTGCTGGCCCTTAATGAAGATGTTGGGCACAGTACGCTGCTGTGTCTTTTCACCAAGATAGTTCTGGATGTCTGCGCCGTTTGCTACCATTAGCTTCTGTTTATAGCATGAGCAGCTGGTGCTTCTGAATAACTTACACTCCTGGTCGAGCTCAATCACATAAAAGTCCTTGGCAAAAGCGGACAAGGTTTCCTTTGCGGCCTTGCAGTACGGGCAGTATGACTTTGAGAAGACGGCGATTGCGTTGTCAGCGATAGCTGATGTGTCAGTCATTTCGCGGAGAGCAGACGGCGCCTAGCGCACGCGTGACACATACCCTTGTCGACAATTTGCTTGACGGCGGCCATTTGTTCAGGTCTAGCAATGAGCATCACTCGAGACAATTGCTTTGACTCACGATGAAATTGGAGAAGATAGAATAGAGCCTATTTTGAATGCAGTAGACTTGTGGAAGAGTGTAAACTTCTGTCATCGTCATTTCTTTGCTGATTGCCACAGTCACGTGCTCTTCTCATGCGATTGACTCAGCCACGACTCGGCGACATCTGTGGCTTGAAAGATGCGACAATCAATGCGCTTAAGCTAGAGCACAAGCATGTGAACCATGGATAAGGCGTCTCGGAAGGTGAACAAGGTGCCGAGCTCGCGCAAGGCCCTACAAGATCAAGCCATCGTTGGGCTGCAAGCCTCATGGAATCCACAAGCGCGACTTCAGTTATGGTTCCGCGCCTTCGAGCGCATTCGGCGCGAGGCAGAAACGGTGCAAGCGGAAGGCGATTTACAGCAGGCGTACATGCTTCTGCTTCGGTGTGTGGAATTAGTCGTCACATATATGCCGACGCATCCAGAAGCGAAGAGCCCGGATAATCGACGTCAGCTCGCTGGGCTGAATCGCGCTGTCGCTTCGATGATGGATGCCCTTGCAACGCTCAAGACGAAAGTAGACGAGCAGTATGCGGCCTATCTGATTGATCATAAGCGAGAAACTGCTTTGACTGAGCAAAGACTAGCTGCAGATGCTGCACAACGGCAAATACATCAGGTACAGGCAGACAAGAATGTGCATCAATCGTCTGAGGCGAAGCGTGCAAGCTTAATGCAGCGACTAGATGCGCTACGTCTCACGCATCAACTCGATGAGAGTAATGCGAAACCACTTGAGCCCGTGAAAACATCTCGGATGACACCTGCGGCTGTCGCCCAGCCAGGACCGGTGACTGAATTCAAGCCAGTGCCACAGAAGAGGGAAGCAGAGATCACACCGAGCTACAATTTCAGCACCACCGCGAAGCTTGAGAATGGCACTGAGCTGCGAACCATCTTTGTGCCCGCCACCTTGCGCAGTGCTTTTCTGCAGCTTGCAGCACCCAATACTCGTCGCAACCTCGAGACGTGCGGCATTCTATCTGGCAGGCTAAAGGCCAATGCTTACTTTGTGACACACCTCATCATCCCGGCGCAAGAAAGTACGAGCGACACATGCCACACGACAGACGAGACACTACTGTTCAATTATCAAGACAAGCACGATCTGTTTACGCTTGGATGGATTCACACACATCCTACACAGACGTGTTTCATGAGCAGCGTCGATGTGCATACGCACATGTCGTACCAAGTAATGCTGCCTGAGGCCGTTGCGATTGTGCTTAGCCCTTCGAAACATCCGAACTGGGGAGCATTCAGGCTGACTGACCCACCTGGCATGCAATGTATCAGGGCGTGCCGACAGACAGGACTCTTTCATCCACACGATGAGACGCGTATGCCACTTTTCCTGGCCAAGAACTTTGCTGACACCAGATATTTACACAGACGCATTGCATGAGAGCGGCAGCAGTACTGGCCATGTTCGCGAGCTTGCATCTATGGCCTTTACCACGATAGATCAGCGACTAGACGACAGCAACAAGTCATGACGCCGCCGATTAATTCCTTCCCCACAAAAATAAAACGGGAAATTCCAAAGTTGCGCGCACAGACAAAATTAAGGCAGCGCAAGATCGCAAACAGTGAGACACAACAAAGAAGCGGCCCTGGGAGACTGCAAGTGCATCTGGCACAGAGCGCCCTGCTGTTCATTGAGAAGCAGCTTGATCGCGACCAGCAGCCTTGGATCAATTTGATCAACGCGCTACTACAGTGCTGAAACGGAATTGACGGAGCACGCGATATGCCCATCTTTGGGAAGCGCCACAGCTCAGCACCGCTTCCAGAACCGCCGTCGACGGCTCTTCAACGCTACGAAGACAAGGCTGTACAAGATGCGCGAGCGACATTGCTTCCTCAACCAATTGCAGCGACGGTTTCGCGGCTGGCAGGCGTATCTTGCTTCTCGCTACACGTATCCTCAATGCTCATGTACAATCTGATTGAAGCAGGAAGGCAAGGGACGCAATTATCGCTTGGAGCGACGCGTAAGGTAGGAGCTGCTTTGCTATATGCACATCGCGGGCACGCAAGTGATGACGCAGACTATATCAAGTACATCGAGTCTTGGTCAGCGACTGGTACGCACATGCTCTACTCCAGCATGTCACTCATTGAGCTTTTTGCGCAAGCGTCCTTCAGCATTCTCCAAGTGTCGTCTTCAGGAGGCTTCTACTCCGCCATCGAAAGTGTGCGCACGATCGATGCTCTGTTTGGATCAAATGAGTCCTCGCGCATGCTCGCAAGTGTCATCTGCTTCATGCGTAAGGAATTGGAGGCTGAGGGAAACTATCATGGCCTGCTCTATGGCCTGACAAAGGCTCTTTCGACATTTGCATTGTTGCAAAATCTTACATTCGGGCGAACAGCGCAAGAGAGGAGAGATCGTATCTGTTGGGACGTGACGAGCTCAGAAGGCGGCCCGTTGTCGCCCAGTGCGACCAGATGTCAAGTCAAGCCAGTTGGCGGCGAGAATGCTATGCCAGCCGAGATTTTGCGACAAATACCGGCCAATGCGTCTTATACCGTGTCCCAAGAAACGACGATTCGCACAAAGACTTTTGTCAAGGTCGAGGAAACAAGTCAGATCGTCCCAGGCAAGTCACGCTTCTCATTCGAGACCGTTCGCAGGAAGTTGAAAACATCCAAATTCATCAAACAACGCCAGGCAGCGATTTGCGGGACATCCGGCATAACGCCTGCCATACGAACTTATCCCTCGACCGACAACATTGTCGCGCTACAATACAGAAGAGGTGAACCAGAATGTGTGACAGCGAGGAGAGCACAACTTGCGCTTCCGCGGCGCGAGCACGTCAGTGCAATACAGGCTCCATCTCGAAGCGTTGTTCCTTCACGCCGACCATATTGCGTGGCAAAGAATACATCAACGAGCAGCGTCGTCACGATACAAGCGAATCCATGGGAAGTGCTTCAAGATGAGCGTCCACGGCTACAGACTTGGCCGCCTGTCGTGCTTGAGCGATTGCTGTACCGCTATCTTCGCTTCTCGACAGCAGCATACGGCCAGATCTTTCTTCAGCTACTTGGGTTTTCCGAGCCAAGCCACTGGTCTTCGCACTTTGTCAAAGACTTGAATGACCATGAAAATCATGCTGCTTTTGCCTCACATGTCGGATGCAACTCGAGCGACATTCTTCTTTCTAGCTATGCGCCTGGTAATGCAGCGCGTGCCTCGCCGTCCATTGTCTTCTTTGTGACCGTGGACCAACAGTCTCAATCCATTGTGGTCTCGCTGCGCGGTACTCTTGGCTTCAGTGATTTACTCACTGATCTCACCGCAGAGTACCATCCGTACAAGCGGCGCTGTAGCCAAAATGACACAAACGAGCATTTCGTGCACAAGGGCGTGCTCGAAGCTGCGCAACGTCTGGCAAACAACAAGGCTCTCTTAAATTGTCTCAAGATGGCTTTGGAACAACGGCCTCACTATGGACTTGTACTGACAGGACACTCTCTCGGAGGATCTGTCGCCGCGCTTCTTGCCCTGGAATGGAGCATGCCGGCGCAGAATCTGACTGCTGACGTTAAACTAGCAGGATACGCGCATTATCTTCAACTTCCTGGTTTTCCAATCGTGCCTGTCTCTTCTTATGGTTACGGCACGCCTGCTTGTCTCTCGCCCTCTCTGTGCAGCGCTACAGCAGGTCTTGTCGTTACATGTATAAATGGCTTTGATGTTGTGCCTAGTCTCAGCTTTGGCATCGTGCGGGACTTCAAGTCAATCAGTCAAGTCTTGAGCCAAGACGAGACAGGTGTTTTGCAGCGCATTGGAAAGCGCTTAGTTGCTGGCGTTGGACTCGGCTTGCAGGGTGTTGGGAGTGCGGAGGATGATGACTACCTCTTTGCCGTGCTCAAGACACTACGTTGTCAGATGGATCATGACAAGCTTGTCCCACCGGGACGGATTTTAGCCATGCAGATTTCAAGGCCACATCTTGCTGCTCAACAGCAAGCATCGAGTAGTCCGGCTCAGGGCATGCGCGTGGTAGTGAGCGAGGTGGCGGATGTGCAGGCGCGCTTTGGCGAGATGGTATTTGCGAAATCAATGCTGTCAGACCACTCTCCTGTTGCGTATGAGGCCGCACTACAGGCGCTCATTCGGGGTATGGCGGAACGAGCTGATCAACATGACAGTGACGATGACGACGACAATGTGAATGAACACTGACGGTCCAAAGCGCTTCATTATCTAGCAAGAATATTAAATCATCAGAATCCCTTCTTCTTGCCAGCCGCGCCCTTGCCCTTGCCCTTATGGCCCACCGGCTTGGTCTTTTTGTGCCCGCCTTTTTGTCCTTTCGCTTCACGCCGCTCCTTCAAGTTCTTCTCGCGTGTCTTTTGCTTATTCTTCTTTGCTAGAGCAATACTGCTGAGTCGCGCCTTCCACTCCTTTTCAGATTTCTTCTTGGTTGCCTCTTGCCGCTTGACAGCCTTTTTGAGTAAGCCAACGTCGTCCTTGAGTTTCTCGCCGTCTGCTTGCAAGAGGGCCTTATGCCAAGCATCTGATTCTTTGATCGCTTGCTTCTTCTCATCGTCTAGGCCGGAGAGACGTTTTCGCTTGTTGAGAGCAGCTTCAAGAGCAGACTTGGGGTCCTGATGCTTCCTCTTTCGCGCGCCTTGTGTGTCGAATGTCGATGTGAGCGCATCGCCATCAGCGAAAGTCAGCTTTCCATAGGAGAGCGTTGCATCGTGGCCAATTGGTTGCGCTTGTTCCTCGTCGTCTTCATCATCGTCACTTCCACTGTCGCTTTCACTTTTGATAGTCTCTTCTTGTTGTATCTCTAGAGCAGCATCCTTGCGCGCCTGCTTCTCGAGCTTCTTTTTCGCGGCGCGCGCCTCTTCCTTTTTCCTTCTTGCTTCCAATATGGCTTGACGTGATCTCGGCGCACCTTCGGATTCAGTACCCGGCGCTTTCCTGCGTATCCGAAGTGCTTCAATTTTGGCCGCGAGCTTGGCGCGCAAGTCGGCGATATTACGATCTGGATCTGGCTTGTTGCTGGTGTCTTCTTCGGCGCTGGTCGAACTCGGCAAGTGACTAGCAGCCATCGACATTTCGTCCTCATCTCCCGGAGCTGCTGAAAGAGACGGCACCGCGAGATCATTCGCTGTTGCTTTGCTCTTTCCTGCATCTGTCTTTGCTGCAGTCTTGCCATTTACCTTGGCCCTGCTCTGTGTCGCCTCTTTCGCCTTTTTAACCTTGGCCGGCTGTTTTACTTTAGCCTTCTTGCCATTCGCGCGGGGTTGTGCCGCAGTATCGTCCGCCGACTCACTTACATCCTTCTTCTTCGTCTGCCGCGAGTTTTGCTCTGGGTCTAGCTTTGCGCGCTTCGCCTTGACCTGTTCCTCTTTCGTCTGCTTTCGCTTGTTCCACTGATTCGCCGCATCTTCTGGGTTGTAGAACTTTGCCGGTATCAAGTCGAGGAGGCCTTCAAAAGCATGTTCATGCGCCGCTAGTCTGGCTGCAAGCTCCTGGTCTGCCATACAAGGCCTGAACAGATGGCGATTGTCGCTCTTTGTCACTTATGTCGCTGCTGCTTTTCTTTTTTCTGGTGGCGTGCGATCCTTTCCCCGAAATGAGTGAGTAAGCGGCTCGACTTGTAAGACACACAACCTAGACATACTTGTGACAATCAAGTTATTGCTAGAATAGACAAGAGTCATTACTCATGATGCTTGCATCTCCTGCGCAGCTTAAAGCGCTATCTCCGCTGCACATACTACGAGGCGCCCAGCTGGCTTGGCTTGGCCTGCTTCGCGCGCTCGAAAATGAAGCGCTCTACTCAAGTGATCACTACAAACAGCTTCTATTTGCCGTCGCTTTAGGCGTCGCTCTGCGTGTATTAACATGGTTGCCATTCTTCTTGCTGCGCGGCTCCATCACAGTTATCAGTGCTGTCGTGGACGTGCGCAGAGCGAGTTGGGAGCAGGACTTGTTTGCTGTATTGCACTTCATTCAGCACTGGGTCATCTCAGTCCCAACGCTTGTCGTAAACTTTATGCGCAATGTTGAGCCCCAGCCATTTGACGATTTGTTCATGACCAGCATGGCATGGGTTGACCAGGAATACCTGAAGCGGCATCAGAATGAAGATAAAACAACATTGCGTCCACTGTATGCGCCAGCGCTCAAGCGATATAACCCGATCTACCGATCGACTTTTGTCAATCGCACATTGAAGCGTACGGCGCTCGGTCTGGCAGTCTATGCCCTCTCATTTCTACCAAGAGTCGGTAGATTTGTCCTTCCTGCTGTCTCATTCTACACACTGCATCAAGCTGTGGGCCTCGTTCCGGCTGGCATCTTCTTTGGATTAGCAACCTTGATCCTACCACGTCATTACTTTGTGGTTCTGCTGCAAACATTCTTTTCGACACGTTCACTGACCCGACAACTGCTTCAACCCTACTTTGCTCGAGTGGGCAAAGGCTTCACAAGCTACCAAAAGGCGAAATGGTTCAGAGAGCGCGAAGGACTAGTTTTCGGCTTTGCGTTGCCTTTCGTTCTCGCTCTGCGCATACCGTATATTGGCGTCCTTGCATACGGTCTCGCAAGCGCAAGCGCAGCATTCCTTGTAAGCAAAGTAACGACCCCGCCGCCTGAGGACGGCGACGAAGCAGCCTTGAAGACGTATGCAGAGCAAGAGATGATCTGGACGCAAGGCCGGCGTAATCTCGTCAAGGCTGGCCTTGAAAAGCTCGATGCGGCTGGGGCGTTGCATAATGACAGCGTCCGCTCTACGCAGCTTCAGCAAGAAAGGTCAACGACACAACGATTCAAGGCAGCTGTCAGTCGCAAGTCTTCTCAGGGAGGGTCCGATGACGAATGGGTCAAACTCACTGGTAAAGACATCTAAGGCGATCTCTTAATCCTGGCTTTGTCTATGTTTGTCTGCTCAGCTGTAGAAGCACTGTTTTGGACGAAACCTCTCCCCTGTGTCCTGCCGATGATGATCCTGGAAAAGTGCGCCTGTAAGGTAGCAGAAACCGAATAAGATGGCTACTGTAACGCGAACACGCGCCTTTTGTGCGACTCACGGTGCCGATGAAGTGGGCGAGGACCACACTACACAGCTGATCAAGAGTATAAGCGTTTGAGCGGGTCACTGTCGGCCACTTTCTCCTAAACCTTGATCTTATCGAAATTCGGTTAGACTCCTTATTGTCTCGCAGCATTCGGATGCTGAGAAATCGTCAGCTCGCGTGGAAGCACTCAAGATTTTCCGCTCCAGACGCTGCCTATAAGACCTTTGCAACTATGTCAGGCGCCCAGATTACCACAATGGGCTGCATGAGACTCGTGCTCCTCGCTGCCATTGGTCATACCGTTGCGGCAAATGCTGGAGCGTCATTACAGTGTATCAAACCGACTTACCACATGGTTGCTTTGGCTTCAATACCGGAGAGTGCCTGTCAAGCGTTCTTTAATGCCCGACTTGACGAGCATTTCATCGCCCTGGCTATCTCTCCGGATATCTGCTTTGCACATGCATATGTACATGGGGCGAAATGGATTCTTGAATATCATAGTGCAAAGTCTTAATTTATGGCGACGGATCATTTTGGAGGCCAGTGCTTTTGCTAAGCATCTCTGACGCCTATGAGGCAGCGTCTCACGGCGACGTCTCATGATGTACAAGCTGAATCGTCTAGCTCAACGTGCAGCTTGGTATCCATCAGCGAGCGGCTCTCTTTCGGTGTGTGACAGGTTCGACCATCTGACATACCATCAGATCTGAACAGGGTAGACTGTGATACTGCAGACGCGAAACCGCTACCAGATCGATACGATATCACGACAGTGGACGATGCAGATCTCAGCTCGTGGCACGAGTTGGCCGTCTTCGCTATGACCTTTGCGCTCGCAATCAAATTCGTCAGTACGGCAGGCAGGGTAGGACTTCTGCCACAGCCTCGAGCAGCCATACAAGACGTTTGTCCTTCTTGATAGAGGACTCATCGCTTCTCTTTAATAGTTCAATATTTAACCTTTCGTTCGTTGCAAAGCATTCAAGCGTTGTGTCTCATTTGTAGGAGTGATGTAAGAACATATGATCAAAGCAGAATACCTGGAGGGCAATACGAAGAGGCTTTTGATCTGGCAAACAAGAATATGACAGCGCTGAGCCATCGAGTTCAAGATAAGATAATCAAATCCTCCAAACCATCTGAACGCACATTTCCGGACTTTTAAAACAGCAACTAAACCAGTCCTAACTGAGTTGAAAAGCAAATGTACTGGTTGAGATATCGCCAGAGCTAGAAATGCTATCTAAACTACCTGCAGGTCGTTTCTTACGTTCATCTGAAAGCTGGTCGCCTGCTGACACGCCCAGATCGTGTTTTGGTGTCCGAGGCACCCTTTGGACTTTGTGAAGCTCCTTCGCCAATTCTTTTTGTAGTGCTGTCCTGCTGCAAAATTGGCTTGGCTTTCTGCATTGGCAGGCTTGATCCAGACGCTGATATGGTTTCCGTCTGAGTATGTTTCGCGGCACAAGCCGCAAGAGAATTAGCCTGCCTTTCGGCGGCTGCAGTCTGTTTGGCAGCCTTGGCCGCAGCACGAGCATCCCGCTTCCGTTGAGCCTCTGCCTCCTGGTCAGCCTTGTTCTTAGCCAAATGCTCCTTCCTAGCCGCTTTTGCCTCAAGTTGCAATGGTGGTTCCTTTGTACGCTGCTCATCAATGTCTCGTGCTAGCTGCACCTCCTCGCGACCACCAAAGAGGGCTCCTGTCCGTGCCTCCGATCTCATCTGCTGCCCGATATTGAGCTGCCTCCTCTTCTGTGGCTCCTCTTGCTGTCGAGCTGCTCGTTCCCGTTCAAAGCGCACATCCATAACCTCAGATTTTGCGGATTCCTTGGAATAACGGTGCGCGAGGAATCGAAGAGCTTGTCGCGAAACCGGGTCAGCATTCGCGCTCGCTTGGGCCAAAAAGCGACGCAGCTTGTGAGGCTTGGACACAGTACACATCCCGGTCGGTGGCCTTGGGCTAGACTGATCACCGGGGCCTTGATCCGGGATAGGAGTGACCGGTCGTGGTCGCAATAGCTTCAGCACAATCTCCGGTTCAAAGGGCCAAATTCCAGTCTTTGCCCAGGCAGACATGATGGTCTTCTTAACGAAGGCCTTTTCATAAGCCTGAGAGAATAGAAGGAAGAAGATCGACTTCTTTATCGACGAGTTCCATTCTGAATTCATGACCATCTGATTGAGGCTTCGACTATAGTAATTGGCCAGAGGGCCAAAGCAACCAACATCCAGAGGTTGTAAGCGATGGGTTGAATGCGGAGGGTAGAAAGCCAATAATATCTTCAGTTCGTGGCACTTCTCCATGAATGTTCTGTTGAAATGCGAACCATGACCGTCGATAAATAACAGCCTCCACTGTCGCCTGGCTTTGGACTTGGTCTCCGCGTCGAAGATATTCACAAGCCAGTCGAAACCAAGTTCATTCGACGTCCAACCATCAGGTGAGCTGGCGGAGAAGCACTTGTGCTCGTCTAGTCTGAAAGCATGAATACAGGCGTCTTGGACTACACCCGAGTCAGCCTTGTAAATTATGGCCGGAGATAAAGCAGTCCCATCACCACAAACTGTGGCCAGAACAGTGACCCACTCTTGGTTGCCATCCTGGACAGCTTTGGGAGGCTCACTAGGTTCTCCAGGTCGCTTTGCAAATACTCTGCGTGTGTTTGGCGAGATTCCAACCATAAATCCTTTCTCATCCATATTGTAGGTATTGTAGTCAAGGATCTGGTATTCCTTAATTTTAGCCTCCAGGACGTTGAAGTATTGCTGATAGATTTCAGCTGAATCAGCTTTGTGACGAGCCAAGTCCAGGTTGTTGAGATATTTGCTGTCGAGAACATCACGGTGCCGGTGGACAAATCGACTAGCCCAGTTTTTGGAGAGCGAACGGCCGGCCATCTCGGCAGCCACGGCAGCCATCATAGCCGGTGTAAGTGGTAAACATCGGTCGCTCTGTTCCTTGATGAATTGAACAAGGGCTTCCTCTTGATGGTCATTTAGTGCGCGCAGATTTTCCTCCTTTTCATGCATAGAAGTAGATAGACCATGGAAACGTCGACTGAGCGCCGAGCGACCGACTCCATACTCTCTGGCTATTACGGCTAGTACAGGATCGTCAGCAGCGCGTGCAGCTGCAAGCGCAAGCTCCATGGATCCTATGCCATCAAGCAAACGCGTCAAGTTTGGCAGGTAATGTTTTCCATGGACGCGTGCTTGATTTAAATAGTGAGCGTGCGCTTTTCGTTGAGAACTTTTACATTTTCTAGGGGTTCGAGTATCGCCTGATTGTGGAAATGTCTGTGGCAAAATCCCTCACGACGCTCGACCACGCGTTTGCTCCGGCCGCGCCACCGTACAATTTGTTAGAAATTGAGGTTCATAAGCTCCTGAGTCATGCAAGTAGAGATCCGCGCTTTTAGCCCAACTGGTTTTCTAACAGGTTATGAGCCTTGCGCTGCCAGAAAGGCGCGGGTACGAGTCGCAGAGAGGACGCTTCAAATCAAAAAGGAGCCCACTGATGGACAAGGAGTCGCATTCAGGGGAAGCGTGGTGAACGGAGGCTGTTGGCGGTGATCCAGCCAAGGATCCGGAGGGACCAGATGCACACAGGCGAGAGATACCGGCAGAAGATTTAGCCGAGGGAAAGGACGCTGTGGTCCTCAGAGGAAGCGGTTCAGCCTGACGATATGGGATCGGTCAGAAAGCGGACTCGGAAGCAGTTTGGGCGGTGATTGTCGTGTTTCAGAGAACTGACAACAAGTGGGAAACAGGAAGGTTTCCGGTTCCGGTTGGAAAACGAAAAAGGACATCCGAAGAACCAGAGAAGGAAAATTTGGAAAGTACAAGAGGCGTGACTGAGACAGGAGGGCGATGACCGAGAGGCAATTTGGAACAACACGAGAATTCAGCTCAAGGAGGAATGCACATGTCGCCGAAATGGTGTGCTCATGTAGCCTTGCATGGACTTGGAGCTAGGGGAAGTGTTAGAAATTGAGGTTCATAAGCTCCTGAGTCATGCAAGTAGAAATCCGCGCTTTTAGCCCAACTGGTTTTCTAACATTTTTGGCCGCGACTGCTCAATGCAACGCGGTAATCAGAGGATTCTTGAAGAAGCACCAATTTCCAATGCTGAGCAAGACACATTTGAGGCTATGAAAAAGGCAGTCATGCATCTTGAGAAATTGGTTGGCTACATGTCTACAGGATTGACTGGTTATTTTTGCTCTTATGCAGGCGGCTTCTTCTACTTCCTCGAATTCAAGCCGAGCCTGCAAGTCGGGCATCCAATAACTGAAATGGTGACAAGCGTCAACTTGCCTGCAGTTCAGCTGCAGATCGCTTGGATTTCACATCTGTAACGCATCATGGACCTTGCAATCGTGTACGACCTCGACCCAAAGGCAACAACCGAGATTGACTTCGATTTCTCTCACTCAGAAAGTGGCGAGACGCCGCGAAGGGCGAAGCCAAAAGGTCACCCGACCGCATGTCTTTTCACCTCTGAAGACGCCGGAGCAGAATGCAAGCCATCGAGTGGTATGCTCACTGACTTCGATTTCCGCTTGAGCAGCAATGTATGGGGTTACTTCTCCGTTGGCACATCTGGCGATATCCATCAATTCGCCAACTCGCAGTTTGGTCACATCTTTGCCTTTGGCGAGAATCGCAGTGCCAGTCGAAAGAACATGGTTGTTGCATTAAAAGAGTTGTCAATTCGTGGTGACTTCAGGACGACCGTCGAGTATGTCATCAAGTTGCTCGAGACACCAGCATTCGAGACTAATGCCACCAATATCAATTGGCTTGACGATCTCATCTCTGCCAAGCTGACGGCAGAGCGTCCCGACACCATGATTGCAGTTGTATGTGGTGCCATTACCAAGGCTCATCTTGCCTCAGAAGAAGGTATGCTCAGCGACCAGACATCCCTTGAGAAGGGTCAAGTTCCAGGACTTGACATTCTCAAGACTGTCTTCCTCGGTTGAATATATCTACTAAGGCGAATGATTGCGCTTTACTGCCACGCGCTCCAGTGTCGACGCGTATCACCTGTTCTTGAGCGGCTCAAAGTGCTCTGTCGGTGTGCGCGCCTTGTCAGATGGCGGCCTACTCATCTTGCTCGACGGCCGCTCGCATACAGGCTACTTCCGTGAGGAGGGCGGTTCCACGCGGCTATCGGTCGACTCCAAGACCTGTCTTCTTGAACAAGAAAATGCATCAGCTGCAGTAGACGCTGCGGTACAGCTTGAAACGGTTTGCCGCCTTGAAAGAGCAAGTCTCCACGACTTGCAAAGGCTATGAAGCTGCTCAGCAGTGCTGTCACCCACTGCCGCTTCGAAACTTCTGACAGTGAACAAGATGAGGTCGCCTGCTGCCTTCGTTTATGCTTATGCAAGAGAAGATGCCCGGCATTGGAGGCGGCCTGGTCGATGACGAGAGTGTATACGAAATGATAGAAACGTGCCACAATATCCAGGAGAGGAACAAGATGGATCTTCAAGGTGACGATGGTTGTGAGCTATGCAAGAGAAGTCATAATCAAGTGCATTAGCACATTGCAATTGACATGTGAATTCATATTCTTTATGGACCTCCTTATTAGACAGGACCGCGAGCATCATCCGAGACATTTATGGATGGTTACCGTAGACTGCCTATATCGTGAAATATTTCTGGTGCAGCGCGAATGATGCTTCAAATCCTGTTTAGCGGCAAAGAAAAAAGACGGCCCGATGGCATTTTACAGTCTTGGAAGAAAATGTTTAGAGATACATAGCACTGTAGTTCGGAGCTACAAAGCTGGCAACATTTTTGGACTAGCTCGATTGAGTGAGCTAGTGATATTCCTGCCTGCAAGCAACTAAATTGTAGGGCCATTTTGTTCTCTAAGGAACGAGCTTCAAGTATGCGAAGCCAAGCTTGATCATCCCCAGGCACCATAATCAAATGCACAAACTGATACGGCTGCGTATTCAATCAAAGCATTTCGCGAGAACATCCCTCTTGTCGCAACACAATGGCCATACACGTCGAACTCCGTGAAATTAGGCTTTCTTTTTGTTGATTGCCGAGGGTTTCGAGAACAGCTTCAGATTACGCTCAGCTTCTGGACTGTCAGCCATAATGCATGGTCAAGACTGCTTACCTGACGGATTCATGAT
>QXDP01000246.1:0-50250 GCA_003717255.1 Protomyces gravidus | reverse complement strand
ACCCTAACCCTAACCCTAACCCTAACCCTAACCCTAACCCTAACCCTAACCCTAACCCTAACCCTAACCCTAACCCTATAAACCCTAAAAAACTTCATCGACAATTATGTCGTCCCGGCACGCGCCTCAGCGTATGGGGAAGATGCTCAGCTCTTGGAGCAGCATCCAACGAATTTTGCTGTTGCGTCGTCGCATGCGAAGGCAGCTCAGCGTGAGAGCGTTTCCGGAAGACACATTATGATGTGCCTCTTACGCCAGACACGCTCTCCCTGGGCCGCTTTGGCATGCTCAGCCGCGACAGCAAACTTCTAAAGAAATTGCTCCAGAGGTTCGGATTCTCGCCATAAGCTGAGGCTATCGGAGGAACAACATAGTGAATGAAGTCCTCAAGCTTGTTGCCAGTGATGTGAATCGTCTCATTGAGGGAGATCGGCTCAATGCTTGAGAAACACAGGTAAGAAGGACAGCCGGAGCCATCAGTAGGCCGCCGAATGCGTGAATGTTTGCATTTGTGGGCTTGTAAAATGCGTCGAGGATCGCCCAGGCGAACACGCTGGTTTTGCGTGACGCCAGCGCAATTTCGGGGTTGACAGAGTTCAGCTCGCGCCCGGCCGGCATAAATCCTTTTCTGCCTTTCGCAAAAGGGCTTCGCTCGAATCCTTGCGAGCAAATTGAATCGCTGGCTCATTGTAGTCTTTCAGGTAGCCAAACAAGCGACTGCACCTTTGCGGCGACTGACGATGGGCATCGCTGGCGCGGCCACCTTGCGGGAGCTGACGGTATGCCTTGACCGTAGACTCGCAGCAGTCATGCCAGACCGATGTAGATTGTAGGATTGCATAGTAAGGGCGAAGGCATGCATTGCTGATTGATTCTGCGCTAGACTGAATATGTGCATTGCGCGTCCTTGATTCAGCACAAATTTGCGCAATGGTTGACGTACTGAACAGAGATGGAGTGATGCCAATAGCCAGAGGTGCTGGCTCGCTCGCGACCAATATCAAGCTGTGATTCCTTCAAGACAGAGGCAGCGATGCCAGATGCCCTGCACAAACCAGGAGGTCCATACTTGGCCATGTCTTCACAAAAAGTATTCATTGGCATGTGTGTCCCGGCTGTCGCTAACGCTGAAAGACCACCGGCAAATGTCGGCTCTGTCATGTGCAGAAAGACGACCATGCTACTTGTCGCTGCGTTCACACGCATTGCTACAGCTCCTTCTTCTGCTTTTTCCTCTTTTGCATTCTTCGGCTCTATCATTCCGATCCTTGGCGTGATTGCATCGTGTGAGCCATTGGGATAGCCGCGGTGGACACGCAGGAATATCGTCACGCACGAAATGCTTGCGAAAGTGTCTCTTTTAATATGCATAGCGTGTCTTCGCGATGTCTTGCCAAGGAAATGAGTGTTGCTGATCGTCCATGCCGCTTTCGAGTGATGCACAACTTTTGAGTCTGTTGGCATACGTTTCCGCAGGTAGGAAGGCTGGTCGGGGTTACTTGCGGATGATGATTGCGCGCTGCTGGGACGAATGGAACAAGTCTGATGTCTCTATTTTGCACTCTGCGCAGCTGGTCACTGTGTTCCGTGGTCCGGAAAGCTAGGCAATGTGACCGGCATTGTCTTTGGCTGTATGGGTGCTGATGCTGGCTTTGTTCTCGCGAAATATTGTCTCGATCTGGCTGCTCAAGTACATAGCTTAGTCAACAAACATAGTGTCCGCGATACTAGATATTGTGTGCAAGGACTAGAATGTGTTCGATGGCTACGATCCAAATCTTGCAGTTGGAGAAATATTGGATTTTCAAACCTCGGCCATTAGAACCGGATGCGTTTGCGCTGAGTCTCATGTCTTGTGCAAGGTGTGTGAAAATGCGAAATACTAAGAGGTGGACTGGTGTGGCCTAGATGAATAAGCCACAGGAATACAAAAGAACCATACCCATCCTATGCTATCTTTGCAGCTCAGTCGCTCATTGGGACTGGCCCTTCGCTCATAGTTTCGCCCAGGTCTATCTCTTTTCCCTTGTTACTATTGAGCTACTGGTCGGCATCAATGACATGCCTGAGAGATTGGTACATGCATCTTCTCTGGCGGTCACGTTTGACAGTGGCAAGGATTGCATACATTGAGAAGTTGATTATGGAGCAGATCTTGTTTACCATGCAACCGATTTGAAGCTGGTCAGCGCATATTTGCTAGGTCTCGTCAGCCGATGGCAATGACGCCAGTCAAGGTCACTTGCAAATCTTAGACGGGTCTCGTGAATTGTGGATTTATTCATGACCACAGCAGTCGGCACTCTCACCCAGTCAGTCTAGCCAAATACCTTTCTCAAACTGCCTGCCTCGATATGGCGCTGCAAATCTGAGTTGCCTCCGTTATTGTTGCCTTCAATAAACGTTCCCTTTCTGAATGTCTGCGGCACATTTCGTTGACCTGTTCGGGCGGCGAGGTACTGCTGCATCGTATTGCCATTTTCGTGGTGGTCAAGGTCCACGACCTTGTGTTTGATGTTCTGTTGTCGGAGCAAATTCTTCGTGACGCGACTGTAGCCGCAAGACGACTTGTCAAACACCATGATCTTGTGCTCAGAGATAATTGCCTCGACCCCGTGTCTTGCCTCTTTGGCCGACTCGTAGTGGAGACCTTCTCTGTTGGCCTTCCACCACCACTGATGCGGCACAAATTCAAAATTCTCCTGTAGCTCATCGTGCCAAGGCTTGGGACAGAACCTAACTTCGTCATCAAATCATATTGGCGCTTGCTGGTCACGCATTAACTTGAGAGCGTTGTAGACAAATGGCAGAGAGGTCCATCTGTTCTTGAAGTGGTTGCTGAGAAGAATTTGATTGGCAAAGGCGAACGTCGATGTGAGCGAAGCGTTACGCATGATGTTGTTAATATCATTGAAGTGCTTTTGATTCGGGTTGATCATTCGCAAGCCGCCATTCATAATGGCAAGGCCAAACTTTGCGTCAACAGCGTATTCTTTCAAATGCGCTGGTTGCGATGTCCTATGCTGCTCGGTATATGCGCAATTCTCCGCAACCCAATCTGCAGGGTAGTGGGAGATTTTATTTGGGTTACACACAGAGACATGTGTCGCCGCCATGGTGCCGGCGGGCAAAGTCATCTCCGTCAGATCGTCGATATTGCGTCGCACAAGCATGTCGGTGTCCAATTTGGCGATCCGATCATAAGAGACCATACCGTGCGGAAACAACTTGCTTCAGCGGTCGTAGAATCGCTCGTCGATGCCATAGTCCTTGAAAGGTGTTGGCAGTAGCAGCTCAATTTGTTCTTGCAGCACCTCGGCCTCGATCATTGGCGGATGGAAGACGACAAGGAGATGCAACGAAACAGTTCGCCGCCAGGCTGAGAACGTCCATTCGCGTGGTGTCAGATCTACTGAGCCGATGGTTTCGTGACTCAACATAAATTTTGGCAGGCAAAGTCCTTGTTCATTCTGGTTCAATGGCGATCCCGTAACGACTGGTTTGCCTAGCGATGAAATGACCACGAGCTAAGTGCATAGCGTAGGAAGGGCATTATGCCGTCTGCACGGCATTGATTGCTTGAAGCTGGTGCTGCGTCGATCTATCTGCTGTAGACTCCTCGGACCAGGAAAGCTTCAGTTGATTGAGTCCCTCGGCATGAATTTGCTGAACAAAGCGCTCCGCTCCGATACGAGAACTGAACTCGGCCAATATTGCGCCCGAAGACGAAGTCAACGTCTTGAAAGACGAAGATTGTGCCAGCTTACTTCGCAATATTCCCTCTTCGTGGCTGGAGCGCACATTGTGGATGATGAGAGATTTTGGCCGATTGTCGAGCTTCATTGGCCGTGCATATGGTTTCTGAGCCGGCAGTTTTGCTTTGCGATACTTTGGTTGCGCAGTAGAAGTCGTCGTTGCTACGGATGGGTCAATACCAAGCGCAATGGCCTTTTCTTTCAGCTCGTCCAGCTGAACTTGCAGCGGTGTGCGACTCTCCGGCTGACCAGAGCTTTTTTCAAGCCGAAATATTGCTTCGCGCTGTTCTGTTTGACGGCGAAGTAGCTGTTGTTTCTTGGCTTCGAGCTCTTGCGATTTTTGGAGCATTTCTTGCTTTTTAGCGAGCCGCGCTTGATGCTGTTGCTGTCGATGAGCGATAGTGTCGGCATCTATCGCGTCAGTCGCTGCTGATTGCCCAGACGTGATGCCAAAAAGGCCTGCTTTATCGGCACGAGCGGCGTCCGCTGATGCTTGATTTGCAAACAGAACAGATATTTCTGCAGTCGCTTGATGTACAACTGCGCGCTCGATAGGTCCAAATGCTTTGAAATGCTGCGTGATGGCTTGTACACTGAGTTGGTCGCGAGGAACATGCCGTACAGTCAATGTGCGAGCCTTTTCCGATACAGCAGCTAGCGCAACATTTGTCGCATTTGGTGCTGGAGCAGGCCGGATATGCGCAAAGCGACAGGTCTCGCCACGAGGGCAGCAGCCGTTGCGTGCAAATGCATGGCATATTTTGAAAGGTGGCGGTGGTGCCATGAACGCGGTGAAGAATGCGGCCATCATCGTGGGATCAATGCTTGGTAATGGTTGTTCATAAAAGTCCATGTCTGCCTGGATAGGCTCTGCGACAGACTGCTCGGGCGCGCGCTCTTCCCTTTCTTCAGATAATCGCACATGATGACTTGGCGCGCCCGCCATGTAAGACCTTGCTTCGACGGCCGCGAAAGCTTCATCCACAAATTGCTCGGTTGCTTCTTTGAGAAAGTCTCTGAGCTGCTCAATGCACAGCGCGCGCACAGCCTGCGGACTTTCATCGTGTTTGAGAAGTGCGATGCAGTACTCTGCGAGGATGGGTGCCTCTGCGTCGCTAATAACCGCGAGCCTGCGCTCTAGCCATCCTTGCAATGCACGTTCCTCACTCTCTGTCAGCCTCAGCATCCTCTCTCCTCATGTCTCTGCCATACGAGGTCACCCTTAGCTATAGCCAGCTCGCTTTCCTTGACGTTGAATCCTTATCTAATCAACACACGTGATAGCAGTCACATTCGCATCAACAAGCAAATTTCCAACGACACGAAATGAGAAACAGCGACAAGAAGACACTGACAGGAAGTAGGCAAGGAAGAAGCCATACACCCAGTTGTCAGCCATGTCCCACCGCAAGTATGAAGCACCGCGACACGGTTCGCTCGGTTTCCTCCCCAGGAAGCGCGCATCGAGACATATGGGCAAAGTCAAGTCATTCCCAAAGGACGACGCCAAGAAGCCAGTCCACTTGACTGCATTCATGGGCTACAAGGCCGGTATGAGCATGATTGTGCGTGACTTGGACCGTCCTGGATCCAAGATGCACAAGAAGGAGATTGTCGAGGCAGTCACCATCATTGAGACACCTCCAGTGGTCATTGTCGGTCTTGTTGGCTACGTCGAGACACCCCGCGGTCTCCGTTCCCTCACCACCGTTTGGGCAGAGCACCTCAGCGACGAGCTCAAGCGTCGATTCTACACAAACTGGTACAAGTCGAAGAAGAAGGCATTCACAAAGTACGCAAAGAAGCACGCAGAGGGCGGCGCACCCGTCTCACGCGAACTTGAGCGCATCAAGAAGTACTGTACTGTTGTGCGTGTGCTCGCCCACACACAGGTCCGCAAGACACCTCTCAAGCAGAAGAAGGCACACCTCATGGAAATCCAGGTCAATGGTGGCTCCATCGCCGACAAGGTCGAGTTTGCACAGGCCAACTTTGAAAAGACAATTGATATCAAGTCAGTGTTCGAAGCAGACGAGATGATTGATGTGATTGGCGTCACAAAGGGTAAGGGATACGAAGGTGTCACCACCCGTTGGGGCACCAAGATGCTTCCTCGCAAGACACACAAGGGTCTTCGCAAGGTCGGATGTATCGGTGCCTGGCACCCATCGCACGTGCAGTGGTCTGTTGCTCGTGCAGGTCAGAACGGTTACCACCACCGTACCTCAGTCAACAACAAGATCTACCGTATCGGCGAGGCCGGTACCGACAACGCCACCACTGACTACGATGCCACAAAGAAGGAAATCACGCCTATGGGTGGATTCCCTCACTACGGCCAGGTTAAGAACGACTTTGTCATGATCAAGGGCTCATGCCCGGGTACCAAGAAGCGTGTGCTTACTCTCCGCAAGACTCTCATGCCACAGACCAACCGTCGTGCCATTGAGAATGTCTCGCTCAAGTTCATCGATACTTCGTCCAAGTTCGGCCACGGTCGTTTCCAGACTGCAGAGGAAAAGGCAGCTTTCTTGGGTACCCTCAAGAAGGACATCGAGGCTTAGTGGATATAGCATTATAGTGCAATCTTCTGCATCTACCTCAAGATCCTTGCCTAAAAGTTCTCCTTATGAAAGCGAAATTGTACACAATCTGTAGACTGCCGCTTGCATGCCTGCCTGATCGCATGCGTCATCGGCTTTGGGCCACAGAAGTAGAGACCAACCTGTCTCTTACTGTCCCTGCCGAGTCCGACTTGCTCGGCAACCGTACTCAAGTATTGATCAAAGTTCGGTCGACCAAAGCTCAATCGTGTCACGAGGTGACTGAATGGGTCGTGTTTTGCATCAGTCGAGTTGAGAGCGTAACTACCGTTAGCAAATCTCCTCAACGCGCGAACATACTTGTGAACATCCTCAATGTCGACTGCGCCAGTGACAAAGATATTGACACGAAGGCGAAAGGTGTCCTCGGCATCCACATCCTCTTGCAGGCGCACAAGCAAGTCTTGAATCCAGACAAGCGAGTCAATGTCTTTGCAAACCCAGACAAGCTCAACCTGCTGCAGCGTCTGTGTCTTGTGCTTGCGTCGATTGTAAAAGATGGTCCTCAGCACCTACCGTTAGCAGAATCAAGTAGCAAAACACATACCGATGAAAAAGGAGTGATGCCAATACCGGCACCACAGAGAATCGCAACTTGCTCTTGTTCAACATCCTGCGCGGGACAACCATACGGTCCATCGATACGGATCTCTGGCAGATTCTTGCAATAATGCTGTGCTTGTTCCAGTGCTCGACCTGATCCATAGCGCGCAATGCCAAGTCGCTCACCTAGAGCCTTTGTCCAATCACCGACTTGACGAATATGCACGGAAATGTATGGATCTTGCGGCGACGATGAAATAGTGAATGGATGCCACTGAAATGCGCTAATCTCCGGAACAAGCACATACAGGTACTGTCCAGATCGGTACTTGAAGTCCTTCTTTTCAATCTGTAGCTCAATGACACCGAGTGGGTGAGCAATCACGCGCTTGACACTCGTCGGTCGTCGACTGCGAATCTCGCGCCAAAGACGTTCAGCAGCATACAGCAATCCTGGCACAATCTGCCAGCGCCAGCTTTGATACCCAATACAGTGCTGCCAGAACTTTTGCACGTCAAATGGACTGAATGCAGGCTTTGTGTCACGCACAAAGCATCCACTTGCATGCGTCAAGAGTGCAAGGAAAAACACAAGCGAAAGCGAGTGCATGTACCAAAATGTCTCAAAGTTGCGACGACGAATTTTGAGCCGCGCAGAGGTGAAGATGAGAACCATGCATAGCAGCATTATATGGCCTGTGACACCGCCAATCTGCTGATAATGCACTTGCCATGCCTGGAATGGGCGCAGTTGCGTCTTTTCAATCATGAAAAAGTTGACATAGTGTGCAGTAACGTGCAAAAGCGTGAAGAAGGCGAAGCTGTATGCGACTTGCTTGTGGAAGAAGATGTTGTCGTCAAGTGGTAGCCAACGAAGTTTTGGTCGAATGGCACAGATAATGTTGCGCAAGACTGGCAGTAGAATCAAGACGCCGTCCATAGCAAGCACCAGACCAGCCCCTCGCGAGGTCCAGACACTGTAACGCAGCGTGTTGAGTGCGGCAAGGCGATCATCTGTCATCTGCGAGATCCAACCAAAGCTAAAGACTGCGATTTGAACGGCCGGCCAGAGTGCCCAGAATACGATAGTGCGCAGCTCCATGGCGATGCATCTTCTGAGCGTTTGAGTATTATATAGCAGATTGAGGCCCAAGCAGATGTCTGAAGCAACGGCTCCTAGGCCAGCACGAGCGTCTTGTGGAGTTTGAGCTTTGACGTGAATGTGAATCAACGACCAACTTTGATCAGGTGCAAGATAACCACTACTTGCTTTAGTTGCTTGCAATCATATAGAGTACTGCTATGTCCCCACTGTATGAACCACTTGCTATACATACTGCAGACTATCTGAAAGTCTCTGATTTACATACGATCTACTATGAAGACTGTGGCAAGCGCGATGGCCTTCCCTGTCTCTTTTTGCACGGTGGACCCGGTGGCGGTTTTGAAAGCAAATCTGATAGCCGCTACTGTGATCCGGACACTTATCGCTTCATTGGCTTTGATCAGCGTGGAGCAGGCAAGTCAACGCCAACTGCAGAGATTCGCGAAAATACCACACAGGATCTCGTTGCGGATATCGAAAAGCTGCGCAAACATCTTGGCATCGACAAATGGGTCGTGTTTGGTGGCAGTTGGGGATCGACTCTGGCTTTAGCATACTCGACGAGCTTCCCAGAACGATGTCTAGGACTCATCCTGCGCGGTATTTTTACACTCAGACGAGCAGAACTGCTATTCTTCTACCAAGAAGGCACTTCATTCATCTTTCCCGACTACTTTGCAGAGTACGAAGCTGTCATTCCCGAAGAAGAGAGACACGACATGATTGCAGCGTATTATAGACGGCTGACAAATGACGACAATGTGGAGGAGCGCAACAGGTGCGCTTTGGCCTGGTCCAGATATGAAACAGCCACATCGAAGCTAGTCGTCGACCAAGCCTACATTGCAAAGACGTAAGACTTTCTTCTTCCGGCGAAGCTAACAATAGTGAGGATCCAATTTGGTGTCTGCAGTTCGCTCGCATCGAGTGCTCTTATTTTCAGAACCGCGGCTTCTTTAGCCGGGATGACGAGCTGCTCAGCAAAGTAGACAAGATCAAGCATCTGCCGATTCACATCATTCAAGGTCGCTATGATGTCGTCTGCCCTGCCAAAACGTCCTGGGACCTGTACCAAGCACTTGGTGGCAAGAATGCCAAGTCAGTCACTTACACGATTGTCGACGCAGCAGGACATTCTGCACATGAGACTGGTATTCAGGAAAAGCTAGTGGACGCAGCCAATACATTTCGCTCGCTTGCTTATAGTGATTCGTGACGCTCTCTAAGTCTATAGACGCTGTTGTACAGAGTCTCGTCTGCGCTTGATTTGCGATCCAGGTGGGCGATCATCCATCTGGACAGGTAATTGGTCATTCTGCCCTTTAGATGATACCTCTTGATAGTCATGCTCTAGTTTTGCCGGTTCCTGCGAATACCAGAAGGCTACCGTTAGATGCTTCGTCAACATGAACACATACCACCAAGCAGAACAAGTATGGCGCCGCATACGATACCGGGATCGATGCGATGGCCAAACACGCAGAATGAAAGAACAAGACTCAGGAACTTTCGTAGGTTCAGAACAATGCTGACAGATAACGCTGTCGATTTAGACGCGAGCCGATTTACGCCAATAATGCAAATAAGCTGTGTCAATACGTTAAGCGCAAGTTCGACAATGGCTCTGGGCGGGTTCATCAACGTCCGTCCCATTGAATCATGCTTGTTGAAGAATGGCGGCGTTTTCAGTAGAAGTGCAAATTGCTCGCCGACCTGTCCCATCAGAGGTATAAAGAATGGCAGAGCCAGAATATGCTAGCATTAGCTGCGTATGCAAGACAGACAAAGACATACCGTCCAAAAGAGAGACTCTTGCCACGGGGCTCCATGGTTTCTAAATGCACGCTCAAGAGACAAGCCCATAAATGATGCGATGAATTGCGCCAGAACCATGAGTGCGACACCGATCATGAATCTGCCAGACGTATCAGTTTCGCTTGATGAAGGATGACTGTTGCGACCGGCAGCGGTGGAGACAACCACGCCAAGCGTAAGAAGCGCGACTGCGAGAATCTGTCGCGTTGTGTACTGCCGCGCATAGATGAGCCAACCGAGCAGCATTGTCACAACTGACCCACCACTGCGCATGATAATGTGTACTGGCACTGATATATGATAGTCGAGTACCATATTATTGAGCCAAGTGACGCTGAAATGGCAGGCGACAATCTTGAGATAGTCAATCAATGGTACTTTGCGCTGCCACAATGCCTGTCGACCTGCGCTCGATGCCGAGAACATGCAAAAGGAGCCGAGCGAGATGCCGAAGAACTGCGCAAACGTGATGATACTGCCGGCTGTGGACGTCTGATGTGTGATAGCCTCTAGTGTATAGACATTCGAGCAACACCCGCCAAAGATGAGAAGGACCGGAGTCACGAGCGACCAGGAGGCCATCGCCATCAGTGCTGGCTGCAGGTTTGACATGAAAGCGCGAGTCTAGAGCAGCAGGGCCATGGTCTATGCGTGAATAGGGGGCCATGCACGGGATCTCTGCCGCGTTTTGACATTCTGGCAGGCGACGCGACGAGATGGATCAGCTATCAAGCATTCGACAAGGTGATTATATACGGATCATTACAGGCCTACTGCTTCCCATCCTCTTGTAAGGCTTGCGTAAAGGCAGGATGACTTTCATTCGCAGAGATGGCATCTGCATCCAACTCTGGAAGCACAGTCTCTTCATTCTTGGCAGCGAGAAGCGGACCTGAGATGGCAGCAAGAGCAGCCGCTGAAGGCCGTTTGACAGGCTTGGGCCGCAAGACAGAACTCGTCTGGGCGTCCCCAGCTATTGAGGCGTCAGCAGAGGCAGCGAGATCTTCATTCGACTCGGCAATGCCAACTTTGGCCGTAGCAACAGCCAACGCATCGTCTTCCTCCTGCTTCGCCTTTGCTTTCTTTTGTTCCTCTAGAAGTTGCAACGAAGCTTGCGAATAGCGGATACATCCTTCCGGGTCATTGCGCAGACCTACCACCTGCCGCTTATTGACCCGCTCATTGAGCTCTGCCAGGAGTCTATCATGCTTGGACCCAAATAGCGACAAAGACTTCATCACGCTCCATGTCTTGCTCGTAGCATTGACAGCAATACGCAGGGGTGAATCACTCGTATTCGGCACAAATTCTGACATGCAGATAGCACTCAACTCTGTATCCAGATCGAAAGCTTTATCGCTTGTGTAGGGACAGCAAAGCAGCGATGATAACGAGCCATCCTCTGTGCCCACAAACGAGGTCATTGCCAGATCCCGTACCGTCAAGTTCCTGGCTGTCAAATTAGGTCGCAGCATGTATAGAGCGTCAATTGTGCCAAGGCGATCACTGTTGTCGATAATTTGATAAAAGAGCTCTTCCAATGAATGCGCATATACCGTTTCAGCTACTTGGACAAAGTCTGCATTGTGAACGGTGTAGAAGAGGGTTGGCGAGCCCGACAAATTGAGCGCTTCATCTGGGGACGTACTCGCTTTGTACTCGGCATTTTTCTTGCGGCCCTCCTGCAGCCGTGTGATGGCCTTTTCCTTTGCTGATATTGCCGAGGCCATGCTATAGATGCAGGTACTTCACAGACGGGTCGCTTGTGTAACTAGTCCATGACACTCTTGCCGCTGTGGAGAACTGCAAGAGGAGCTCCTCCATCCTCCGTACAAAACTATCAGCGATCAACCTGCCCTTGCCCTCTCTGATACGCAGCTTAGAAGGCTTCTGATTGATAATAGCTCTTGTCATTGACTGGTATTGCTCAGTAAGTCTCATAAGCTACGCCAATTGAAACTGCTTTCTCCATGTATGGCGGCATATAACCCTAACAAATCAACCTAAGATGGGCCAGCTTGAAGATGATGAGCCGCTGCCGACATTCACCTCTGTCGAGCGACGTCCAGTCTTCTCTACCTTCAGCGTCCGTCAGAAAATGGGCATCACTGCGCTTGTCTCTCTTGCAAGCGTCTTTTCGCCGATATCAGCAACAATATATGTGCCGGCCTTGCCGACCATTGCTGATGATTTGCATGTGAGTGTGACGCTCGTGAATCTGTCAGTCACAAGCTATATGATTCTTCAAGGTCTAGCGCCGAGTTTATGGGGTCCGCTCACAGATGCAATCGGTCGGAGACCAATTTATCTCATGACTTTTTTGGTATACATTGCAGCCTGCATTGGTCTCTCATGTACCACGTCTTTTGCAGAACTGATCATATGGCGCTCTTTGCAGTCTACTGGTAGTGCGAGTACTATTGCTATTGGTGCTGGGGTTATTGGCGACATGACGCGCCCGACTGAACGCGGTGGTTATATTGGGTTCTACTCTGCAGGCGCTCTTGTGGGCAATGCACTCGGACCTATCCTTGGCGGCATTTTCGCACAAACAATTGGATGGCGCGGCATCTTTTACTTTTTGACTGCATTTGCAGGCGCCTTCTGGCTTGTACTGCTGTTCATGCTGCCGGAAACACTCAGGACGGTTGTCGGCAATGGATCGATACGACCAGCCCGGAATCTGCTTCGACGTCCTGCTCTATCGTACCTCGAGCCCCCTGACGCAGCACCTGAAGACGTTTCCTCCACTCAAATAGCCAAATCTTTTGATCCACTGGGTCCTATCAAGATGATGGGCAAGGGGGAGGTAGCCTGCAGTTTGTTGTTTACTGCCATCTACTACACTGTCTGGCAAGCTTCACTTGTTGCATCAGCGACACTGTTTGATCGCGTGTACGACCTTTCACAACTAAGCATTGGCTTGGCATTTATCGCGAACGGTGTTGGGGCCATTTCTGCTTCTTTGTTGACAGGCCGGATTCTCGACTACGATTATGCTTGCGAGGCAAGACTTGAAGCAATTAGTCAATGCACTTCAGGTACTTCGCTGGAACCGGTACGGAGTCGCTCTTATGTCCCGCTCAAACGCTTGGAATATGCACGACTGAAACGCATGCCTTACAATTGTTTTATTTTTATTGGCTGTACACTGGCCTATGGCTGGTGCATACAGGAGAAAACCACGGTTGCACTGCCTATAATATGGACGTTCTTTCTTGGTTTCACAACGACGTCTATCATGTCTGCATACACGACACTGCTGGTGGATTGGTTTCCTGATGCCGGTGCATCTGGCACGGCAGCACTGAACCTTGCACGCTGTCTGATGGGTGCCGGCGGCACGGCTGTTGTGCAGCCACTTATGGACAAGACAAGCACTGGTGTTGCCTTCAGTATTGGCGCTGGCATGACACTGCTGTGTACGCCGTTGTACTATATTGTGATTTGCTATACGAAAACATGGCAGACTAGACGTTTGGCAAGGGTTGGCGTAGAATGAGAGACAAGGTTATGAGACGAGGACATGGGATACGATTCATTGTACAATGAATTGGAGATATACTGTAATTATGCATTTTAGGTAGATTGAATTACGCAGTCACACTACAGTCAACACCAATTTTCCACTGCGACGATTTCTCGGCTAAACGAAATCCTGGCAGCGACAATCAGAAGAGAGTGAGAGAGACGAAGAGCTACAGGGGATAGACAGAAGATGAAGTTCATCAAGCCAGGAAAGGTAGCTATTGTCACGCGCGGTCGGTACGCAGGCAAGAAGGTTGTCATTGTACAGCCCGTCGACAATGGCAGCAAAGCACACCCATTCGCGCATGCGGTGGTCGCAGGTGTCGAGCGATACCCGCTCAAGGTGACGCGCTCCATGTCTGCTAAGCGCATGGCGAAGCGCTCAAAGGTCAAGCCATTCATCAAGGTCATCAACTACAACCACCTCATGCCCACACGATATGCTCTCGAGCTCGAATCACTCAAGGGCGTCATTTCTGCAGACACATTCAAGGAGCCATCGCAGCGTGAAGATGCAAAGAAGACAATCAAGAAGACATTCGAGGAGAGGTACAGCTCCGGCAAGAACAAGTGGTTCTGTATGTCATCCATGTAAGATGTAGAAAGGTGCTAACTTGCAGTCACACCTCTGCGATTCTAGATTCACAGATGCAGCAAGTCTGCACTAGCTTCTTTCTGTTCGAGCGAGCTAGCTGTTTATGAACAATCAAAACATGCATTCAAGAGCGATCCTCTCCACGATGTGATTCGAGATGTATTGAAGGTCTTGATGTCCCGGCCATATCATGCAAGCTACCTTGAGGATTACATTCGCAACTCGAAGCCATTGCAGTATTGAAAGAGATGGCTTTGACCGTGTGGATTCTTGCGATGCATTGATGCTGTTGATGCGTGACCACCGCACGCACCAGATGCCAATCTCCCGTGTCTGCGTTGAAGATACTTCTTACTCCTCTTGACTGCTTATCCTTGTGCCTTGCCTTGATGCTTAGCTAGGTAGCTTTTGAACTGTATTCGTTATCGTCACTACAACACACATGTCTAGCTTCCATGAGCGGTGACACAGCTGCCATAGAGCAGCTCAGACAAGCGACGACCGAAGATGAGCTACTTGCGTGTCTTGATGCATGGAATCAACAGCAGGCGCTATGCCGAATCAAACCTGCCGATGCTGCATTCGCTCACACACTCGTCGAGGCAGTCTTGCCGCATCTATGGACAGACAATGCGCCTGCTGAGCTGACGAATGCAATTGTCAAAGCACTCTCATCGCTTGCTGGAGTCAATGCGCTTCTACGTAACCTGAGAACGAAGCTTGAGCTCGACATGCTACAAAACGTTCTTGCGGCACAGTGCTTCAGTCTGTCACATATCCACGATGCTTGGTTCCGCAGTGGCCAGCTGAAGGATATAAGCAGTCAGCAGCTCTGGTCTAGCTATGTATCATTGATGACTGGCAGCAAATTGCTGAACAGTCTTGCACTTCGCAAGGATACATTGCCAATCACTGACTACTGGTTCTCATCATCGCTAGGCATCACGCGCTATTTGAGTAAGCTAATCATGGAGCTCATCCTGTCATGCAAGGCCAAAGACACGAAAACCTTGAACAGGGCAGCAGTAGGGGACCTAATCTCCGGCCTACAGTCCCTGGGTCATGCAGACGCATTCTTCTCAATTATGCTCGACAGCATATGCATCAAGCAAGACATGGATGCTTTCATCAGATTCGCTGAATGCAGACGAGAAATGGAAGCAGCGCCCGCAACGCGACTCTATCAAAATCTGACGGCATTCTTGGACAAGAAGTACTTTCAGCATACACTGACAGGTTCTCGCATCGAAGACGGTGATCGCATCGGTGCGGCAGGTACCTTGATTAAGCTCTTCACTGAAGAGTCAAAGGCACCGAATATTGCTCAAAATTGGCTGCTTCGGCAATCGACTGGCACATCCCTCTCGCTGCGTCGTGCAGTTATTGCCGCTCTATACAGCATGAACGGTCTTGCACAGCTCGCCGATGACTTGTTCGCAGTATGGGCAGACAAGACGCAGATTCGACATGCAGGGATATTAGCACGTCAGACATTGATTGAGAATGTGATACTTGTTCTTGGGCGACTACGATCTTCAACACAATCGACGCTCGCCAAATCGGTCCTTGTATCTGAAGGCATCAGCAATCATCTCGAAAGCAGCTCGGAAGCGATACGAGGTCACGGCATGATCCTGGCAGAAATCGTGACTCAATTCTACGGTCAAAATGTCAAGCCTATGAAGTTCGACTTGCCTGCAACCACAGGTTCTGAGGCTACTTTTCTCAGATCGCTACTGGAAGTTAGGGATGATCTGAAAGATGTAAGTCTGCTTGACTCTGGAAGTGTTACGCTGCCAAGGGACAATCCTGTTCCTGAGCTCTCCTCCGCTGCAGAAGAAGTAACGAACGAAAAGGAGGAAGACGATGTTCGACCCGGAGACATACGTCCACTTCGACTCCCTGATTCAGACGACGAAGACTCTGACGAAGACCCAACACTGCTTGATCGAGAAACAATTCCGCCACCGTTGTATATTCGTACGCTGATTGAACAGCTTTCACAACATGACAACTTCAAAAGCATCTACAGTGGCTTGCGTCATTCGCCAGCACTGATTAGACGCAAAGCACAGTATGGCAGCGAATTGAGCAATTATGCGACACAGCTTGCAGAAATATTGAGTGGGCTGAAAGACAACTTTGACATGGAGGATTTCCAGGAGCTACGGCAAGAAGCACTCGTCACGCTTGTCGCTGCGTGTCCAGATAAGGTTGGGCCGTTTCTTAGTCGAGCATTCTTTGTGGCCGATTATTCGCTGCAGCAGCGTGTTATTGTGCTGTCTGCACTGGCACTCGGCAGTCATCGATTAGTGGATGGTGACAACACGTCTGGTGGCCAGAAGCAACTGCCTCTTGCGCTCCAGCAGATGTTTATCGAGGATACTCTCTCTGCGCTTATGAAGGGTCCGCCACCAAAGACGCAGCAGAGCAAGACGACTTGGCAAGCCTACATTCTCTTTCCACTTCTTGGCAATTTCCACGCCTATGCCACACAACTGATGCGATCTGGTGCCGACGCGTTCTACGAAAGCATGCTGCTATCGTACTACGTCAAGTCTGTCTCGAGTGTCTATGCGCTGTCTGGAAGTTGTGCCGACTTCAAAGCCATGACGGGCGAAGTATTGCAATTTGCATTGAGCTTGCAATCTCAGCGCGACTCGGAAGTGGTGATGGCGCTTGCTACGCTTGTCGCCACCATCTTGCAAGTAAATGATGCAAGAGTGCTAGCAGAACATCACAGTGCTGCACTGCTAGCACTGCAAGACTGGTCGACGCGCATGTTTGAGACAACGAGCGAGTCACGCAGTAAAGCATTATTAGCTGGCATTTCAGTCAAGATTCACCAAATGGCAAAGGAAAAGATGAACTTGTTGATGGCTGGAAGTTATGGCGCCATGGAGACAGGTACGCGATTTGGGCTGCGTGGTCTGCAGTGACTTTGCTGTCTATCTTTCTGCCTGTTTGACTTGCTGAGCATGTGCAGGCGCAGTCTCAGTAAGCTCTTGCAGCAGGCTGTCTAGCTTGTCTTCGAATTCTGAGCACATTAGCCTAGATGTAGCAGCACAAGTACAAAGCAATACGGTTGAGCTGCTTCTCTAGTGCATCTGCCTGCTTCTCTGCCTCCGCCATGGCCTTTACAGCAGACCGTGTCTCATCATCCATGCTAGCTATAGTCTATGCTTCATCTATTAAGCTTCCATCTATCGTGAATTCATGTCCAAGTCACGTGCATTCAACGACAGTGTAATCGCATCAAGCGCATACCTATATCTAGGAAGTAAGCTAGCTATAGACCAGAAGAAGGCGCATCTTCCACATAGACCCATGGAAGGCCTCTTCTCGCAAGATATCAACTATGTCGAAGGCATCGTGCGCGGGTATCGATCAGGCCTGCTGACCTCGTCAATCTACCAAAACCTAACACAATGCGAAACACTCGAAGGTGCGACACCTTGCGCATCATTATATCAGCGCTAATAGTAGATCTCAAGATGCAGCTGAGCGCGACAGACTACGGCAACTTCCTGGCGAATGTCCCGTCGCCACTCACGACCGGGATCATCTCACAAAAAGCGAATGAAAAGCTGGTGAGTGAATTCAAATACCTGCGCGCCAATGCCGTGGAGCCCATGTCGACCTTTCTCGACTACATCACCTACTCGTATATGATTGACAATGTCATTTTACTAATTACCGGCACGCTGCATGAGCGCGACTTGAATGACTTGTTGGAACGGTGTCATCCGCTTGGCATGTTTGAGACGATGCCTGCGCTGTGTGTGGCCACCAACGTGCAAGAGCTATTCGAGTCAGTCTTGATTGACACACCGCTCGCGCCATACTTCAAAGGCTGCTTGAGCGCGTCTGACCTTGACGAGATGAATATTGAGATTATACGGAATACACTCTACAAGGCGTATCTCGAGGATTTCTACAAGTTTGTCAGCGGTGTCGGTGGACCTACAGCTGAACTGATGGGCGAGATACTATCATTTGAGGCGGACCGGCGTGCTATTACAGTCACCATCAATTCATTCGACACAGAACTTACAAAGGACGAGCGCAAGAGCTTGTACCCGAGTATCGGCAACCTCTATCCAGAAGGCACGTTTGCTCTCTCACAAGCAGATGACGTGGAGGGTGTTAAAAATGCCGTTGCGGGCGTCGGTGCGTATGCCAACATGTTTGACCAACTCAACTCTGCAACGGCAGGCGACAAGTCGCTTGACGACTTTTTCTTTGAGCAAGAAGCCAAGCTCAATAAGCAGGCGTTCCTACAGCAATTCCACTTTGCCATCCTGTACGCGTGGCTCAAGCTGAAAGAGCAAGAGATCCGCAACTTGACATGGATCGCCGAATGCATTGCACAGAACCAAAAGGACAAGATTGGCAAATTTGTAGCGGTGTTGTAGAGGCACAGTCTAGCCATAGGAGACGACTGTCGATTGCTATCTATCCTAGTACATGAGGCCATCAATAAGGCGAGACTTTTTTTAAACATGCACACACACGCACACCTTACAAGTCTGCGTCATCCTCGTCAGGCAGAGGCATGGCGGCGGCCTTGTTCATCTCGGCGTCATACTCCTTCATGAGATTCTCATCGACCTGAACTTCTGGCGGTGCAAGCGCAGGAGAAGCGACGAATTCAAGTCCGCTGTTGCCAACGAGCTTACGAGCGAGCCAAAGGAATGGCTTTTCAAAGTTGTAGTTGGATTTTGCTGAAATGTCGTAGTACTGGAGGTTCTTCTTCCTGTGGAACGTGATGGTCTTTGCCTTGACCTTGCGTTCCTTGACGTCCACCTTGTTGCCACACAACACGATGGGGATGTTTTCGCAGACACGCACAAGGTCGCGATGCCAATTGGGGACATTCTTGTATGTGATGCGGGAAGTCACATCAAACATGATGATACCGCACTGCCCTTGGATATAATATCCATCACGCAATCCACCGAATTTCTCCTGACCTGCCGTGTCCCAGGTATTGAAGCAGATTTCACCGTAGTTTGTGTAGAAACGGATTGGGTGCACTTCGACACCGAGCGTGGCAATGTACTTTTTCTCAAACTCGCCCGTCAAGTGACGTTTTACAAAGGTCGTCTTTCCGGTACCGCCGTCTCCAACGAGAACTGCCGTTAGTACTCCATCGAGAATTGCAGAATTGCAGTATTGTCATGCGCGTCTTCGATACGAGCCATCACAAGACGAGCACACTGTAGCAGTGATCGAACATACCGAGCTTGAATGTAGGAATCTGCTGCTCTGCCATCTCTGCTAGCCTTTCTCTTCCAAGTATCTGAGGTATCTAATAGCTGATAGCTCGTCTCTTTCTTTTTTGATGATGCTGGGTGTAGGGTTAGAGTAGCAGTGTCTATCCTGGCAGAAGGAAGCAAGACGGTTGTATACAAGACATAAGAAGAGATGGCGAGCAAGTATGCGTTCTCAAGGAGTCTCAAGGAGGTATGTATCTGGCAGAGCGACTCTTCATTGACAAGCAGCTCAGGTTTCACTTCTGCCAGACAAGTGAAGGAAGTGCAGGACTCAAGTATGTGCTTGACGCGCTCTCATGACCTCCATGCGCTTGGGAGACAGTCATGAGCGTGACCAGACGGAGCGCAATGTATGCTGACAACATGACAAGGCAGTTTCTGCAGAAATCATATCCCGTCATGAAGAAGCACAACCCGAATACACCGCTGCTTGTACGGGAAGCATTCGGCACTCCACCCAAGATATGGGCAAGATACGGTACATCCACAAGCTGCAGTCATGAGAGATGCTAATCATGCAGAGAAGGGCAGAGAGTCAAGTGTAGGGGTAGAAGGACTTGGCGCGGCGGAAATCGAAAAGGAGATACAGAAGCTGGCGCAGGCATAGACTGGCTGTTCTTCACAGGCATCTTCTGTCTCTTGTCTTGAATGTCTATATAGCAACAGCATTGACTACTTGACAATGGAGACACAGTTGATCGTGATGTGCCCTCATCCGAGACCACACATGATATAGCTTTACCTATACTACAACCATCCGCTGTGCTCTTGTTAAGTGCTGCGAGGGCACTACTGCTGTCATCTAGTACTGCTTGCTTGGTAGACAAGCTATGCCTAAACTGCTGATGCTCGTCGGCGTCGTAGGCTCAGGCAAGACGACCTTCTCAACAGCACTCTGCAAGAGCTTCCCAAGCTGGCATCGCATCTCGCAAGACGATCTCGGCTCCCGATCGGCTTGCGAAGATGCTACACGCGCTGCCCTCTCACAAGGCAAGAGCGTCGTCATTGATCGCTGCAACTTCAACAAGAAGCAACGCGAACCATGGTTGCGACTCGCAAGGCACTTCCATGCAGATGCGTATTGCTTGGAGCTCAAGACGGGTTCTGCGGTACGCCATCTACGCATGCTTATACACCTGACACTAGGTCTGCCGATCTCGCATCATGACACGACAAGGACATCCAACGAATGTGCAAGGCGAGTTCGGTACAATCATCTTGGAAACACAGGAAAAGTGCTTCAAATCGTTGGATGAGTCTGAGCTTGCTGCCCTCAAGAAGAGATATACTCTTGCCATTCATGACATTTCAGTGCAGTGGACGAAGGATGTCCTTGCAGGAGCTTTGCGTCTACTGGACATTGACCCGGCCACTTGCTAGGTCACAAGTTCAACATGCACTCTGCTGTAGCTGTCTTTGCAGGACCTCGAATCTATTCCTGCATACGGGGCAAATCGCCATCAGTAGCATCATCAGCGGCATATCGAGCATGGTACGCCCATCTCGTCGCTCAATGTCGCCACATTTTCGCATCACCGGACGACCAGCCCCTCATTTGTACCACTCATAACGCTCAAGCTCACTATGTCCACCAGATCTTCCTCTCGCTTGACCAATGCTTTCAGACAGACAAAGCTGCTTAAAGTATCCAAACCTGCTGCGACCAATTCTCGTCTCGCAGCTGTCGTAAAGCAAGAAGCAGCCCAAATCAAAGCTGAACCTATTCAAGAAGCTGTCAACGCTGAAACGAAGCAAGAAAAACAAGAGCTTTTGTCAATCAAGCAGGAAGCACAAGCACTCGATGTCGCCCGGCCCGGTGTTCTGCGTGCTGCGCTCATACATTTGATCTCGGTGGACCGCAGATTCGAAGCACTCTCACAAAACTACATTCCAAGACCATGGCTAGATGAGAATCTCGATGAGCAAGTCAACCACTTCAAGTCATTAGTGCTTGGCATTCTTTCACAGCAAGTCTCTGGCGCCGCTGCAAGATCCATCTCCCGCAAATTCATCTCTCTATTCGACGACCCGAACGCCTCAGACGGTGTCCATAAAGTCGACATGGACCCTGAAGTTGCTGATGGTCCTGCATCTGGCAACGCAGCACCAGCACAAGACGCTCTTGAAAATCTCTTCTTCCCGACTCCCGCCATGGTTCTGGAAAAAGATGTTCTGACACTCAAATCAGCCGGCCTCAGCATGCGCAAAGCAGAATACGTCTCGGGATTAGCACAAGCCTTTCAAGATGGCCAATTCACAGACCAGTTTTTCGCCACTGCGCCAGATACAGAAATCGTCGCACGGCTGACTTCTGTGCGCGGCCTCGGACCCTGGTCAGCGGAGATGTTTCTCATTTTCAGTCTAAAACGCACAGACTGCTTATCTTATGGCGATATTGGTATTCAACACGGGATGGCGCATTGGCTCGGAAAAAATGTCAAGGATAAACGAACACATTCAAGAGGCAAGTTCAAGTATGTTTCGCAACAGGAAATGGACAACACGAGCGAGCCGTGGCGGCCATTCAGGTCGATAGGTTGCTGGTTCATGTGGCGCGTTAATGGTATTATCGACAAGGTGGAAGAAGAAGATGATAGAGTAAAAGACGAGCCAGTAGAAAGCAGCCTTGCTTGAAGAATAAATTGATGAATAGAAGAATCACTCCTTTGTTGCAATCCTTGCATTGCCGCTCTTTTGTTGGTTGCCCTCGATCGTGCCACCGACAGCATTGAGCACGGCTTGTAGACCGGCAGCGGTTGTATCGTTGCCAACTGCGACACCCCAGATAGATCCCTCTGCGACGTTATCGGTACGCTTTACCTCGACGAAACAGACAGCGTTAGTCTTTGCGCCAGTGCCAAGCGACTGCTGCTGGTATGTCTTGATTTCCGCATCAAAGTCAAACAACTTTGACATGCCATCAAGAAGCGATGAAAGAGGACCGTTACCAAGTCCAGTCACTTCATACTCCTTATCGCCCGCCTTTTGAATCTGTCCCTTGAATTGTCGAGACACGTTTTCCTCTGCACCAGGCACTTCCGTGACGCCATAATGCAGCAATGCAAAGACTTGCTCTTCGAGTCCATACGCCACCTTGAACAACTTGACAATCTCCGCCGGTGCAAGCTCCTTGCCAACGCGCTCCGCCTCTGCCTGCACAACGCGAGAAAAGGCAATCTGCAAGTTCCGCGGCAAGTCAAATTTGAGATCACGCTCGACAATATACGAGACGCCACCTTTGCCCGACTGACTGTTGACGCGAATGACAGCTTCGTAGGTAGCGCCCAAATCAGCAGGATCGATGGGAAGGTACGGCACTTTCCAGTACTGTTTGCCTTCTTGATGCTTGAAACCCTTTTTGATGGCATCCTGGTGAGATCCACTGAATGCAGTGAAGACGAGGTCGCCAGCGTATGGGTGACGTGGATGCACTGGTACTTTATTGCACTCGCAGTAAATCTTCATCGTCTGTGCGAGGTTTGAAAAGTCAAGTTTAGGTGCAACGCCTTGCGTGTATAGGTTAAGGGCGAGGGTGACGAGATCGACGTTGCCCGTACGCTCACCGTTTCCAAAGAGACAGCCTTCAATCCGATCAGCACCTGCCATTTGTCCAAGCTCTGATGCAGCAACAGCACAGCCGCGGTCATTATGTGGATGAAGCGAAATGCAGACTGTATCGCGATTTGAGATTTTGGTCGCAAAGTATTCGATCTGGTCAGCATAGACATTCGGTGTAGACAACTCGACTGTTGCAGGCAAATTGAAGATGATGGGGTTCTGAACAGACGGCTCCCATACTGCTTTGACGGCCTCACATACTTGCAGAGCGAAATCCGGCTCTGCATCTGAAAAGGTCTCGGGCGAGTACTCAAAGGCCCAGTTGGTTTGGCGGTAGTCAGGATCCTGCGCATCTTTTGTCAAAGAGCGAACAAGCTTTGTGCATCTGACGGCCAGCTCAACAGTTTGTTCCTTTGAATTGCCAAACACGACTTCTCTGAAGCATGGCGAGACGGCATTGTAAATGTGTATCGTCGCATTCTTTGCGCCTTTGACAGATTCGACAGTCCGTCTAATGAGCTCGTCCCTGCACGGCGCAAGCACTTGAATAGACACATCATCAGGCACAGCGCCAGGGGTCTCAATCAATCGCCTGACAAAATCAAAGTCCGTCTGACTTGCAGAAGGGAAAGCCACTTCAATCTCCTTGAATCCAGTCTCGACTAGTAACTGGAAGTAGACCCATTTCTCATCACCAGACATGGGATCCACGAGGGACTGGTTGCCGTCGCGCAAGTCGGTACTCAGCCAACGTGGGGCCTTGTCCAGCACTTTGCCGGGCCATTGTCGGTTCTGTATCGGCACTTGCGGGAAGGGTTTATACTTTGTACTTGGGTCCTTGAGCATGCCCATATCGCTGTGCTAAGCTTCTCTCAGGATGTATAGCTATAGCTGATTGCAATTGATGGGTTGAAGATTTTATCGAATTTCGCGGAGACATTTCGTGCACGAGCGAGACAAGAAGCGGTCTGAGGAGGGGCCTACTTGGGGCCGTGCTGCCGGAATGCTCGAGGTCATCTGCAACGATAGGCTTGGCAAGAAGGTCAGGTAAGGCCCGTTCCGTTCATGTCGTGGCACTCACAACAGGGTCAAGTGCAATGAAGACGACACGGTCGGCGACCTGAAGAAGCTCATCGCGGCGCAGACAGGCACAGCAGCGTAGGTGATTGCAGCAAGACACAGAGCTAATGATAGCGATCGCATCATTCTCAAAAAGTGGTATACGACCTTCAAGGATCACATCACACTTGCCGACTATGAAATTCACAATGGTATGAGCCTGGAGCTCTATTACTCATAGAAAAAGGCGAAAGAGAACGACGACATAGCTATATACGATAGTGAGAGCCCTTCTAGCCCAATCACATGGAGTGTGTTTTTGTCTATGCGGAAACGCCATTGCCGTTTGCGCCATTTGCAAGCTTGGCCTTCTTGGCGGCTGGCGCATCTTGCGCAGCATCGATAGCCTGCTGAGAGACTCCAATCTGCATACCAGCCTCGACAGCAGCCTGTTCGAGATGCTCCCTGAGTGCTTCACCATCAATCTGTCCGATAGCAGAATGGAATTCACGTAGCAGCACATCCACATCGTCTGCAGCAAGTGTCTTGACATCTGCCATCTTCTTGATGTGCATGGTGAGCACCTTGACTTGCTCGACCGTCAGGTCAAGACGAAGCTGTTCAGCACGTGACTTGACTGCGTTCCAACCAGTCAAACGAGAACCAATGTGCACATATCGTGTCATGCCGAAATCAGTCGGGTTGAGAATCTCGTAGGTGGAAGGGTTCGCAAGGATGGCCTTGGCGTGAATGCCGGCCTTGTGAGTGAATGCACAATAGCCTGTGACGGGATTGTTGAAGGGAATGTTGATGTCGACCGCTTCAGCAACCAAATTCTCCAACTCTCGCAGCTTATTGAGCTTGTACTTGCCCATGACATATTCCTTGTCGGCCACATACATGCGTGCAAGGAAGCCACCAAGTGGCGTGATACCGTTACGCTCGCCAATACCAAGAACAGAAGTGTCGACATGGGTGGCACCTGCCTCAAGAGCACAGTAAGCATTGGCGATAGCGCATCCTGTATCGTCGTGGAAGTGTGTCTCAATGTCGCAAGAGACCACGCCGCGCAAAGTTCGAAGCAAGTCGTAGACCTGGCGAGGGTTGGCGCAACCGACGGTATCCGCCACACCGACACGGTTGACGCCAATCTTGTCCACGGCCTGGTAGATACTGAGGAGATCAACGAGATCGGAGCGGAATGAATCTTCCGATGAGAAACGAATCTCGATATTGTGTGACTTGACGAACTCAATGACTTCCTTTGCGGCCTTTGTAATATAAGTCATATCCTTGCCATGTGAAAACTCGCGAAGGAACGACGATGTGCCAATGACGACGTCGACGCCGTCCACGCCCGTTGTGACGGCCAGACGGGCATCATCCATGTTGCAGCGAATGTGTGTGAGAATCTTTGCCTTGAGGCCGAGCTTGCAGATGGCCATAAGATCAAGCCTCGATTGTTCCGACGCAGCGGGTGAGGTGACCTCAATGTAATCTACACCGAAGTCATCGAGGGCCTTAGCAATCTCAATCTTCTTGACCGTGTCAAAAAAGGCATTTGCGAACTGTTCGCCCTCGCGCAGCGTCGACTCGATGATCTTGAAGCTGCCGACATTGGATAGAAAGTCAGAGGCCTTTGCGCCATATGGGTTGCTGACAACAGATGGTCGCTTGATTGTATTTTCTGTGACGCTTGTCATGTCATTACCAACAGAAGGCGGCATGGTCAAGTAGTGAATGGGCTTCTCGGACTTGAAGCAGCTGTGACCTCTAGATCTCTCTTGACAAGTCGTCGGCCGCGGAGATCTTTTTATCGCGCAAGATGGGGTTAGGGCAGGCATAGTGACATTCAGATGGGAGAATGGATAGTAAAGTCATCTACTTCGCAGTGCAGAGCTGCAGCTTCTCATGACATACAGTCGAGTAGCGCAGTCAGAAGTCAAAGTTTGGATCATCAAACTCAAAGAAGCTTGGTAAATTTGACAAGAAAGCTTCCTCTTCGGAAAGCCTATTCTGTGCCTCAGTCCTCGCTGCAGCTGATGAAGACTGCTCTCCATCGACAGGCGCAGCTGAAGCCAAACAGGTTGTTGTCTCATCAATGGCTGGCGGTCGAGTAGAACATGTGTCTTGCTTTGTGTGATGCTTCTTCTGCTTCTTGGGTCGCTGAGATATCGCTCGTATTTCGCTCACTGCTGTCGCCTCCTTGCTACCAGCACTGTTTTTGACCATCTCACAACATGTCCTCTGGTCCTGAATCCATTGCCCTTCTGGGTCCCTTTTCTCACACCTGCCATTTATGCAGCGCCGTTGTGGCCAGTCCTTCTGAAAGGCTTCGCACGATGCATCTTCAGCTCGTGTTCGACTCTCAGAAAGCTGAGCGTCGCCAACATATGCTTGCAGCCAGTCACCTACGCCTTCAAGATCGCAAGACTTGGGTGACCTTTTACCTTCCCTGATATGGGTTGTTCGTGCTTTGAATATGCTGGACAGGGTCAGACTGAATTTACAAGCGCATTGATGGCATCCATGGTTTGCAGACAGCGTTGATACAGCTGAATATAGCGTTTTGAATGCTTTTGATTGTGCCATGCAGAGATTTTTCGTCACGCGCAGCGGCCCGTCGTTTGTTAACAGCTTGGCGAGAGCCTTGTTCGCGAGACTGTGGCATTCACTCTCGCAGCTCCTCGTGTTCGCAATAGAGATAAAAGCCTGGTATATGAATTCGCCTGTATAGCAGCCTCCCTTGGTAATCTTGGCACGCATGGATTCGATTCGTCTGTAATAAACCTTGAGCCGCCACTTCGGCTGCCCTTCTTCATTGCTAGGATCCACTGTTGCGACCACACCAATGCTTTGAATGACCGTAAAGCTCATAAGACTGATGGAAAGCAGGCTGGAGGCGTGCATGTTCGTTTTTATTGTTGACGATGCAAGCAGGATTGTCTTTTGGCAAGTGTTCTTATGATAGAGACAAGGCAGGATTTGCCAGCATGGCGAGAAGGCACTGTGCAGATCAAAAGCTCTATCAAATAAAGCCGGGACGCTGGAACAGTTGGGAGCATTTTCAGGAGCAGCAACAGCAAGACTTCATTGAACAGCCCCCAGCGACTGGCCAGACTACAGTCAAGTTCCTGCGCGGTAGAATCGATACATGCTCAGCTCGCAGCGCCCAAGTGATCGCAAGCGGCGCTTACAAAATGCTGTAAGCTACCATGCCATCTTGTCTAGCCAGTAGTCTTAGGCCAATCATGAGCAGACACGACCACAAGGACGTGTCAACGAGCTTGAGGCATGCAGTCGTAAGGTTTCGAATAGGATCGGTAGACTGCACAAGATGTCGACTTGTAGCGAAGAGAGAGAATATAGGAGCAGTACTGGCGCATACTGTCAGCTGCAGCACTGCCTGGGCTTTGCGCGTTGAGCGTTCAATCACGTGTATATAAGAAGCCAGTCGACCTTTCTCATAGACCGAGATTCTGTTGAGAGGAGATCTAGACGGCCGTCAAGCTTCATCTCTTTTCTTTCAGAGTCACTGATCTTCTGAAGAAGAGCTGAGAATCTTTCTCCGATACTACGAACAAAGCTAGCTGGCTAGGAAGAAGCGGCGATGGTCAGATGGCAGGACGCGCAAAGAATGAAAGTTGCTGCAGAGATACAGCTTTTCCAATCATGCAGCCTAGCAGCCCAACAGCTAGAAGTCAAAGTTTGGATCATCAAAATCAAAGAAGCTTGGTAAATTTGACCAGAAAGCTTCCTCATCGGAAAGCCTATTCTGAGCCTCAGTCCTCGCTGCAGCTGATGAAGACTGCCCTCCATCGACAGGCGCAGCTGAAGCCAAACAGGTCGTTGACTCATCAATAGCTGATCGTCTAGTCGAACATGTGTTCTGCTTTACGTGTTGCGTCTTCTGCTTTTTGGGTTTCTGTGATATTGCTTGTGCGCCGCTCTTCTCCCTTCTTCTTGCAGCATTGTGTCTTCTTGTCCTCAATCCACTGCCCTTCTGGGCCCATTCTCTCGCATGTGCCATCTATGCAGCGCCGTTGTGGCCAGTCCCTCTGAAAGGCTTCGCACAACTCGTCTTGACCTGTCTCTTGTGCGCCAACAAGCTGAGCGTCACCGACAAAGGCTTCCAGCCAGTCACCTACGCCTAGCAGATCGCAAGACTTGGGTGACCTTGCATCGCTTCTGCGAGAGCTTGGACCTGCTCTGAATATGCTGGACAGGGTCAGACTGTATTCACAAGCGCATTGTTGACATTCATGGTCTGCGTCAGATGGAATTGATACACCTGGATATAGCTTTTGAGATACTTTTGATTGTGCCATGCAGACATTTTGCGCCACGCGCACTAGCCCGTAGCCTTTTCTCGACTCGGTGATAACTGCCTTCGCGAGGCTTTTACATGCTCGCACGCAATCTTCCCCGAGGTCTGCATCAGAAATAATTCTCCTGTATATGAATTCGCCTGTATAGCAGCCTTCCTTTGTCTTGGCGCGCAAGGCTTCGATTTTTTTGTAATGATCCGTGAGCTGCCACTTCGGCTGCCCTTCTTCATTACTCGGATCCATTGTTGCGACCAGACCAATGCTTTGAATGACGGTGAAGCTGACAAGATTGATGGAGAGCAGGCTGGAGGCGTGCATGTTCGTCGTGACTGTCGATTTTGCAAGCAGGATTGAAGTGTCGGTCAGTGGACTCATGAGGGAATGGAAACAGGATTTGCCAGCGTGGCAAAAGCGCAGACTGAAGATCAGAAGCTACATCAAAACAGCCATGCAGACTCTCATGAATTTGGGAGCATCTAGGAGCAGGAGCAGGGATCTTGATTGTTCAGCCCTAGTAAAGAGCTAAGCTGCGACGACAAGACCGGCACGCCGTTCAGGGGACAGACATGACTTCAGCAAAGAATCGCTGGAGAAGTACCAAAACATCCAATCTCAGCCCTTCGAGCGCTACATTTAATCTCGCGCTCTCAGCAATGTCACGTTTTTGACTTGAGTCCATCGTCAAGCTTTGGTTCCATCGGGGGTGGCAAATAACAGCTTCGTGGCTCAGATTTTCATCCCCCCTTCATGAAGCTTCTTCTTCTACTCATAGAAAACTTGAACATATAGGCCAAGTGAGAAGCACTCATCCCTAGACCTATCAATCCGAGCCTTCACCTGCGAGCACAGCTGTAATGCAAGACATTGGGAGGTACTATTTTGGTGAATAAAGCCACTCTGAGTCTAGAGACAGTAGCAAAGATGCAGTCTCGAAGTCAACGGCCGTTTACAGTCGCACGGCCGAGCACTGTTCAGCTTGCCGTACCTGTAGCTTTCCTCGATACCCATGACTTCTTCTACTTGCTGCTCGGCCCAGTCCCGACACTTTTCGCACGCTCGATACAGCAACACCCAACAAGTACATCAACACAGTAGTCAAGAAGGTGATAATTGAGCCCCTGCTATGGCCTCAGATATTAGAGACGTGCTAGGCCTTCCCTCAACCTCTCTATCTGCTCCCCCCGCAAAGCGACAAAAACCAAATGGTCCAGCAAAAGGCGTCAGCAGAGAGTTATACAGCTTACTCGGCGATAACCTTCCGCCGGCTGTCATTCAGCCTCAGCGCTTCAAGGAGAAGCCCAGGTTCAAGCAGCAGGCTGTAAGATGGGCACAAGCGCCTTTTTCGAATGGTGCGCGCCGTGATGGGCTTGTTTTGCGACATTGGCGGCGTGGGCCGTTGCCTGATTCCGATGCGCCGACCGCGCCATATGCATTCGAGGTGTTTAACAAGCATCCTGATATCGTACAATACAGCGACGAAGAGTATGCGACGTTTCTTGAGAAACCAGGATGGAGCAAGGAAGACACGGATGTACTGCTGGATCTGTGTCGACAGTGGGACTTGCGCTTTGTTGTAGTGCATGATCGCTGGCCGTCAACTGCTCAGCCACGCACGCTGGAACAACTCAAAGATCGGTACTACGGCATTTGTACAACCTTATTGTCCTCGCGGGGACAAAGCACCGATGGCATGCACTATGATCTTGCACGCGAAGAGACGCGTAAGAAGTACCTCGAGGAGCTCTTTCAGCGTACACCAGATGAGATTGACGAAGAGAATCGTCTCATCATCGAGTCGCGACGTCTCGAAGCAGCCGAAAAACAACTTGCACAACAAAAGGAAGAACTGCTGCGTACACTGGAGACACCACAATCGACTGGCTCTGTTGCGCAGAACTTGACATCACAAGGCCTTGCGACATTGGCACAAAGCATGTTGACGGCCGATAAGCAGAAGTCCAAAAAGAAGGCGAGCGAACCAGTAGCTACAGCCGCCAAACAACGCTACAGAAAGCTATCACCACGAGAACAGCGCGAACATGGTGTCGTTTGGCACGAAAAACTCTCAAGTGGCGCTTTCCTTCGCTCTCAAAAGACTGTCGCACTTAAGCAGACTGTTGCTACGAAAGTATTGGCTGTGATGCAAGAGCTTGGTATGAGTAATGTCTTGACCATGCCTACTGAAAAGACGGTACGACGCTTTGACTTGCTTCAGAGCAAGATTGCAACATTACTTGAAGCGAAGCGTGTGGTAGACAAGGCGGAGCAGATGGATGCGCCTGCTACGCCAGCAGCTGTATAGTACATTCATGGACTGCATAATCCTGACTTGTTTCACAAGCAGTGTGAGAACTGAGAGCTAATACTGTATGCCTAAAACTTGCCTCGCAATGCTTGCTTGACCATATGGTACGCTGTAAGTCGACAAGTCTTCCAAAGATTAGGAAAGTCGAGTGTGCTAGAGAATGTATCCGCAAAACCTACTGTTAGCCTTGTGTCCAGTCAGCAGTGACATACCGAAGGGCAGCATAGCTGGAATCCAGCCTTGTGCGAGTTCCAAGGCGAAACACTTGCTCGGCATAGCATACTGCGTCGCTTCACCACGTCGCATGAAATTCTGGTCACCAGGATTATACACGCGTGGCTCAAGCTCATGCGGCTTTGCAGCAAGTTGCGTACCGACCAAAATAGTGAAATAATCGTCTGCAGTGTGAATACCGGAATGGCCTTCTGTTTGCAATGCTGTGCCGAAAAAGATGAGGTATTCCGTGATACTTGCATGCAGAATGACCATGCTTCCCATCGCACCACCTGCATTGTTGAAGAACCAGTCTTGCTCTGTCCAGTCGGCAATGGCATCTCCGTACTCTGCTTTCAAGTCGGCAGTCAGTTGTCTTAGGAGGGGCTCAGTGTTATTGCCATGTGCAGCGATGGCTTTTTGCGAGAGTTGTTGAAGCACTTTGTGATCAAAGACGTATTGAGTGTGTACGTAGCTGTCTAGCATGTAGAAGAGTGGTCCCAGCACGGCCAGCACTTTAGCAAGCTGGATGAGCATACTGAGCAGCTATAGCTAGTAATGGGGTCAATAGAGCGAATATAGCGATAAAAGTGGCCTGATTTAGGCACACGTGTCAAGTAGCTAGCAGATGATCAGAGCAGCAGTCTGATATACTCTCTAGCAGTCTAGCACCCTAGCATCGTCTAGACTCAGTCTCTACTCTTCTCTACTAACTCCTTCTACTTTGTTCCCATAAATCTCACGCTCTCTCTCGCTCAACGACAAGAAACAGTCACGCCAGCCAGTCTTTCCTATTCAACAGTCACATCCTCAAAGAGAAAGAACACAGCTAGCTGCCTGCTCGTGTCATTGCTCAAAACTGTCCTTCTTGCTCGGCTGCTGCCTATATAGCTCATCTGCATCTAAACGAAAATGGACCAGGAACTGCTTGCCTCTCTGTTGCGCGACGCAGCGGGGCCCCAACAACAAAACAATGAAGGCGCCGGCGCTTCGGGCGGCGTGCAGAGCGAGACCGTGCAAGCGATCGAGGCACAGGCAGGATCGCTGATTGATGCGCAAGCCGAGGTATGTCTTTGCATTTCTTTGCTAAGAAGCTTTTAGAAATGTTGTGACTGCCGCTAACACGCTGCCTATAGACGCCGCAGCTTGAAGCGGACGCTGCAGTCCCGAAGCCAACAATCGCGATCCAGGATGCGCCAGCATCGCGTTCTCGCAAGAGTAGCGAGCTAGGTGGCAACAAACGCGACGATGACGACGACGTTATGCTAGACTCGCAGCACAAGAAAATTAGAATCGAGAATCGCGAGCGCAAGAAGCGTTGGCGAGAAGCGAACGAGGATCGTAACAAGGATAATGACCTACGTTGTCGTGTGCATAAACGAGCGCACAAGTTGTATGGCCGGGAAAACTCTCGCGTCAAGGAGATGTGGATCGAGTCCGAGTTCAACAAGCGCAAGCACAAGCGTCAGGAAAAGGAAGGAAAGGGGCCTGATGGTTTCCCGCTTGTTGACGGAACGGATATCGCTGATTTGGATCAGGAAGAGTTGAGCAATGCCATTATGGCAACATTGACGAGTTTCACGGCGCAAACAATGCAGAATGGCGATGCGGCACATTCGAGCGAGTTGAATGTCTTGTTGCAGAAACTCACAAATGACCCGGATGCGCTCAAGAATATGCTTGGCGATAAGAACATGTCGCAGGAAGAGGCAAAAGATGCGCAGGAGCAAGACGAGGCTCAAAACCATGGAGCGCAGGAAGAGCAGCAGCGAGAGGAACAAGGCGCAGAGCAGGAAGCAAATGCAGAGCAAGATGCCCCAACTTCATCTGAAGCGCGACAAGAGCCTTCCTCAACTGGCGACGTTGATCTTGGCAATATCGACATTCACTCGATTGTGGGCGACTTGCTTGGCGATGATCATGCCATGCTTGAAGGTGTGGCTACAGGCGCCATCACTTTGCCTGCTCAGACAGTGGCCCGTCCTGCCTCTACAGAGAACAGGGGATCCCGCTCTTCTCGTCGTGCCGGCCGCTAATCATACTTCTTCCATATCTTATTTGATGTACAGCTTGCAAGATCCAATTCAACCACATATCACACACAGTCAATGACCAGCTAATACTCGATGCACGGCTTCTCAGAGTACGCGCATGAAGCGCCTGATGACTACTACTACCCGCCTTCCTTCCCGACAATCCCTGAAGCCGCTTTCAGTATACACAAGGATATGCACTGGGATTATACAGACCGTCGCATCTTTCAAGAAATCCAACCTGGTGTCTTTCTCGGCCCTATCGCTTCGTCGCGCGCCTGTGAAGCACTTGCGGAACATCGCATTACGACTCTCGTCGGAATTCGCACCGCGCAAACGCAAAAGATCTTCAAGGTGCGATACCCGGAGCAATTCCGGTACGAGTATATTGATATTGTCGAAGGATCTCTATTATCGGTACTACCACGCATCACGCCGTTCATACAAGGCTGCCTTTCACGCGGCGAACGGGTCTTGATCTACGACGAGACTGGCAACGCGAAGGCCGCCGTCGTGGTATGCGCTTATATCATGGAGACGCAAAGTGTCGGTTCACAGACGGCCTACTCGATTGTCAAAAACAAACGTTTATCCTGTGCTTTGAGCGAACATGAGCGATACCAGCTGCAGGAGTTCGAGACACTATTGCAGGCGAGACGAAGTGTCATGACACATACATATACACAGCAAGAGCTATGTCGGCCGAATCGTCGGCGGCGGCACGAAGACGAAGACGAGGACGAGAGACGGTGATGATCATGAATAGCTTTGAGCAGTAGCAAGTTGTATGCAGATTCATGCGATACTTGTTCGTTTCGCGCGCACATCTTTCGGTGCACTTTTCAGTGACCTGTCCTTGTCCTTGGACTTATCGTCTGCGAGCTTCAAATTGCCAGCAGCCTTCTCCTCGATCGCCTGCCAATACGCACTGCGATACTCTTCGAAGCCTTCACGCACATCGCTAGCGCCAGCTCTCGCAGAAACGACAAGCTTGACTTTTTCCTCGCCGCGCTTCTCACGTCGCCTCAACATCGACAGCCATCCCGTACTCGTCTGCACGAGCTTGACGTTGAACGGCCGTAATCCACGATTCGCCTGAGGAATGAATTTGCGTGGTTGGACCAGTGTACTGTGATAGAGGCCGCTTGCATAGAATAGCACGAGTGTCACGAGCCCTGCGAGGAGGCAAATGCGATAAAGGAAAGAGACATAGTGGTAATGTGATGGCTGTATCCAGACGCCATGAAAGAAGAAGCCGATCCAGAGTAAGAGTGCCGCAAAGAACACTTGATATATGTTAGTTGGCCAGGTCTTAAGACGATAGGGAAGAAGGCATACAGGTGTAGGTACGCTTCAGCTGGATGAGGCGAAGGTATTCCTTGCGCAGGCTCTCTTCAAACACGAGCAGATCGCCGTACTGATCGAGGCCACTGCTCATCGCATCTTTGTCGAGTAGATGTAACTATAGTGCATTGACACCGAGACTACTCATCTATTAGAACCTGCTTCGAGCTCGATCCTCAGCATGGGCCCTGTCTGATACTGCTGCTGATACTACTGCTGCTACTCTGCTACTGCTGCTGCTGCTACTGCTGCCATGTCGCTCACTGTGGATATCCGCAAGACGAGCTCAACAAGCTCCTTCTTCACAAACCTCGACATGATCGAAGGCCGTGTACATCTCAATCTACCCTCATCGCTATCCGTAACAGCCATCGTCATCAAGCTCGAAGGTATCGCAAAGTCAGTCTGCTACACGCAGCCGCAGCATGGCAAAACGCGCGCTCGAGCACCCGTGCAAGAGATTCATAAAGTGCTTTACCTCACAGACACCGTCTTCCCGGATCAACAGCTCAAGCATTCATCCTCGGCGGCGTCGTTCACCTTGCAGGAAGGCAAACATAGCTGGCCCTTTTCCTTCCAAATCCCTATCAACAATGATTGCAAATCTGCCCTACGCACGCCGAATCAAAATGCTCTTGGTGCATTGCTCAGCGGACAAAGTCCCATGGCAGCCTACGAGGCGCCGACTGATACATACCAGCATGTCCAGCAAATCCTACCGCCTTCGCTTGCTGGATCAGAAGATGTCTGGGTCCGATACTTTGTCAAGGCTGTCGTACAACGCCCATCAAAGCTATCCCTCAATTATCGCGCCTACGCGCCATTTCTCTTTCTGCCAATCGATAGGCCTCGTGCTGAAGTGGAAACAAGTACGGCGTTCTTTGTCAAGCGGCAACATACGCTTTCTGTGCTTGACGATGCAAAACGCGGTCGAGGCTTGCTTGGTGCATTCACGGAGCCAAAGAAGCGCCTGTCAGATACGATCGCAATTGAAGTACGACAGCCCAATCCTCCCGTCGTCGTGCCAGGTGTACCAGCCAGCATTGAATTATTAGGCTACATCGAGACCAATTTCAACAACTTGTCCGACTTGCGAGTCACACACATCTCCGTCTACTTTCTCGCAACAACGCGCATCAAGGCGCAACGGCTCAAACGGACATTAGGAGGCAGACTGCCCGTTTACAGCACGGATGTCAATATCCCATTCATACGACAAGCAAGTCCAATGCAGCCAGCAATGCAGCTACAATTGGCTTCCCTCGCTACACCGCTGGTTGTCGCTACTGATTGTGCACCAACGTTTGTTACATGCAACATCTCACGCACATATGAATTTGAGTTCAACATCACGGTCCAATATGGTCCATCAAAAGCCACGATCCAGCTCATTTCACCGATTGAGGTTCTCAGTGGCGTGAGTGCCCCACCACCTCAAAGTATCGACGCTTCTCCGGGTCCACAAGTAGAAAACCCTCCATCATTGCCTGCACGACCAGCCGCCAAACGCGTCACCAGTTCAGATGGCCGGCAAAATACCGCAGACGACTTGCCTTCCTACGAAGAGGTTAGTCAGATAGGTCAAGGGCCATCACGTAGACCGGCCAATTTAGGATCCTCGCGCGCACTGCGACATCAGCGCACGACGTACGGTATTGCAGATTCTTACTTTCAGCACCCAGAGAGGTATGATTAGGGCGAATGGGCTGTTTATGGGTTAAGCGTTTCTAGTAATGTTTGTATTTGCATCTCTTTGCCGGGAGCGAGTTGTTGTACTGACACACCTTTGTTGAGGAGTTGCAGAGCTACCAGGAATGTGCCGAGGTCATAGAGCTTGTGGAATTGAGGAACATGCTCGACACGACAACATTCGTGAAGGAGTAGCAGACTGTATATCAAGCCTGCATAGCGGGCTGTCAAATGAATGACATCAAGGTCGACTAAAGTGATGGTGCTGGGAAATGTTCCGAGGTGCATGACAATAAATGCATGCAGCTCATGCACCTTCATTGGTCGATTTTGAGCTTTGCAGTCGGCTTGGAGAATCTGGATTGCCGTGAGGAATAGTGCTTCATAAGACAGACCAGACGGTGGTATAGTGACCACATCATTTTCGGCACAAGCAATAAATTGACTGGTCAAGTCAGTACCGTCCCTGATCCATTCTATCACGCCCAGTGATTTCTGATGCTTCCGAGGTTCCAGCAAGTGCCGTATTCTCGCATAAGCTTGAGCTCTAATCGCCCTTGAACACAGCCAAATTGACTCTCTTCGTGGATTCTCCAAAATCTGTGGCAAGTACAAGACGCCGCTGCTGACCATCTCCATGACATTGCCACTGCACCGTCTGCCAGAGAAGTACAGGCCAGCGGCGGTCTGTGGGCCAGGCGTAGACCAGTCAAACATGTTGGCTGAGCGTAGGATTTCCTCTTGTACGACGTAGCGCCGCAAACTCCCTCGAAGAAGCTTTTGAATGGAACCTCTTGGAAATTCGGGTGCCTGTTTTGATCCTTCCGTGCCCATCAAAGTACCAAGTTCAAGTAGGTCTACGCCAAGCGAGCTGCTCGTTTCCCTATACCGATAAGCACGCCCGTGCATACAGCCATTGACAAATTGTACCGAGCTGAGTGGCATGTACGCAGCGCTGGCGCCAAGATTGAACAAATGCATGTCAGAATCCTGCGAGAGTATCAAGACTTGCTTCGAAGGACCTGATAATTGTGCAAACTCACCAGCGATGCGTGCACATGTCAAATCTGCTTCTTCTTCCGATACTGTTACATGATAGCCAGCTTCTGCCAGAATCTCGTGCGCTACGAAAGCGGCAAAACCTGGCGAAGGTGTCCATTGATCAAGCGTGCCGATGTTTCGCTGTACAAGACGAAGGCGCTCTCGAAGACGACCGATGCGAATGCTAGTCTTGTGCGCTGGCAAGTATCCATCAAAGCAGATTTGCAAGCTTGTATTAGCTTGCTTGGTAGAATAGCTTCATCTCACATCTCTGCACCGGTATCTGTGATTTGTTTCAAGTATAGGCGCAAAGCTGTAGCAAACGCACGATAGCCACCCTCAAGAAGACGTGCTTCGCGCCAGACAAAATAGGCGAGTGCGCAGCCATCAATCACGAGCCAAGCTTGTGTTCCATCTTCAGGTAGCGCTATGGCTGCCCCGTGATGCTCGAGGAAGCTCTGTAAGCCTCTGATACCCATCTCTGGTATCGTTCTATCTCAACATGGTATGTAGTGCAAGGTAACGAGCTACCGGGCTGAAAGATTCACAACAAAGCTGGCAGAGAGCATTCAGACAGGGTCAAGGAGAGGTACGAAGGGTCCGTTTGGTCGTCTAGCTTCATCGATCGACAGACAAGTGCAGAGCCAGCTGGCTGCAGGAGAGACCGCGACATCTGACTGCAAGCAAATCATGATCTTGGCCATAGCTTGTACTGTTCGGGCTGTTCATGTCATACCTCATCATAAAAGGGACCCGTGCGCCTGGCGTGATCGTCTGTATGCATCGGACAATGCCGTGACAAAGGGAAGAATGAAGGACTGCATTATATCGTAAAGTAGCTATCGAGATCTGCTCGCGTCAAGCAGTCGTCAATCTGATCCTCAACTCAGATAGTAGACGATTACTCGAAGAAAGCAACAGATGGCAGTAGATCAGAAGAGCTGTTCGAGTGAGCTCCCACTTCAGGGCACGATGTGCGAATTGAGGGCCACGAACAACCGGATGATGCAACTGCCGACCAAATCGCCGTGCTCACTTGCACTTGACATGCTTCCCAGATGTACATTCCATGACCCATGGCTTGGAAGTCGGATCGGAGATCGACGTGTCACCGAACGGCCCATGATTATCAATTTTTCTCTCAGCGCGCCAGATCTGAAAGGTTGCTTTCTGTACTGTGCTGTGACATGGCCTCCACGCGTGCACCAGGAAGCTCAAATGATGATTGAGCAACAGCAGGATAGCTTTCAGGCTCTAAGCATTGATACTGCTTACTGTCTTCGCGTTCATGGAACTTGTGAATCATGCCTCCAGCGTTTCCAAGCTTTTGATATCCTAGAAAACAAAGTTCCTCACTTTTCAGAACAGGCCCCGATGGAGAAGTCTGGTCCCCTTGTAAGCTCAGTTCTAATGTGCATTTGGCTTGTCTGCAGTGCTTTCGATGATGGAACCAGCTTCCGATACCGCGGAGTTTGATCCTCTTGCCCACGACTGCGGTCAGCGTCATCAGGCAGCATGCCAAGAGACTGCTAAGACGACCGCTACGCATGTGTCGCTAAGCTGATCTGCAGTGAGAAGATGAGTGTGAGTCGAAGCTAACAAGGTCAAAAAGGGCGGATCGGCCACTTCTTATAGCCGTTGCATGCCAACATTGCCAAGTATAGATCGGAACAAGGAGCACAGCTCTCAGACTGTCCCTCCTGATGCTATCTCGCAGCGCTCCCTGACCACTATCATATCATATTCTGATCGACAGCGGTCGACAGATGTGCATTGTTCATTTACTGCGAGATATAGCACCGCATTTGCGACTTTGCCGACAATATCAATCTCGCAATCATGCAAACGCCTGTGCAAACAGCCGAGTACGTCGCTTAGTGAGTCTATAAGGTGGCCATACGACTCCTTGTAGTGGACCGGAATCCGCTGGGCTGGCCTTTTCCTACAATGAATTCAGGAGACACACGTGACCCTTGAGATGCACAGGAGCTCAATCCACAACACCTCGCCTAGATTCAAGTCGTCAATGTTGAGAATCCACAGCGATGACTTTCTTGAACTTGTCAAGCTCTGTGCCGCTCAGCGCTGTGGTCATGAGGTCGGCGACCATATCTCCAATCGGAACGTAGTTCATAACCATTCGAACATGAGATCGCTCCTGTCGTATGCAGGTGAAGATCTTCCAGAGCAGCCCGACAAGGCGATTCAACTGCGCGAGAGCGTTTGACGTAACGAACGTAAAGATCCGCGATGGGAAAGCAGAAAAGAAGGATTAGCCCATAAGGACCTCGATCAGTCATATCGGAGCCATGGCGAGAGAGGATGTTGGATGCGAGGAATCAAGCCAAGCGTACCGGCCAAAGAAAGGAAGAATTGTAACCTGACGATCAAATCTAATGTAGAAGGCACAAGATACCCTGTCATCAGACTGCGATCATGTTGCGAGAGCAAAGCGTAAAAATTACCGCGGCGAATGACTGAAGCGAAATTGTAAGACAAACGCGATCGGCGCGATGGGAAAAGGAAGCAGAACAACTGGGCTGATGTGAGAGAGGCCTGATAGAAAGCAGAGGGCGAGCATAATTGAGGAAAGTCAGACTCATCATTGCAAATCGAGAATCGACAATGGCCAAGTCTCGAGTCCTGTGCCTACTTGCATTGAACGTCCTCTTCAGATGTGCAGAGCAACTGGTATGGCATGTATCCATCTAGTCCCATGTGTTGAACGAATATAGGATCCATCTCATGCTTTTCGGCATCATTTTGGTAAAGGCGAAAAGCTGTGAAGTACACCGTGCGTCCCAAAACAGCTTTGGAATCATATTTTTTTTGAAGGTCCGGGTCCTTAAAAGGAACCTTGAATGATGTGTACTTGAGTGGATCTTGACTCAAGCACTTGAAGCCATTGTCCGTTCCATCGGCACGGACATAGACCATGTCCACGTCTTTGCTTTTGAGAATATTATATCCCCTCTCACAAATTATCGACATGTCGTCAACCTGATTTTGTATAGGCTGTTCGACATAGTGTTGCAGAGCTTGCTCCATCTTGCAATTGCATCGCCTGCAATTGACGTCGCGCGTTGCATACTTGACTTGATGTCTCAACCTTTTGAACGCGTGTTTGAACCTTTTCAACCAAGATGCTGAAGTCGAATTGGTCATGAAGACCAGGACACAGACCAAAGAAACGACGATGTGGTTGTAACGCATTTGGATGTGTAGATGGACAAGGAATGCTGATGAGATGCGAATGGCCGCTTGGAAAGTGGCAGCGGGCCCTGATATTGTATTTGAGATTTAACATGCCACATCTGTTTGCATAAATAGTCGCCCGTCACCGCTTTGGTTCGCCTGATGCAACCTAGCAGCGCTCCCTAACCACTATCATATGCATTGTTCAGTCACTGCGAGATATAGCACCAAATTTGCGACTTGAACGACAAACACCAATTTCGCATTTAAAATTTTATGCAAACACCTGTGCAAATAGCTGAAAAGACCCCTTGTGCCTGAATTTTGGAACTGAACTTGGGTCAGAACTGGAAGGCATCAGGTGTATTCTCGATTCCCTACAGCGAAGAGAGGTGAAAGCTACCGGAAAGCCATGTCTATTGTGAACAAAGTTTGTGCTGAAAGACTAGGGGTCCTTGCGACGAACAAAGACTGCAATCGAGATGAGAGTAGCATTGACAAGCATGCTTCATCGGGCCATGGACAAGCATGCTTCGCCAGACCAAACGAAACAAAGCGATAAACAGATGGCCTAGACTCCTGAGACACGGTCTACATGCCAACTTTTGGTCAAGCTCGCTCGCGACAGAAGTTCGCGGGCCAGAGACGGACAGCAGTCACGGCGGTCTCAGATGGCAGTAAGATCTTCTCTGCCTGGGGCTGAGACGACCACAGACGATCGCAGACGATCTGGATCTGCCGCAAGTGATAGCTGCAGAAGGTTGTCGACACTATCCCGTCGTCTTGTCTGGTCACAACTTCATCATCGAAAGAGTACCATAAACAGAGTCATAGCTGTCAGCTGTGGCCATCTGCTTGTAATGGAGCATCTTCTGGCTCAGTAGAGTGCGCATGCCTTCACGCGGGCACATGCCGTTCTTCGGAGGATCTGAACAGACAATGAGCAGGACGAGTAGAGATACTTGCACACTCTTGAGCGTGACAGGTCAAGATTCACGTGTACTCAAGCTAAAAGAAGAATGGAATCGACCAGCCATATCATCCTTCCTTAAGCATCTTGGCAGCTGTCATGGAAGCAGAAAGAGCATGTCCAGTTCCCAGTCAGGTTCAGACTGCGAAATGTCGATGAAAGTGGCTGGCTGGAGAAAATTCGAAAAACAGCAACACCACAAAGTCCGAATTCGCGTGAGGGAGGCGCGCACAACGGAAAAATGGATATAGAGATGGAGGGTGCTCGCTATGAATGCTTGACATCTGCAAGATCTCCTCATACTCCGCTCCACACTCGTCAAATACCTGTCTGTAACAGTCCTCCAAGCACAGCAAATCATGCGATACGCTACATTCATCACCGTGCTTCTAGCTACAGCGCGTACACAGGCAGCCTGGAGTGACCGGTGGAAGCGCGCAGTTCCGAACGGAATTGACGAAGAGGTGGTGACAATTTGGCATACTGCCTACAAAGCATGTCCTTGCACAACATCGACTTCACCACTCTCTACATCATCAGATTTACCCTACAATATCGTCGCTGTTAACGGCGGTGTCGTTGTCAACCAAGATGCTGTGATTGTGACAGCAACACAAGATCCTGTGCTCGTTGTACAACCGACAGTCTCGCCAAAGGATCCGAATGCCGGTGTCCTCGATCTCACATTCTCAACGAGCATCGTGCGCATTGATGCGGCACCTTCACCTCAGTCTACAACGACATATACTATAGTCGTCACTGTCACATCAGACGACGGGATTAATACTGCAAGTGCACCTGCGAGTGTTTCCACAACCACAAGCATCGCAAATAGCATTGCAGCTTTGGCAGGAACGCCATCCTCTGCAGCTGGAATTTCCTCGTCGGTTGTGCTTGCAGCTTCCTCCTTTACTGTGCAAGCTACATCGACGCTGCCAACATTTGCAGCAAGCAGTGGTATTGCTGCGTTCCCTGGCATTTCTGCGCTTCAAAGCTCAATGCAGAGCGCATCGGCTGCTTTGCTTGCCAGCTCTTCAGCTCTTGCCATCAATGCTGCAGCGACATCGATTGTTTCTGTGACAACGACATCGACGCCGGTTATAAGCTCTACAAGCTCATCGACGGCATCGGTTGCAGCTTCCGTTCTCGGTCTTGCTTTGCCTGTCTCTGTATCGTCGTCGAGCTCCACTTTCTCTGCAAGCAGTACAATTCAGCCTGCAAGCAGCATCGTCTCTATCACTACTTTGACATCGCCGACTTCGAGCGTCGCGCCAATGATATCCTTCACAACATCAACGTCGAGCACACAGCCCTTGAGTCAGTCCACGACATCTGCCAGTAGTCCGATTGTGCTGCCTTCTTCCATCGCTGCGACTTCGTCGACCGCAATCGCCAGTACGCTTGTTGTTACTTCATCAAACGTCCTATCGAGCTCATTTGCACCACAGCCCAGCATCGTCGGCAATGCTGTTCTTCCGGCGCCCTTGGCAGGCTCGTCAGATTCCAGTCTACAGTACAGCTCGACCAGCACGAGCAGCTCTCTGCTAAGCACAACGACTTTTTCAATGCCTCTGGCAAGCCCCATTGAGCAAATCTTGCCGACACCAACATCAGTGGTAGTACTAGATCCTGCACGAGTTATCTCAGCGACTTACACGATGCGAACAACTGTCACGGTTGACTGAATTCCTTCTTCTGTAACTTCATAGTCAAGCGTAGGCAAGCATGTTTTTAGTCAGAAACTTCATCACTATACAGAGGTTCTGCTGCCTCATTGTTTGAAAACCATCATCACATCTTCGATCGGCTTCAAGCGAAGCTGAAGGGCCATCTTCGAGAATATTCGTGCTGATGTCAATTCCAAGGCGAATTGCGTCGAGCTTCGATCAAAGGTGTCTACCCTCCAATCTTGAGCAACCTGCAGAACCCTACGCTTCATCGATTTTCGCAGTGAAGCTTCAAATTTGAAAGAATAATTTGACTGCAATTTGACAAACAGGCATTAAGCCTGGGACTCGAGACCCGGCAGTCGACAAAGATATGCGTATGGCTGCTAAAGCCTCGGTGTGCTTGCTTGAAATACCCCCAAAAACAATTGTTGATCCATCAAGTGAGTGACACTGCAACCAAAGAGTAGCAACAACAGTCAAGATCTGATTGGCATAAGAACCCGCTCCTTGCTGTAAATCAAGCAACGAATCTGACCACGACTGCAAATTGAACGTCCAGGGCATGCCCTCATCAGAACATGATGGTATCCTGAAAGCTGTAGCGCGGTAATTGCCTATATTCAGGCACCTTTGCTACCTTCCAGAGATAATTGTCGAGATCGACCTCGTTGCCAATATATGCAAAACCAAGCTCGCTTGCTCGTGTAACAATACGCTCAGCTGCAACGATAGAAGCTGCACGGACTGAGACCGCCTGCTGCAACGTAATTTGAGTAGCATCATCGCATGGTGCTGTATTGTCAAGCAGGATGCCGAAATGCTTCATCATGCTCGGTACGACACTATCGGCGAAAATTGTCAAATCCCCGCTCTCTAACCACAAGAATACCATACCTTGCCTTTGTAGCTCGGAAATCATGATTTGTGCCTTTTTCATGATGTAAATGGTTGTTTCGTAGTTGTTCAAATTGTAGTAGTCCTGTAGAGCAGGAATGGCGGCGAGCTTGTCGAGCATTTCGTCAATGTTGTGCACTTCCTGCGCTGCTCGTTGCACATACTCAGCGAGAGTGTCTACCTTTTCCTGCTTTAGGAACTGGCCGGTCGTCTGCAAAGCGCCTGCAATTTTATGTGCAACTGCTGCAGCGGGCGAGGCTTCGACAATTGACAAGGCCGCGCCCAAAGTCTCATGCGGCTTATCTACCGTCATGTTAATCGTCATGAGATCACCAATTGTAGCTGCATCTACAGACACCATCCAGTCTGCATCAAGCTCTCCTTGTGAAAGATGGCAGCCCGTCAAAAGACGAATGATGCTTTCGAAAGCACCAGATCCAGTCGCTTGCTTGAGTATCAAGCGATAGCCAGATGCGAAGTTGAGCAGGTGAAGGACCGCATAAAAATTAAGCTTCTGCATCTCATACTCAAATCGAAGTGGTAGCTTGAGGTCTGAAGCTTCTTTTGAGACTATCGTGGCATAGCGTGACTGATCCGTTTCTCTGGAAAATCTGTCAATGGCAGCATCATCGATAGAGCAGCTACATGCATCTGACGCAACAAAGAGAGCACAGCTGTTTCTGACACGAGACCGCATGCTAGACGTACTTCTTGTTGTGAAAGATGTCGTTGTGTTGCGACTCTTTCACGACACCAAACGCTCAAAAACAGTTCTCACAAACGAGCTCAATCTAAAGAAGCTGTACTGATGCCAGAGATGGGCATTCCGCTCATACATCAGAATCAAGCTTCATCAATCGCTCCTGCCGAATTCGGAGACCTTGCCTCACTCATTAATCAGCGCTCCGAAATAGAAGTGCAGCTCGATGAGTGCGCTGTGGTGCTTGATAGTCAGCGTATAGGCATGTCTGAACCGCTGATAGACTCACAAGGCTTTCCCCGATCAGATGTTGATGTGGCTGCTGTGCGTATTGCGCGAACGTCGATTATACGCCTACGCAATGACTACAAGCAAATAACAGATCTCATCGAGAAACGCGTACATGCAGACTTTCAATCAAAAGAACAGTCAATAGCGCTAGCGGCTCCTCGTACAAGTGCAGTCCAAGGCACAACGACGACGACTGATCGTCGGCCATTTGCGCGAATTGCAAGTATTGCAGACGCCTCACCTGCTTCTCTAGCAGGCTTGAAAGTAGACGACAGAATCGTCACATTTGGCCAAACGCATGCCGGGAATCATGGCTCGCTTTCGCGCCTTGGTCAAGAAGTAGCACAGGCTGTTGAAAACAATTCTTCGATTGAAGTGACGCTGCTACGGCAAGAGCAAGGTGGACGTGAGGCATTCGTGCGCCGTGTGCTTCGGCCAAATACAGGCTGGGGCGGTCGCGGCGCTGTCGGTGCACACTTCTTACCACTGGAATAGCATCGAGCAAGGCATGAGGATACGATAAAGCTATAGCTATCTACCAATCAGATACCTTTTGCTTCTTGCTCTTGATGGCTTCAATTTTGACAGGTCCTTCACGGTCATACCCCTTGCCGTCGAGCCAAGGGAAGTTCCTTGTGCGCATGCGTTCAAATGCCGTAATGAGATCGTTCTTTTGCATAGTAAGACCAATGTCATCCAAACCATTGACGAGACAGTGCTTCCTAAACTCCTCAACATCGAACGTTGCGAGCACTTCGCCACTCGCCGTGCGAATCTCTTGCTTAGGCAAATCCACCGCAAGTGTTTCTCCCTTCGAAGCAACAGGACTCAGCTTGTTGCGAATGGTGTCGCGATCCAGAATAATCGGCAGCATACCATTCTTGAAGCAATTGTTGAAGAAGATATCAGCAAAGGATTCTGCAATGATTACCTTGATGCCGAAATCAAGTAATGCCCATGGCGCATGCTCACGAGATGAGCCACAGCCGAAATTGACACCATCGACAACAAGAATCTTGCTGTCCGTGTATGGCTTCTGATTCAGGACAAAGTCCGGATTCGGTAAATCGTCATTGTACCGCATGGACCAAAACAAGGCAGAACCAAGACCTGTGCGCTTGATAGTCTTGAGGAATTGCTTTGGAATGAGCATGTCGGTATCGATATTGTCAATTTTCATAGGCGCAGCGATACCCTCCACAACCTCAAACTTCGGCATACCAGTCGCTTCGGAGGTGACTTTAGGTAGGTCGCCATCCGCCAATGCTTTTTGCGCTTCAATCTCCGCTTCAGGGTCAGATTGCGGCAAATCGTTGATGGCGTCCTCCGGCACGAGATTCTCGCCAGGCTGCGTTTCATTCGTTCCGATACTCTTCGGCTTCGGTACATCCTTCAAATCTTGCAACTCGCGTACATCAACAAGATGACCGGCGATCGCCGCAGCTGCCGCCATAGCAGGCGAACACAAATGCGTCAAAGAAAGAGCACCCTGACGACCCTCAAAGTTGCGATTTGACGTTGATGCACAACGCTCACCAGGCGCAAGAATATCAGGGTTCATGCCCAAACACATAGAACAACCTGCTTCACGCCATTCAAATCCAGCTGCTTCGAAGATTGCATCGAGACCTTCCGCTGCTGCTTGTTGACGCACGAGGCCTGAACCAGGAACGACCATGGCACGCTTAATATTGCTCGCAATCTTTTTGCCTTGCACGATACGTGCCGCTGAGCGCAAATCTTCAATACGCGCATTCGTGCATGATCCGATAAAGACCTTGTCGACATACACTTCCGTCATAGGAGTACCTGGTTTGAGCTGGATATACTTGAGTGCCCGTTGGATGGCTGCCTTCTTGGCGGGATCTGAAGCTGCTTCTGGGCCAGGCACACGACCAGTGATAGGCACGACGTCTTGCGGTGAAGTGCCCCACGTCACAGTCGGCACAATCTCGCTACCTTTGATGTCGACGCTGATATCGTACTTGGCATCTGGATCAGAAACAAGCGTCTTCCAATATGCAACAGCACGATCCCATTCCTCTCCCTGAGGAGCCATAGGCCTTCCCTTGAGGTAATCAAAAGTCGTTTGGTCTGGGTTGATGAGACCAGCGCGCGCACCGCCCTCAATTGACATGTTGCAGATTGACATGCGCGCCTCCATACTCAGCTTTTCAATAGCAGAGCCGCAGAACTCAATCACGCAGCCTGTTCCGCCTGCTGTACCAATGACGCCAATGACATGTAAAATCAGATCCTTGCTGGTAACGCCTTCTGCCAGCTCGCCATCAACGCGCACACGCATATTTTTAGATTTCTGCGTAATAAGGGTTTGTGTAGCAAGGACATGTTCAACCTCTGAGGTACCGATTCCCCATGCCAGGGCGCCAAATGCACCATGTGTCGAGGTATGTGAGTCTCCACAGACAATCGTAGTCCCAGGCAATGTGAATCCTTGCTCAGGCCCAATCACATGGACGATACCCTGTCGTTTATCCGCAAGACCGAAATATGTCAACTTGAAAAACTTGACATTCTCCTCGAGCGTCTCGCATTGTAATCGGGAATCAGCCTCTTCGATAAAAGAGGAAATGTTCTTGAAGTTCTTTCTCGGCGTTGTGGGCACATTATGGTCCGTCGTGGCAAGTGTGCAGTCTGGTCGACGGACACCGCGGCCTGTTGCGCGCAAATTAGCGAAAGCCTGCGGTGTTGTGACTTCGTGGCAGATCTGACGGTCGATGTAGAGCAGAGCTGTGCCATCTTGCTGGATATCGATGGTGTGGTCAGCAAAGATCTTGTCTGTCTGTTAGTCTTTTGCTTTGTGTCTGGCGGGTTCTGTTACCGTAGAGTGTCCTAGGCCCTTGTTGAGCGACCATCTTTACAATGATAGATGATCTCTTTCTTGTCTATGGAAGCAAGGACGAGCGAGACAAAGGCCTTCTTTATAGCTTCTTCGATGGAAGTCGAGTGAAGACGCGGATTTGACGGCGGAAGACACGGAAGAGCGGAGAAGAGAAAGACGAATCAGATGGAGTGAGATGGTCAGTGATGGATGAGGACGATAGCTAGAGACAGAAGGCTCTGCAGTGCTCTAAAGGTACTTGAAGGGATTGTAAGATACGCATACAGTGAATGGTCGAATGATGGGGTTGCTGAAGTAGACCAGGTCCATGGAAGAGACAGACTCGGGCAGCGTCAAAGAAGGGCAGAGTGAGATGCTGAGCGAACAAGTCTTCATCAGAAGAGACGAGACAGAGCCAGAGAGAAGAAGACAGCAGCTTCAAGCACCGTAAGACCAAGGGAAAGTGCCACTCTGCATTGCCTGCTGACCGGGCACCTTGTAATAGCCAAACATCTTCGTGTGCATGGCAGGAGGAGTCAGCGCAAGAGGTTCTTCCGTACCGCTCAGTCTAGCAAGATCCTGCTCACGAATGAGGAGCCACTGGCGCAACTGTGCATTCTCTCGCTCGACTTCCGTGATACGCTGCAATGCTTCACAGAGCGCAACTTGACGCCTGTTGCGCGAACGCTGTGCTGCGAGTGCATTCTGACTGCGCCTGATGGCAATGCGCGCGTCTTCTGAGGTAGATGTGTCTTCCTCACTTGCCTTGGTCTTGCAGCGCGCGTCTGATGAAGTAGATGTGTCTTCCTCGCTTGTCTTGATCTTGTAACGCATGCTTCTTGGTGTCGTTGTAACGTTGTAGAAGTCAGCATCTGCCTTGCGCTTGCATCCTGCAGAGCTGGTCTGTCCTCGCTGCGAGCGCTGCTGTGCATTTGCAGGTGACCACTGCATCTGTGCTTGTGCTTCAGCGAGTTGCTGCGTCTGCTGTGCAATACATGACTGCTGCTGTGCGTCAAGTGAGCGTTGCAGCTGTAACTCCTGCTCTAGTTGACTGAACGTAGGCAGCGTACGTGGAGTAGATGAGAGCATGTCTTTACGATCCTTGAGAAGATTGTCTGTGATGCTGGGGTACTCCAAGAGGGGTTCAGACGGTCTCTCCATCAGCAGAGAGGACAAGGAGAGGAGTTGCTCATCCTGCTCAGGGTCTGGACCAGTGAATAGAGGCATAATACTACTGTACAAGCTTGTGAGTGATGTGTTGGAGGAAGTGAGTGAGTGATCGAGGATGTTGAGAATGCCTTTGAAAGACTGCACCACTGAATAATAGCACAAGCACCATACAAGAAAGCCCTTCAGCGCAATCGAGTGTATGTCTGCACTTTGGAGGATCCAAGTGAATAGTGCAGAAAGCCATGTTCTGAGCATAGATCAAGGTCATCGTTCACAACGGGCCTCGTAAGGACGAAATCGCCATCAGGTCTGCTTAATTCGCTAAGCTGGCAGGGCGCTTTCCAGGCAAGCATCATATCAAATCAAGATACGTTTTGTTTCAATTAGCGGATAGCCTCTGTTACGACTGAGACAGAGACAAGAAATGGCGAGACTTCTCGCCAGGAAGAGGCACGGCTAGCAAGCTTCTGCAACTGTCAACTGCTTTCCATCAATTGTCAGCCGCTTAGTAAATCAGGAATGCCAGCGAAAGAGGTTGTTTTTTATCTCGAGAGCTTTTCAATATGCTAGTCCAACGACATTGAGTCAGCCAGCGCGCAAGCATTTTGACAATCCCAACCACAGTGCTTCATGCACATCGCGGATGCTGAGTGCTGTGTATCCGGACCTCACAGCCACATGAATCTGTCCATGACGATCATGAGGTACGCATCAATTCAGAATACACTAGTCAGGCAGATTATCGCCCATCTACATCCCTGATTGTAGCCAAGATATTGTGTTGCAAAGCGAAAAAGCTCTTGGTGTGCCAAAATTTTGCGTTGTGGATAGACTTGATGGAGCACACGCAACTTCGAAAGCATTGGTAGTTTGAGGATTTGTACAGAAGCTTCGCTCGGAGTCTGATCTTACTTTTGCTATTGATTGAAGCTTATCTTGGCTCGGAAATCAAGTTGTCTCATGCTGCGATGGGTCACGACCGGACATTGTATATGCTGTGAGGCCGCAGGAAGTCTAACCGCTTTGGGTTGAGCATGGGAAAACTCGTCTTCAGTGCCTCGAATTGGGTTGTTCTATGTGTGGAATACTTCTCAAGTAAAAGAGGACCGAATGAACCGCATGAACCGCATGAACCGCATGAACCGAATGAACTGAACTATGAGAATGTTGCATAAGCAGTATGTTCTAGCTAGATGGGACCAGATGTAGCCAATTTTTTGAGCAACGAAGCTTGAGAGACGGGATCGCATGTGTGCCTAGCGATCTCCATACATCCCTCTTTGGTAGCCATCCGACCTCCCTGATTAACGCTTGAAGCAGGTCAGATAGCCCTTTCGTTGTGATTTCAATTTTTCTTGATTGAATTCTATTGCGAAAGACGTTGTAACATGATGGGGGTATCGAGGTCAGGCGACAATGTCAAGTCCAAGTCAAGCCGGATGAAGCGTTCCATGACTTGTATCACCCAGTCTAATCCCAGAGTGGTCCCTCTAATGATGACGGAAACAAGGTCCAATGCGTGCCACATCTTTCGTGAGCCTTGTCAGTCACATAGTTAGTGACATCTACCAGGCTGGTCAAACGAGGAGCAAGCTGGACAGCTCGAGCGTTAGCAAAGCAGAGCAGAGCAGAGCAGAGCAGAGCAGAGCAGAGCAGAGCAGAGCAGAGCAGAGCAGAGCAGAGCAGAGCAGAGCAGAGCAGAGCAGAGCAGAGCAAAGCAGAGCAGAG
>QXDP01000245.1:0-58701 GCA_003717255.1 Protomyces gravidus | reverse complement strand
GTGGTCACCCAAAAGCGCAGGCTGGCAAGTAGGAGAGCTTGACCAACTGTGCCAAGTCTCGCACCAAATGGCCTACTTCGTTGCACGAGAAGCAACGACCCTCTTTTCGCTGCGTTTCGCGTTGTTTAGGCGTAGTCTCGCTTGCTGCAGGGCGAGCTGTTGGTCGCTCGTAAGGTCGAGCTGGTGGTGAACGCTCAGCAGGCCGCGTGTTGCCTCGAGGCTGCTTGAATCGCGGCGATTGGGTGAAACGCTGGAACTCTGCTCGTGCCTCACGATTGGAGCGTTGGTCGGAAGTCGTATCGCGGGCATTGGCTTTGTCGAGGTAGTGACTCTTGCCCTCCTCTTGTGCGAGCTGAATGAGAATGCGGTCCGCCTTTGCAAACGCCTGTTTCTGGACCTCGTAGGCGTCCTTCGTGTCGCACGTCGATGATGCTTGCTCGCGTACTTGTCGATTGAGGGATTTTCGAAGAAGCATTGCTCGCGAGCGGTCATCCGACTCTGTGTGACGTGCCAGACTGTCGAATGCCATGATATGCAACATTGCATTTTTGCGGCCTTGGTGCATCTTCTCCAACTGCGCACGCGCGTCCGCCTCCTTCTCACCACTCGAAAAAATCTCTTCTAGCATTTCGAGGCATTCTTGAGCCGTTTGAAAGCCATAGATCAACGGCGCTCCCTCGCTGTCCTGCGATACCTTTGGCCGTGCCATGACATGCAATTGAAAATCCGCCGCTTTACCCTCCAGCATTGCCAGAATGAAGCAAATTTGCTTCTCCGGCGTTCCATATTGCTGGGATTCGCAGTCGAACTTCAACTTACAGTCAGCGATGAAATGGAGCAATGAGTAATTCTCCTTCAACCCGAATCGTGGGGTAGCGGGTAACTTGGACTCTCTGAACTTGGGTTCTTGCAAGGAGTACGTTGTTCGTACGGGTGTGCTTGCTGCCTCGTCGGAAGGTGCTGGACCTGCAACTCCGCGAATGTTCAACTCGCGTCGTGGTGTTCGTGGTGCCTCATCCACTGGACCACCCTGCATGCCCTCAAGATCGAGAATCACCTTGTTAAGTTCGTGTCGTGAGCCCAAGTCAGTGGAGGAGTCTCGCAAGGCTTTCAAGCGCTGAATCTGCACTCGCACCGTCTGTGCTTCCTCGCCATCCGTTGGAACGGCTACGGCCTGCGTGGCTTCAGGAACCGTGGGGCCGAATCCCAATCGGGTAATGTTGTTGTTTTCGTCGTTGTCGTTGTTTGATGCAACGGATAAAACTTCTTCGTTGAGCTGTTCCTCCTGCAGGTCGGCACGTGTGGGACTTTGCATAATGTCAGGGAACGGGCCGCTACCTTCGGTAGCCGGCAGGTCCATAGTTGCGAGAGGACACGGCAGGACGTGGAGAACAGCAATTGCCCCTAGCGTGGGGAGTCAAGATGCAAAGTACTGATAGAAGAAGGCCAGCCCTTCTCCTTATCAGTCTTTGCTGCTTTCTATGGGGTTCGTCCTAACGACCTATGGCGCTAAGACACATCCGGTTTCGGTCGTGCACCAAGCACCGATCGTCTGCCAGTGTCTCAGCTCGCTAGGGTGCGAGAGCTGCTCCCAGCCTCTCGCATGGCAATCTAGCTCGCAGCCCGTGACAGACAGCGAAATGCTTGATACGATTTATTTGAGATTGAACCTGTTTGCTGTGTTTTGAGGTGCATACATATGCAGAGTCGTGAAACTAGTATACGCGAAGAAAGCTCCCAAATTCAAAGATCTGCTTATTCGCACGCCGCAAGTTCACAGTCTCTTACGCGTGAAGGAGAACATCGGACAAATAGGGCCCGGCTTTCGTGACGTGACGATTGGCTACCAAGCGATTTGTTGACTGATCAGAAGGATTTGCTATCTCAGATTCACGATAGACAGCGTCGATTACCAATAATTTGATCATCAGGAAACAGTTGCGCTTTTTTCGCATCATCTGCAGCTTCATGCCGCCTCTTCGCCGTTTTTGGAGAAACGGCGTGAAGGACAATGACATGAACGCCCAAGTGGCCAGCCATCACGACAAGCCGCTGATATTTGTTCTTGAGAAAAGAGGTGCCAGAAACCAATTTCGACGGCCAAAAGTGCTTGCCGGGCGTTGCCAGCATGATTGAGACAGTGCCATGGCATGTTCTGCTGCTGATGCCGAAAATGTGAAAAGATGAAAGCCGGCCTGCTGATGGTGCTAGGGCAAACACAAGCTTTCTATACTTAAGATCGCCGGCGAAATGCATGTTTAAAATCTGTTTAAAATCAATATGCAATACATCAATGCATGAGAAGTCGACCGATAGCAAGCATCTCATCCCACTGCTCATCCTCAGCAATACTGATCGATCCATCCTCGTTAAATCGCCGGTACTGTTTCTCATCTGCGCATCCCCACTGCAGGTCGCCAGCCTCGCCGCACACAAACTGCTTCCAAGGATTCAACCACGCTTTGACTGCCTCCTCTTCTTTTCCTGTGTATCCAAGTCGCTTCTGATACCACCAAATCGCTTGACACATCCCGTGCGCGACACCCATCTCTTCAGGCACGCCGAACTTGCTATATGAACTCAAGCGATACGCGACACGGTATCGATGTAGGGAGGATAAGGGGAAGCCTTTCTGTCGCAGTGCTTGAACGAGATGACGCTGCGAAGCACGAACCTGGGCAGCAGCCACGACCTTGCCGAAGACATCTTTCCATCCTTCCGTGTCATCGTCGTTCGCAGGACTTTCCTTTGCAATGTTCTGAAACAGAGCATGCGCCTTTTCGGGTGGATAGTAGTTTTCTAGCTGGGGGAGGAATGTTGCCCTTGAGGTCGGAGGATTGACTGCGCGGTAAGTACGTTCCTCGTGCTCCGTCTCGCCAAGCATGATCTGAATACCACGTCGTCGCATCCATGCAGCAAGGTCCCCTGTTTCTGCAAGATTGGCAGATCCTGGAGGAATAAAGCACTCTGCACCGTCGCCATCTGTGACTGGCCTGAACGTATGGTGCTTGAGTGACAATAACTTCGCAGCAAGCTCTGTATCTTTAATTTTGCGTAAAGCGTCAAGTCGTTCCGGCATACTCTTTGCGGTGATACCAAATGCAGCACACAGCTCATCTACCTGCTCATCCACTTCGCTCGGTAACTTTGGTTGTGCAGACAATGCGTTCGAGTACATCACTACACGCTGAAATAATGGCTTCTCATCTCGTCGCTGGCAGTATGCGTAATGAAGCTGATTCTGGACAGAATTAGCACCAGCACTTAATCCAGCCAGACAAATCTTGTCCTTGTTGCCGCAGAAATGATGAATGTTGGCGGCGATGTATTCCAAGGCGCATCGTTGGTCGAAAAGACCTGCGTTCCCTGGATGATCCGATGACGCCAGGAAACCGAACACGTTGAGACGGTAGCCGATACCAATAACAAGCGCATCTAGGTGCAAGCCATCTGATGAAAGCAGTTCTGTCGGGTCATTGCCAGGGTCATGCAGCGGCGAGCCAATCTGAAGCCATCCACCTACCGTCAGTCATTACTCGGAAGCATCTCAGTGCATACCATGAATGAAAACAAGACACGGCCAACCACCATCTGGTGCCGGACGATCCGGTACCCATATATTGAGCTTGAGACAGTCCTCGCTCATACTGGATCCAGGAGGCGGTGGACCCACGGGCGTCTTGCCCATGAAATAGGCCGGCTGCGGACAGATGTTGCCGAAACGCGAGCAGTCCAGGTCGCCATAGACATAGTCTGCAGGCAATGGACGTGGTTTCAAGAAGCGATGCTCGCCAGTGGGTGGCAAGGCGTACGGCACGTTGAGGAAACGCCTGACACCATCCTTTGTAGTCCCTGTGAGGGTCGAGCCGCGGATATTGATCGTGCTAGCCATGCTAGGCGCTTTGTAGCATCTACACAACGTTATGTCCGGCACTTGTGCTCGGCTCCACCTATTTGCGGAGTAAAAATCTCACGGTTCACGACGCGATCATGTCAAAAAGCGCGTAAAGGTGATGGGAGATGGAAGATGTGTGCAACATGTCGCTCAATTACCTCGTATCGAATGAAGCAGGTGGCCATTTCGGTGGCGTGATGGCTCTTTGCGCTGCTCCAGCTGGGAATGTGATCTACACAGCCGGGCTAGAGGGCTCAGTGAAGGTGTGGGATGCCGAATCTCAAGCGCTTCAGAAGGAGATTCACGGACTCTATTTTGTCGGCTGCAATAGCCTCAGCGTCGCAGGCGATCTTCTCGTTTTAGTGACCGCCTTGGGTCATATCAAGATTTGTAAGACGGGTGATTTATCGGTCATTGCGCAAATTGATAATTTGCAATATGGGCCTTGTTGGCGGAGTGTTCTTGCACCTGATGCATCGACGCTTGCTGTTTGTACAGGCTCAGGTACATTGCTTGTCTACGACTTGTCTGATCCTACCAATCCAAGTCAAGTGGCTGCGCTTCCTACGCGCTCACAGTTCGGTTTCGATATTGCATACAGTCCAGACGGCAAGACGATCAGCACGGGTCATAAGAACGGCGGTGTCTTCTTATTTGATACAGCGGCAGGCAAGCTTCGACACGCATTGGCAGGACAGCCTGATACTGTGCGTTGTGTGGCTTTTTCACCAGCGAGCACATTAGTCGCCGCAGCAGGCGAAGCCGGTATCATCACGATTCATGACACCCGCACAGGAGAGCAACGTCGGAGTCTTCAGCAATCTACACAATCCAACGCTGTCATCTATTCCCTTGCATGGAATCAGACTGGCGAATTGCTTTTGACGGTGAGTAGCGACGGCAAGGCTAAAATATGGCATGTTGAGCGTGGCGCGTGTGTCTGTACGCTGACAGAAGCCACTGGCTTTCTGCACTCGTGCGCTTGGGTCAAGAAGGGCAAGTTGGAAGGGTTTGTGGTGGGTGGTCAAGAAGGCAAACTGCGATTTTACCTGCCAACGACATCGACATAGACTAAAGACCTGCAACCTGATAGATATAGACTCGTTTCAAGACGATGAATGCGCTGGGGCTGTCAATACAGACAGGCAAAGGCAAGACGCGCTTCGATAGCTACTTTCCAGAGGAGAATGGGCCTCATACACCAAATGGTCGTGCGCAAGAAGAAGACGACGACGACCGCGACTTTGCATCCCTGCCATTCCCTGCGCCCCTACTCTCGCTACGACAAGACTTTCGCGCAGCAGACTTCGATCCAGACACGTTTCTATGTGCGCATCAGAAGCATGGACAACTAGATGACTTGCTCGCTGAACTACGTGCGCTTGCAAAACAGCTAGAGGCAGAGTTGACTGCCGGCGTGGAGCGCGACTATGCATCGTTTATTGCGCTTGGGAATACAGATGCTTCAAGGCTGCAAGCCTTGCAGTCGGGCGCCATGGTTGCACGGGCGCAGGCTGCTGCCATGGCAGATGAAGCGCTCAGGGATGCGCAAGAAGCTGACGCTGTGCTACAGCAACGTGCGGCGATCAGGAAGCAAAAGCACAGAGCAAGGATGCAGCTGCGATGTATACGAGGTGTCGAAGAGCTGGCGGAACTGCTTGCAGATGCGCGACAAGATTATGATGCTTTGACTCTGCAAACAGATTTGGCCGTGCAAACCGCGCACCTGCAAAAGAAGACTAAATTGCCAGGCGAGGCAAAGGAGACATTTTCATCATTACAGCGAATGCTACTTGATAAGCTGAAGCAAGCTGTCCAATACGCGCCCGCGAGCGAGAAGCTTCAATACGCTTCTCTCGTGCGTAGACTCCTCCCTCTCAGGACCACTTAATGACTATATGCATTGTTTCATTACACGCAAGCGCTGCTCAAGCCTTTGCAAGAGACTGCTTCCAAATCGTATACTCATAACTGCCCTCCAGCTGGCCTCGCGTTGCGCCCCAGATCTCCAGCTGCTTGCGGAATCCTGGGTTTGGATCTGCTATCGGTCGAAACGTTGGATATACCGAATTGCTTCCGATGGATGTAGTCGTTCAGAGCGCATGATAAAGGCGGCAAGCACTGTCGTCGAGCGCGAGATACCTTGTTCGCAATGCACCAAGATGCGATGGCCTTCATCCAAGCCATACTGGATGAACCTAAAGGTATCCAGAAAATGATCGAACAGGTCTGAATGCCGATCATCTTCGACATCCACGACTTTGTGCTCGACTTTTAGCCTATCCGGAAATGTCAATGCGTCGGCTTTGCAGACAGACAAGACGCGCGAGATGCGTTTCTCTTCGATAAAGTCGTGATCTTGCGCAGACTTGAGATCGCCAAGGAACAAGCCGGGTTGTATTTGATCGGCCGGTCGCGTCTTGACGCCTATATCCTTATGACCGAGCAAATCAAGTGCATGTTTTGCGCTTTCGCGATCAAAGCCGGAAGCAAGATGCGTATAGATACCGCCGGAAGTATGGCCGCCTGATGTTTCTGTTGGAGAGCCGAAAGGTGGACTGGCGACTTGTGCTGCGTTTCCCCAGTATTGCCGATGATGCTCGCCTGGAGTGAACCCTTTGCGCGATGCTAGACTGCTTTGGCCGGGTACGGTCATGCAGGCACGGCGCGTAGACAGTAGCAGGCAGTATCAGCTAGGAAAGTTTGAAAAGAGCGTATGGGAATCGAATCAGGCAGATGGAAAAGGGAAAGACTGCGCCTGAGCTTTGTGGGTTTTACAGATGAAGATGCAGATGTGGCTCTGGCTGTCAAAAAAGAGGCTGACAGATCATGATGCAATGCAGCGTTCAGCTATAGCTAATGTGTAAGCAGTGGCCTCTGACTTAGCCACTTAATCAACAGTGACATGAATCTGTTCCTGCTGCTGTGTCAGACAGACATAGGAAACATGTAGGTGTGACTGCGCTTTTCGTTGCTCTATTTTGCTCTTTTTGTTGACGTCGACTTGCGCCTTCAACTACAATTGATGCGTTAGCTGCTGCTATGCTATATGACGCGCTTGAAGTGTCCAGCTGACAAAGTGCGCAAAGCACCTCGTATTCTGCTCGACAGCGATGAGGATGATTCTGCTAAGGAAATTGTCGCTTCAGAAAATGCTGAAAATGAAAGCTCATTCTATTACTCGTGCCAAGAGGATGCTGAGCCTGTCATTATCGATTTGACAGACACAGACAATGATCTCAGTAAAGCCAGTGTCATTGGCACGATCAAAAGACGCCCCCCAAAGAACATTGTCACTTTGAGCGATCAAGAGCCATCAGATGAGGAGGAAGAAGAACCTATACCCTTCCTAGCCTACTCGCCCCCTCCAAGATCTGCTCGCAAACCTCTGGCTATCCTTGAGAATGTGCCACTTGATGCAGATGCGCAGGCCAAGCCTCGAATCTCCATCTCGCTTTCTTACGAACACGATGCGTCATTTTGGGATCAGAGCCATCACCTGGCCCAGGTCGACGAGCAGACCCCGCCTTCACCATACAAGCTGTCACCTTCGCCAATCAAAACACCAAGCAAATCAGAAGCTGCTACACGCGCACGCGAAAAGCGTCAATTCATCGCGAATCGCGAAACACTTGCGAGTGCATTTCTAGGGCGCTTTCTTGCTGTCATGTGCGACAGCGACAAGGAACAACGCATGCTGACACTTGCAGAACCTATATCTATCGTCTGGAACAAGACTCTGAACACAACAGCTGGTCGAGCGACGTATCGCAGATCAAGTCATTTCGCATTTATCGAGTTGTCCACAAAAGTCATCGACTGCGAAGCCCGTCTGGAAGCGACACTAGCTCATGAGCTTTGCCATTTGTTGACTTGGATTGTTTCTGACGATTTCAAGCAGCCACATGGACGCACCTTCAAAGCTCATGCTGCACGCACCCAGAGACACATGCATATTGAAGTCACGACAAAACATGACTACGAGATTGACCATAAATATCAGTGGCAATGTTCAGCGGATAGCTGTGGCCGCATCTTTGGCCGGCATTCTAAAAGCATCGACCCCAGCAAGGTGTGTTGTGGCGTATGTCGCGGAAGGCTTGTGCAAATCAAGCCAAAGCCGCGAACTGTCGTGGTGAATCCAGAAACGCCCAGAAGCGTGAAGAATGGCTTGACCAAGTACAAAGCATTCTTGATGCACAGAATGGCAGATGTGCAGAAAACGCATCCAGATTTGTGTTATGCTGAGCGTGTCAAGATAATCGCGGCTGAGTACAGGGTAAGCAAGCAGAGGGAGGAGGAATCAGTCAAGATGCCAGATCTAGCCTCGCTCTCACTCACATGACATGTAGACAGGAAAGCCGACGGACGCCCTGTCTCATACATGGCTGCTCGGTGACCATGGCAAGTTCGGCTTCAGCGCGACGGCATTGATGCTTTTGTAACCGTCTCGTCTGCTAGACGATTTTCCAGATCAAATCTCGGTTGAGACAGCGCTTGAAGGGCTGTAGAGGATACAAATCGTACAAGCACCGTGTCGTATAGAACCTGTCGATTCATCATCATTCATTGATTTCAAAAAGCGTCAGGTGGGGTCGCCGTTCGCATCCAGCTTTGCCCATGCAAAGTAGCCACAGCCCGCACAGCCAGGGCGCTTATCGCCGTCGCAATGCCAGAAATATCTTCTTCCACGGAACCAGCCTTCCTGAGCACCTTCTGCTGAGGTTTCCTTCTTCATTGCATTCGTACTTGGTGCCGAAGCTTTTGCAGCGCACCGCAAGACGACTTGTACGTTGCAAGCGCACCGATGCAGCTTTTCTGGACTGAATGCAGATCTGTATTGACGATAAGTGATATTGATACGAGTATTGCCGGCGATGGCATGGCGATCCAAACCGGCGTTTGGTGAAGCACTCAATGAATGCTTATAGTCTTCCTGACAATGCGGTCCCATGATGAAGAGCGAATTATGCGGCAGCTTCACGGCATACGTGGTGGATACAGCCGCTTCACCAGCTGTCGGCTTGAGACGAAACTCGCGCGTGACGCCAAGAGAAAGGCTAGCAATACACGGCGAAGGTCCGAGATAAGTGAGCTGATCAGAATGATAGCCGACACTACTATGCCGACCATCGTAGAGGTTGCTGAACGCCACATTTGCCTGCCAGTGCTCGTCTTGCTGTAAATGCCCATTGCGATGCATCCAGGCATCAGTCGCTTCGTTTATGACGCTGTGCGCTTCTGTCATTTCCTTGGGGAATACGCGAATATCAGATAATGGCTGTCCATTGTAAGCATATGCCACATGCTTCGCCACGTCTTCTTTGGTCGGCAGATAAAAGCAAGATACATGCGGACTTGTAACAGTCCTGTCAAAGAGCTTGAAATAGCCTTTTTCCCAGGACGCGCCCTGATTGAGCATCTGGTGGAGCAGAGCGTTCGCTAATGACACTGGAAGCACATTCAAGAGTAGCGTACATGGTAATGGCGATGCTTCAATTTGCTCTTTCGTACTGAGTGACACAAGCACGGGCTTGCGTTTCAGTGAGGCTGCAGAGTCGTCATGCCGTTTGAGGAGAAGCCTCGCTGAGGCATTTTGATCCAGCTTTTGACGTTTGGCAGGACGCGACGATAGCGCAACGACTGTAGCATCCACTTGTCCATCATGATTAAGCAAAGCTTCAAGCAAGTCTTCAGTCGGGATATCTTCGAATATAGATGCTAGTGTAGCAAGCTTCGTATCAGTGTCTTCCTGCTCATCCAAAGTCATGACACCGCCAGCTCATCAAGTGAAGCAGAGTTTGCAGCACGGGTATGCCTGAAGCGTCTTGTGAGCGCGCATCTCAAAGTCTTGACCATCTGAAGTGTCACGTGTTCGATTTCAATGTCGCGATTTCGGATACGTCAACAACTCTCAAACATGTCAAATGCCTGACTTATGAGGCAAGCTCTGAATAGTCATCTCGGGTGTCTCGGTGTAGACACAGCTTTTCAAGCAAGCTCATTGATCTTTGACGGTAAGGAGATAGGCTCATGATCGGGATGAAATCGCAAGTTACACCTGCATCAGCTCTGTTTCAATAATTTCATGCTTCTTTTGCAGATTTGCGACTGACCTGTTGCTGGTTGGGTAGTTTGCACTCGAAAGGCTCTTGTTACGACAGACTTGTTCTTTTTGGGCTGTATTCTCTTCTTTGATAATTCAATCGATGGAGAACAAATCTGAGGCAATAAGAGAACTTTCGAACGTGACTCAATGGCTTACAAGCTCTAGAGCAGATTCTGGGTGATTGTGTTATACAAGCTCGACATGGGGACGAATCAATGATAGCTACTGAACCTGGCAAGCCTGGACGCCACATTCTTGGATATTGCAGTCTTCCGCTTCGCATGCGCGCTCTATTTGAGGCAGAATTCGGATCACTAGCGTAGCCGTCAGTGGCAGCGTTGTCGCCTGTGGCAGCCACTCGCACACGTTGGTGCGGTCCGATGCCCACAGATGGTATATCGATGGCCAAAGAGATATCGCCTTTCTGGTATGGGACCTTCGAGAGTGTGCAACTACGTTCCTGGTTCGATGCAGAGTCAGACGTCGTCGATCTGACTCATCGCTGCCCTTTCAATTTGCTGACAAGCGTCAGACAAGGCTTGATCAGCGCGCAACTTAGAGCAAGCGCTTCTAAGCAGACTGCTTCCTGGTACAGCAAGCTCATCTCCTCGGTCGCATACAGAATCGCTGAGAACATGGTAACTAAAGTCCGGCAAATCGATACATTATATCCATGCATGGTTCAAATCGACCGAAGACAACGAAAGCTCACAGAATCTACCTATCGCAACATCGCAGCTGCCGACAGAGGGGTTCCCGGTCGCTATCTACAATAGATACATGGAGTTGCCTGAGGCTGCATATGGTGATCCGGATGTGCCATCGAGCAATTATCGACCGTCCAGATATGCCATGATCATCCCTCGTTCACAACACTGACGTTCAAAATGTGTTTCGCCCCACCCAATGCTCACACTAGAGCATTGCGACAAGGCACGACCCTCTGTTGAGCGGCGCCCTACCTTCTGGGATAGCTTCGGTCTGCAAAGACATCAAGATTTCCCAAGGTGATGCTGCGCCGCCACACTATGACTCGAAGGTGTGATGGCGACCAGTGAAGATGTAGCCTCGCCTGCCAAGACTCAGGGCTCAAGTATCAGTGCTACCTTGTGTGGGCGAACTTCACGTAGATCATGACAGCGATCGCTATTCTGTCGTGAGCCGATGTAGCAACCAATTTTTTTCCTCGAAATGCATGTAGCACATTTTCTATTTGTTGCCGCAAGACAACTGCAGGGTCAACTTGTAGTATGCTACGCAAGCTTCTTGTGCATTGCATGGTCTCTGTCGCTTAAGTGTCCTCAATTCCTCGTCATATTAGAGCTCAAATGGCTCCAGCTGGCTCGTTTGCTTTCTTTTCATTTGTCGCAATCGCTTACCTGGCACTGCGCTTGCCGTCCACGAACTTCATGCTATATCTGCTCAGTAGTGTATGGCTGTATGCTGCTATCATAGCCAGTCTTTCCATTCTGCTCTACATCCATGATCCCCTGGGAATTCACTGGGTACATTTCCCGCTCCAGCAAGATTACATACTGACATGTTCTCAGGTGCCAGGCCCTTTTCTAGCCAGAATCTCACCACTCTGGCTCTTTTGGCAAGCTCGAGAGCATCGTCGCTTCAAGGCCGTTCACGCTGCACACCAAAAGTACGGCACATTTGTTCGTCTGAGCACAGATCACGTTTCCATCAATTCAGCAGAAGCAGTACCGATCGTCTATGGTCATGGGACAGGGACACTCAAAGCAGCCTTCTACGACGCTTTTGTATCGATACATCGCGGACTGTTCAATACCCGCGATCGAGCAGAACACACACGAAAGCGAAAGAACGTCTCACACATCTTCTCTCAGCAAAATGTACGCAAATTCGAACCGTACATACAAAAGAACCTGTCACTCTTTCTCGACAAGATGGACAGCTTGATTGAACGCTCGGGCGAAGACCAAGCAAAGTTCGATTTTCTGCCGTGGGCAAACTACATTGCCTTTGACATTATCGGAGATCTGGCTTTTGGTACACCTTTTGGCTTTATTGAGCAGGAGCGTGATCACAATGATGGCATTCGCGTCCTGACTGATCGCGGCGAGTGGTCTGCAACCGTTGGCACCATGCCTTATATCAAGCCATGGACACCATATATGCTTTGGGATTCATTCTTCCCAAAAGGCTTGCAGGCTGTCAAGCAGCTTGCACAGATTGCCATAACAGCTGTCGACAAGCGCGTCCAAAATCCATCGGGGCGACGTGATTTGCTCTATTTCCTCATGAATGCACGCGATGGAGATGGCAACCCTATGCCTGATAATGAGCTCAAGGCAGAGGCACTCACACAGCTGATCGCTGGCTCGGATACGACGTCCAATTCACTTGCGTCTGTGGTGGATGTGCTCTGTCGCAATCCGCACGAATACGACAAATTGAATGCATCGATTGATGCGATGATGCATGAAATCGGTATTGCGCGCGACGATACGCGTCTCGCAACATTTGCAGAAGTCCAGCACAACAAGGATCTACTGAATTGCATATGGGAAGTATTGCGCGTAAGGCCTACCTCTGGTATAGGTCTACCACGACTTGTGCCTGTTGGGGGTCTTGATGTCTGCGGCAGGCATTTCAGAGAGGGTACAGTCTTGTCTGTTCCGTCCTACACTATCCATCATGATCCAGCAACATACCCGGATCCATTCACATTCAAGCCGAGTCGCTTCGAAGCGCGACCGCCTGTCGACAAGGAGTTCATTCCATTCAGCTATGGCCCTCGTGGCTGTATTGGCCGCAATGTTGCCATGATGGAGCTACAAACGATCCTGGCCAACTTGCTGTACAGATTTAAGTTTCAGCGCCAAGACGGCGGCATGCATGAGACTGTACTGAGGGAAGGGTTTCTGATCAAGCCTACAGATGGACCGGTCATTATGCGCCGGCGATCTTAGACGTCTTTCGCTGCCTGCTGTCCACCATGGCCAGCTGGGCCCCAATCCCACTTGGACACCATTTTTCGCTTGTTCTCTTTTCTGCGTCATGGCACGTGCACTCAATCCCCACACTTTTCTTATTTGTGCTGTCAACCTGAAATATATAAGCAGACTCAGGCACCTTCTATCTACCTCACAAAGTATTCAATCATGTCGAGCCCACCTTCTACCACAAACCAGCAGCAATCAGGCCGTAAGCTTAGTTTCGGCGCAGGCAACGACGGCAAGGGCGGAGCCTACTTCAATGGCCTCGAGAAGAAGCGCAGAGGATCGCAGTCTCAGGTAAGCAGCTCATCGAACTCCATTGAAGATGCTAATGAGCAGGCCGATGCAGCTAAGGACATGTTCCGCAAGGACTCCATCTCGGATGCTTGGTCCAACCTCTTCAAGTGAGAATTGACCAATTTTCTCTGGACATGATGACGACTTCCTTCCTTAGCGTTAAGTAGCAAATTGATTTTGGCCATTGACTTATCGATGCTGTATATCTAGATGAGCTCTATCTGCCAGTCTTGTGACACAAGTACCGCAGGGTCGCGCACTGAAAGCACCTTGCGACCATTGCTCAGCTGCTTGACAAGCTCCACTTCTACTTCATGAGTCTTACCAGACTGGGTGACACGCGCACGCTTTGCATCGCCAGCATAGCCCAGCACAATGATCTTCTCAACACGAACTGATGTGATGCTCTCTTCGTACGTTTTTGCCTTGTGCGGCTCGGTATGCAGATTGGTAGACGCAATACGTTCACCAACAGCTTCGAAACGTCGCAGAATGTATTCGCCGCGCTCGTGCTTGAATGTCTCGCCATCATCCATGTAAAGCTTACCAGTTGCTTGTCCCGCATGATCCAACGCGACCACAAGTGTAACTGGATCATTGCGCATGAGCTCGCTTGACCGTCTCTGTCGATCTCGTCGAACGAGAACATGTCCGCCGTGAATGAACAGCGGATTATAAGTCAAGTCTGGCACCGCGACTGTATGCCTGCCTCTCCCTTGCTTCAACTCAAAGGTGTGATAGCAGTAGTATGGCTCATTGTCGGCCAAATACAAGCTAATGCTCTTTGCATCCTGCTTGACGACCGGATGATGCAATAATCCACTGTCTCCCACGAAATACTGGTCTTGTACCTTGAAACCATCCACATCATCAGGGAATACAACGAAGTGTGGGCGCAAGATGGGCATACCTGTCTGACTCGCTTCATGGAAAGCCGTGTACCAAGTTGGCAACAGGCTATACCGCAGCACGATTGCAGATCGTATGATAGACGTGAATGGCTCACCTGCAAGCCACGGTTCTCTTCGCTTTGTGTCGATATGCGCGTGCGCTCTGAAAAAGACATAAAATGCACCTGCTTGATACCATCGCGCAAGAAGATCTCTTGGAGGATCATCAAAGAAGCCACCGACATCAGCACCGGAAAAGGACATGCCAGCAATACCGTTATTGATATTTGTAGCTGTTGCAGACTCGAGATGTTCCCAAGTTCCCATGTTATCGCCTGTCCAAATCGCTCCATACTGCTGCATTCCTGCCCAGAAGGATCTAGACAGGATGAATGGCCGTTTCGACTCTTCCTTGTCGCGCGCTTTGAGACCCTCGTACGTGGCCTTGACCATCAACGTGCCATACATATTATGCAAGTCACGATGCTCCCAGCCATTCTGATGCAGTGAGTCGCGATGCATGGAAATATCAGGTCCCGAGAAGATGGCAGGTTCATTCATATCATTCCAAATATGCAGATTGGATTTGGAGCCTTCAAATTTGCTTGGATGGAACCAGCTCGCCCACCATGCACAAGTCTCCTGCTTCGTAAAATCAGGCCAGACGGACAGACCAGGCCAGCATTGTCCTTCATACGGATTACCGTCTGCATTCTTGATCACATGGTTGCCGGCAATAGCTTCATTGTAGAGCGGGAAGGTATTGTCGACTTTGACATGCGGATCAATAATCGCCACAAGTTTCCGTTTCGTGGCATCCAAAGCGTCCACCATGCGGACCGGATCTGGGAAATAATCCTTGTTCCATGTAAAGTATCGCTTGCCAACCGTGTACTCGACATCGAGCCAGATGACATCGTAAGGGATATCAAACTTGTCGAAATTGGCCGTTACATCCAACACATCATCTTCAGACTCGTAGTTCCAACGGCATTGATGATGTCCGATGGCGAATAATGGCGGAAGACGCGTAAACCCTACCAACTCGCCAAAAGTCTTGTACAGAGCAGGCGCAGTTGGTCCAAGGAGCACAAAGACGTCCAAAAGACCCGCCTCTGAGACCCAGTGCGTTTCGGTAGACTGAGCTTTCTTCTTCGAAAAGCTCAGAGGATTAAGATGGGTTTTCTGGATATCGACCCAGGTCTCTGCGCCATTGAGCCAGAATACACCGACATCGGAGCCTGCCTTATGCGCCTGCATGAAGGGGATCGATCCGTACAAAGCCATCGGACTGTCGTATTCATACTGAAAGACGTCTGTGTTGAAGAGCCGGTAAGGGTCTGAAAATGCACCATCACTGCCAGTTGTCTCCTTGAGCGAGAGAGGGCCAGTATGTTCTGGAATGCCATATACATCGCCATACCCAACAAAAGTGATATCCAGGCCGAGTGACTCTGGTCCACGCGGCTTGGAATCAGGCTTGTGGTTGAAGTCCTCTTCCCACATTCCTGTCGTGTCCTCACCATTGTCATCTGTCGTCGAAGCGGCTTCTTCGCCTTCTTGGGCGTCCTTGGGTGCTGGACGTGGTCGCCAATGCTCCATGTTGAGCAATGCGCGCTCATTGAAGATGACCTGTTCCTCTTTATCGCGTGAAAAGGTGACTTTGAGCGGTGCATACTGAATACGCACACTGTAGCTTCCAGCCGGACCATAATTGATGATTGTCTCGCCATCGCGTTTAGTCATCTCTACTTGCGTGTCCACCTCAAGACCGCCTACAATGGTGTACTTTTCAGCCTCATTGTAACGAGCCTTGTTGACACGCTCTTCTTTCCCATCCGGCAGCACAATATTGAGATCGCGTCGTCGCTGCTCGTCCAGTGTAAACCGCGCAACACCGCTTTTGAGGAGGGTCACTTGTAGTGGTAAATCCACGATCCCGCCATTCTTGAGCGTCTTCTTGACTACGCCAGATAAAATACCTGCACCAAATTTGATAGTCGCTTCCTCAAGTGCATAAGGCGATGATGCGTGTGAGGATAGCTGCTTCTCTGCGAATGCCTTGTTGCGCCTGCAAAAGGATGACTGGCTGCACGTCTTGAAATCCTCATGTTTGACCATCTCTACCAAGCCCGCAAGGAGCAGAAGTAAGGATAGAAGGCGAATCAGGTGAGGGCCTTTGCCTGTGCCTCCCATCAGGACTTGCTCTCCCTTTCACTCTATACCAGCTGCTTGATGTCTTCGCTGTCGTTGCTGTCGAGAGCAGAAAGAACGAGATGGACAACAGTATACAGAGGAAATGAAGAGATGGACTGGTCACTAGGTGGTCTACGATGCTCTCCTGCGCTTACTCTCAACGGGCCCAGTACCCGCAGCACCTACCATACGCTTCCTACTTGGATGCACATCACCATCATCCTTCTCAAATTGCACAGGACCTTCTCGCGCCTCAACACCAGCAGCTCCCTCAAAGCCCTTCGTCGCGCGACCTAGCACATCAAAGCGTGATTGCTTCGTCACATTTTCAATCGTTTCTTCTTCGTCCTGTGTGCCTCTTTGGAAAGGCCTGTATATCGCATTCGCCGCTTCTCGACTCGCAAATAACGGTTTATCGTACAAGTTGTATCCATCCTCTGCACCAAAGCCAGAATCCATACCACCAGTCTGGTTGAATAGTCGCTGATCAACCATGCTCTCCTTCGAAGCTGTCGGCTTAGCAAGACCAAGAGCGATCTTTTCGGAAATGTCACGTTGGCCCTCGCGTTCGAGTTGCTTCATTTGTTGTTCCTTGCCCATGCGACCCACACGCATTGCACGTTCTGCATCTTGACGCCGTTCACGACGAAGTCGTTCCCGTTCACGCACGTTCTCATCATCAGAACCAGACGAGGATGGGCGACGCCGACGACGTGGCGGAGTGCGTGAAGCTGATCGAAGACGTCGCCGAGACGGCCCAACAGGCGAACGCGACCGTGATCTTGACCGCGAAGAACTTGCCATTCTTCTCCGCGCTGGCGGCGATGGCGACCTCGAATCTCGTGCAACGGGCCCTGCACGAGCCTCTCGTGCTCGCTGCGCAAGTTCTCGCAACTGATCCTCCTTCTTTTCCTTCTCTCGCAACGCAATCTTTTGCTGCATCTGAGCTCGTGACTTGACTTCCTCGCGAGCATGCCGATCAGCGAGATATAACGCTTCACTCAGTTTAGCAAAATTGTCATTGATGCTCGTATCTTGCAAACCTCGACCATCTGCCGCTAATCGTTTATCAAGCGCAATGGTGAAGCCTTTTGCATTCTTCCAATTTGAGATACTTGGCGGAATGACCCAATCCTGTCGTTCCTTTGCTGATACCTTTCTCGGCGGCGAATGCAGAACTGGTGGAGGTGGCGAGCCTTGTGCTCGTTGAGCTTTGACTTGTCGCCGTGGTGGCTCGAGAGGATCTTCTGGCATATCCACCATTTTGATAATCCTCTGCCTATGCTGCACATCTGACGCCTCGCCCATCTGGTTTGCCGGTGTATACCTCACAAATGTCGCATCCCGCTTACTCTGATTCAAGATTGTCTTGGGCCTCGCTTTTGCAAGTTGCCCAGAGACTTTGAGTTGCAGCGCGGCATTCGTACGATCTGCAGCGGCTTGTACTTCCTCTTCTGTCGGCACCTCCAAGCTCAACTCGCCCGATTCGACTTGGTTGCGTACAGGAATCAAATCCTTGAAGCTCGATTGCACGATTGTGCCTTCTCGATGGCCCTGCTTCGCAATCGCATCATACTTGATCTTTCCCTGAGAATCGACTTGCAGGGCTAGAGCGCCGCCGGACGATTTCGTCGAAGTCAAGCCCATGCCGCGCGGATACTGCGCCATGTTGATTTCAGGAAACGCGCCGCCGTCTCCAAAATCCTCTGCGCGTTTCGGTACGAAGCCTTGACGCTGTCCGTACGCTGGAACAGCATGTCCGCCGCCGCGCACGAGCGTTGTCGAGGTTGCTTGAGCAGCGTCAGCTATGGCAGCGGGCCCTTCTTCGTCATCACTGCTGTCACAACGGCTTACGCCGCCATTAGCCTTCTTGGATGTCTGGGCCTTGGGATTTGGCAGGACCTTTGAGAGGCCCGACATGCGGTCTCTTCTGTGTGCTGCTTTTCTTTGCTTGTCGCCTTTTGTCTTGCATCTTGAAATCAAAATCGAAATTTGTTCTTTGGCTCATCGATCGCAAATCGCACAAAGATACTCGAGCTCCCGTAGTACGATCCAACATGTCTCTGACTGAAGGGTGATTTGTGATATGGCAAGAGTTCTCTCTATCAGCCTAGGCCCTAATGTACGCAAAATCCATAAGATGAGACAGAGTGGCAGTCATGCCTGCAATTTGCAAATCGTATTGTATGACAGCGCTCAGGCCATAGTATATGCATTGAATATATCTCTTCATTACGTTCTTGAGTTCCACAGCAGCCACATGAAGACCACGATAGAGCTTGCCAGATCCTCAATTCCAGCACGCCTCAGCCAAAAATAGTGCACGTGATCTTGAAGACGCGACTTGTTTTTGGGCAACGGAAAGACGCGCTTCAACAACAACACCAAAACATTCAAGGCGACAATTGCTGCTAGTGTGCTTGCTGCTCCTTCTGAGCTTTGCTTTGACTTGCTGTAGCTCTCAGACACTTCCGACTTCTTGCTCTTGCTTTCATCGCGATTCATTTCGGTCCCGTGCACTATGGCAGATCAGTCTCTGCTGGACTCGCCCATCTCAGCGCGTGACTACAAGTACATCAAAGACTCGTACTTTTCACAAAATCATCCGAATGTCAACAAAGAAGACTTGAGCCTTTTCCAAGGATCTTATATGCGTGGCGAGCTTGGGCCTGATGCACAGAAGAAGGCAGAATACCTTCTTGCTCTGCTTGATGCTGATCGATCCACTGTATCACAGCAGCAGCACATGAGCGGGCATCAAATTGGACGGCCGCAGGCTGCTTCAAGTCCCAAAATGAGCTCAATCGTGGAACAGGATACAAGTGCCGCGCAAGGGATCAACGCAATTGAACCATCTACCGGAAGCATCTCCAATCAAACGCCATCTTTTCACAAGCACTCGATGCGTGCTGGTCACAGCAAAGGCCCGCCTGCAGAGCTCTCCATACACTCACTACGCGAAAAGCTGGCTTCAAGCATGTCGAGACAATCCAATTACCAACCCGCTCGTGTGCAGGAAGTCGAGGACTCTTACTTCAAAAGTCTCGCTGCCAGTCCGCAAACTGAATCTCTACGTCCTGCTTCGCAAGAAATAACGCCTTCGCCTCTACGACACGCTACGCAGCAGCAGTTTTGGACTGCGAAGCAAACATGGGAGGCAGATAAACGAGCCTGGTCAGCTGAGCCGAATCTGCCGCTTCCGCAAACTCTGCATAATGCACATATGATGGAATCGATGATTGCATCGCTTGGTGTCTTGTCGCCTATTCGTCGCCGTTCTTTGCAGCCAGACCAGACAATCTCGCATGCTTGCTTGTCGCCTGAATTGAAAACAGGAAATGTGCTTACCGTTGATGAAGGTGACGAAACCGCTGCTGCAACTCGCGGCGACCTGACAAGGAAACCATCTGATGATCTGCAGGAGCAACAATCAGACGCTGATGCTCGCTCAGCGCTGTCCAAGGTTGACGCCACTTCTCTGCAGAACGCCATCCAAAGTGCTCTAAAGCTAACAGTGCCAAGCAACATGAGCGGCGCTCAATCTCAGCAAGGTACGCTCGGTGCGAGCATCGCTGCGCGCTTCAGAGCTTCACGTGGCTCTTTTGGCAATGTCTCCGGCACAGAAGCGCCGCTTGTCGATCTTGCTGCACCTGCAAAACTTCCAGTACAACAGCGCGTGCCCTCACTCGGCCTACAGGTCTTGGAGCCTGTCAAGCAAGGTTCGCCGTTGCAGGGACAAGGATCAGCCAAGCGAACGCCAGAATTGAGGCGCGTCGACAGTGACAAGGAAAATGATGCACCTTTGTCTAGTGCTGAAGGTGCAACGCAGACGCGTGTTTCCGAAAAGGAGTTACATAGCCTCGTGCAGCGGCTCGAACGAGCTGAACAGGAGTGCTCGAGACGTGGCTTGATTATCGATACGTTGGTCCAGCACAGCATGCAAGCTAATGCAGACCCGACACGGCTTGATGCAGATGGTGATGCTGTGACACCGGTGGAAGATGCGACAGCGGCGGCCGAGGCAGCAAGGATATTTGAATTGGAGCAAGCAAGACAGCAGATGAGTGAAATGAAGGCTGCGATGCAAGCATTGATGCAACAGCAACAGCAACAACACGAGCAGCGCCGACAAGAACACCAGGTCAACCTTTCAGCGGCACAGGTACATCGCCAAGACGCGAGAAACGAATGGCGTCCTTCGAGCGTACCGAGCATACAACAAGTCGCAAATGATCTCACATCAGCGCCTATGCATGACATCCGGGGAGAGTCAGCAGGGACGCCACTTGTGCGCGTTCCTGTCGATGCGCAAGATGGGCCTGTGGGAGACGAAATGCGGCGGTTTGCGCAAGAAGAGTCCATTGCGGATAAGATGCGTCGGTGGGACCAAAGCTTGCAGGCTGAACCCGATATCACGCATCTCAACACAGGGCAACAGCGACGGAACGAAACGCCATCGTATATTCGCGACTACAAACGACGAGCTGCGGCATATGAATCGCCAGTGTCGGCATCAGGCCTTATCGTGCCAGAAGTGCGTACACCTATACAGCAACAGAGTATGCGGCATGTCGAGAGATTACCACTGTCTCCACTATCGGCTGGTGGCTCAATACGCGCAGACACGCCTGTCTCACAGTTGCATCAAGTATTGTCAAGCACACCGTCTACGAAGCCGTTGCTCGCATCAAGCATGCCAGATTACGATGCGCGACGGAGTGTTGGCCCGAGCCGGCTCTACGAAGAGCTTCAGCTCGCTCAGGTTGATGCTATGGATGTGCATACGCGTGGCAACCTCATCAAGAACGTTGCTATTCAGCTCGGCGTGCCACTTGAAAAGCTTTCATCCACAGTTTGCGCCTTGGGGAGAGAAAGTGCGCAGCAAGAGATTCTCGTGCATGAGACGATGAAATTACGACTTTTCGCTGAGCGTATTCACGCAATTCTCTATGGAGGGACACGCATGGAAGGATCCAAGGCCGATGAAAGTTGTTTGACAGCCATGGCGGATCGCATTGCGCAGACCGTGCACGCAGTCCAAGTCTTGGCTTCAAGACAGTCAGCGCCAGGTGTCGCTCATGCATCACTATGACTGTGCACATGTGCATGAAGCATTTGTAGATTAAGGCCCCATTTTTGTTTCACAATTGATGCTCAATTGCATTTTCCATGGGCTTGGCCAAATGGCACGAGTTGGCAGCAATTTTCTGTAAGCAAAGTGACGGCCTGTAGATGTGGTCAAACAGGCGGCAGTCGTGCTCGAAAGATGTGAAGAAAGTGCGAGAAGAGGATGCGAGCAGGGCAATGAGATCAGGTGCGAGCCCAGATCAGAAGCCGTGTAATGCTGTCCTCCGAGAACGAGAGCCCTCTAAACGGAATATGTAGTAGCTCGAGCATCTAGCAAGATCTTTCTTTTGTCACTTCATGAGTTCATTGTGCAGGTATTTACAAGACATGAGCGTTGCCCAGGGTTTTTGCCTAGCACCGAGTCGAGTGACTCCAAACATGAAGGTAGAGGAATTTCACGATGTAGAACCTGCACTGCCTACCTAGGTAGGAACCAGAGCAAAGCAAAAAAAATCGTCACGCTCGAAGCGACCCGACCACTGCGCATGCCAATGCCTGCTGACGTCTATTCGAGAAGTCCTCGTGGTGTTTTTCGTACATTCCTACCTCAATGGACCGCACGATACTTTCTGGAATGGGCTTGGTAGAGTGTTGCAATTGAGCTGCTTTCCTGAACTTTCTTCCGATCGTCTGATGAAATGACCATCTGAAGATCGCGGCTCAGGGGTAAATTTCTCCTACGGCCAGAAGGCCGCAAACGGATCGAGGGCCCGCGTCGACACATGTCAGACGGGAATCTTTGACAGATCGAGCGATCAAGTTGATACCTTCCTTGTCGAGCTTGATGTCCACTGTTCACTGTATACAGCATTTTGGTGCTTGGCGCAGGGCATGACTTTGACATTCACATTTGCAGGGCGATCAGGGGTCTTCTGTTGTCGAGCCGAAATTGCCACTCCTTTAAAAGGTCTTGACACGTCAGCTCTTTTGATGCGCTAGGACGATTACTATCAGAACTCCTACCGTAACTCTTAGCATGTCCTCATCCTTGAGGACATGGCCTTTTGTCATTTGCAGCATTTTCTTGCTGTTCTTAACACGCTCATCAGCTGCGCAAGGACGCATAGAAGGTGAAAAGGCATCTAAGATTCCAGAATCTTCCAAGCGTGAATGGCAGAGTCAGCGCCTTGTATGGAGCGATATCAATTGTTACAAGGCGACCTTCCGTGCAAAGTTTCCACTGGACATATCTTCGGCATGTGTGCGAGCTGATGTACATGAAACAATCTCAAAAGATGTCATGGACTCGGCCTGCGAAACCGCTTGCGAGAAGCAAATCACGCGAGCCTACAAGGAAATGGTGAAGAAAAGAAAGTTCCAAATGAATGAAAACCGATGCATGTCGGAGACACAACGTCCAAAATTGACCAGATCCGCAATATTCACTGGCAGACAGGACAACGGAGTCTTCTGCCATTGTGCTGTGTCGGTAATCGTCGACAATATTTTCCATCAGCTAGGGCCGCCACGGCCACTTCACCCGACAGGAAACGTGCACGCCAAACAATCTCCTTGGACTTGCGAGCCCGATGGATTTGCGAAATGGTTCGGAAGTCAGATTTCAAACGGAGTTCCATTTGGGCAGATCGTGACGGAATATGATATGTTAGAAGACGCAAAAGAGTGTTCAAGCTTCAGAAGCAAGTATCCAAAAAAGGAGGAGTTCAGAAACTGCTTCAATTCTAAGGAAGTACAGATGTGTCCGACGAATCCATCACAGAAGTTACAAGAGATCAAAATTTCAAAAAAGACAACGCTGCAGGATAGTGCCGAAGAGAAAACAAGAAAGAAGTCGAAGCAGATGCAGATGCAGTGCACCGAGTCGTCAGAGCAGGAGACGTCTTCGAGATCTGAAGTGCCGAGCAATCCTTCTGTTGAACCCACAGCACTTTCCCCAGGACCCGATACCACCAAGCAGATCATGGACACATTCTGGGGCGATATCAATCTTCCTGACATCGTTCCTCTGCCGTGGGATGAACATGAAGAACTTTGAGCTGGCGACGATCGGAAGTCAATCTGGGCAAGTGCCATCTGATCGTACATGCGGTACCATTGGGACAGCCATCAGCGCCAAGAATCTCCTGTTGAGCAGCAAATTTCATTTTATGATAATAACCATTATCCAGAAGTGAAGCTCGTGTGAAGTTTGAGCTGCCTTGCCATCTTGCGCCGACGACGCTACTGGTTGCTAAGATCCATGGCAGCTCGCAGGTGACAAGCACGAATGCTGATAGAAGAGAGAACTGAAATCAAATTGATGGCAGAATTAGATCAAATCATTTGAGAAATGTTGTTTCTTGTTCGCTGCTGCTCGAGAAGCTATTGCTAGCGCATAGGCATCGGCTTGAGTGGGCAGAGCATAATATGAGCATCGACCGCTGGTGCACGACCAAATAACAGTCAGTTCAAAGGTCAGAGCGAATGGTTGACTACTTCATCAAGGCTCATGCATATGCATATGCAGCTTGTCGTTTGTAGCTTTGGTGGTCGTCGGCAGCTGCCTTGGTCGCGCGGATCACTAGAATAATGTGAGCTCCTCCCAGATTTTACACTCAAGTCAAATTAGGCTGCAGTGAAGCAAGAGAAATCACTGATTCCAGCCCGGCCCTGTCTTGTGGCCTGTTATCCTACAGATGAGCTATGATACATCAACTGGCTCGGCTTTGTTTGAAGAGCTTCTCCAGTGTGCGCGTTACGGCGACCTCGAGGACTTGAACGAGTACACAAGCACAACTTATATTCCTGCTACAGATCTTGCGTCTGTGCTGGCGCAACAGGATGAGCATGGCAATACAATGCTGCATTATGCTTGTGCCAATGGCCACATCTCTGTCGTTCAGCGCATCACGCAGCAATTGTCAAATCAGGATATGAATATACAAAATGATGGCGGCAATACGGCGCTGCATTGGGCGAGTCTCAATGGTCATCTTGACTGTGTCAAGCATCTATTGGACGCTGGCTCGGATCCGAAGATTGTCAATAAAGCGAAACGATTACCTGTCGATGAAGCGGAGTCTCAGGGCAAAGAATCTGTGGTGCTGTGGTTTTTGGCGCTCGATATGAAGCGAGAAAAGGAAGCCCTTGATACTGAAGGCATCGTCGCAGCAGCGGGCGTAGAGGAGGATGAAGGCACATTCAAAATGACCGCAGGAGAAGTTGAGGACGTTGCAGAAGAACAGCATAAATCTTCACTTACACCTGAAACACCGGCAGCAAGCACGACAGATGATCTTGATGACTTGGATTGATGATGCTGAAACAATGCTCATGACGGCGTTTATGAAAACTTCTGCTGCAAAGTGCCCTTGAGCAAACCAGCTGCCTCCAGTGTTTCTTTGCTTCCGCGCGGATACTCGCGCCTCGGAAACGGTGTCAAGAGCACGTAATTCCGGCCGGCAGAATCAGGCGACCCTCTATCAATGAAGCCATACACATCATCGATTGTGTGTGCCCTGTTGAAGGCGGACACGAGACGGCCACCAGCCGCGAGCCGGATGTTGAGCTGTGTTTGTGGTTGTGACTCATCGACATCCATCGTCGGCGTTGCTGTCGTAGATGTGCTCTGTGCAGGTGCAGCTGTGCTCGCAGAAGCACTAGGTGGAATCTCACTCCCAAGACGATGTCCCTGGTTCTCAAATGGTTTGTGCTCTTTTGGCGGAGCCGTGTACGCTTCCTCTGACACTTGCACAGTCACATCAACATGTTGTCCACGTTGAATGTTGAGAACTGCAAGTGGTGCTTGACCCTGGTTGATGGCCTCGAGGTATTCCTTATTTGCAGGATCATCGTAGCGAAACAAGGGTCCATTATCCACAGAAAATCCATCCTTCCAGAGTTTCAAGACGCGCTTCACTTGCGGAGGTCCTGCTGCCATCGCACGTCGAAATGCTTCGTTTGGGTCTTCGACTTTAGTTGATTCTGCTTCATCACTGCCAAGTGTATAACCTGCGCCTTTGAAGCGCGAGCTGCTTTGGTCCTGCTGTTGATCCGTCTTTTCCGCTCCATGCCTGTCATTAGCCTGTCGGGTGACCATATCATAGGCCTACTTTTGAGCTTTACGCAGGATCTGCTCAATAAGTCCCTGGGCATCGCCTGAAGGAGACTTCTTCTTGCTTTCGGGATCAATCACGCCCAGTCCGCTCTTTTCCCCGCCTGTATAGAACTCTGCAGGTTTCTCATCGTCACTCTCATCGTCCCCATTATCTCTTGCCAGACTGCCTAGTGTTTTGATTCCTCCTGTCGCACGTTTCTGTGCCGGTTTTTTAGATGAAATAGTAGAAGCCATTGAGCGCGAGGATGTTGCCTGGCCTTTTGATGACGGCCGCGAACCATCTAATTCAGCTCCATTTTCTAGAAATGCTGAGACGGCTACCTGCGCGCGTTAGTGTCGTGCATTTTTCAAGATACGTGGTACATTGAGGTCGCCCTTGCTCGCTTCCAAATAGAAACGAGCGGCTTGATGGTCATCTGTGCCGGTCAATTCAAGAAAATCTGCGATCCTGTCATCACTGATGCTGCTCATGATGGCACAGCGCTGCAGGCCTTCGACACTAATGACTTCCCGTACCTTAAGCTTGTCTTGGTTGCGCGTTTTTGTCGTTGCACGTCATGGAGGATTCAGATGGACAAAGAGAAAAGACTGCATCCATCCTAGACCTGCATCGAGTTGTATATCATCGCTTGATCTCTCATGGCAAGTGCTCCATCTGTGCTCGTGATTGGCACTGGATCAATTGGCTGCTGCTACGTTTACTTGCTCACAAAAGGCGGCTGTCAAGTTACTGCTGTCTGTCGCTCAAACTACGATGCAATTTCTACTCATGGCATCCATATTCAGTCGCCAGGGACAGTCTGGGGCAATGTTCATTGCAGACCACATCGAGTCGCTCAGTCTACAAAGGGATGCACTGAAGAATATGACTATATTATCGTATGTGCAAAGACATTCCCAGAACGCGCTTCTTTTGTTGAAGATATTCGGCCTGTCCTCGGCAAGCATACGATGATTGTGCTCATTCAGAACGGTATCGGTATCGAAGAACCGTACAGTAAAGCTTTTCCTGGGCAAATCATCTCCGGAGTCGTGTATCTTCCTGTCTCTCAGCCTGAACCGGGGCTTTGTCTCGTCAAAGGCCCGGATCTGTTAGAACTTGGCACTTACCCAGCAGCAGCCGTTACTCCGTCAGTGATTAGTCTTGTGGATTACCTCAAAGCAGGCGGAGCACATGTCGGGCACTATGACAATATACAAGCACGTCGATGGAAGAAGAGCCTCATCAACGCAACTTGGAACCCTATCGCTGCTCTCTGCTTGAATCGCGATTCAGAATTCATCCAGTGTCACGAGGACGCTCCGAAGCTTCTCCGTGCGACAATGCACGAAGTTGCCGCTGTTGCAACAAAGCTTGGCTACCCACTCGGCGACACGGAGATAGAAAATCAGGTCTCGCGCGCGTTCACACGCGCAAGGGAAGGAACGGGCATCAAAATGAGCATGTTGGCAGATGTGGAGAATGGCAGTCCATTGGAGGTCGAAGCATTGATTGGAAACATTGTGAGGATTGCAAGGGATATTGATATCGCGACACCTAGACTGGAGATGCTCTATATCCTTGCGCACGCCAAAGACCAGCACATCAGTGGTAAAAAGGAGTAGTGGAAGATTTTGCATTTACTGAAACTTGCGTTGCTCCTTGACAAGTCCAACTAAGCGTCGTACACCCAACAGAAAGCGCTTCCGATGCCGTTCGCGACTCAACCTACCGCGCTTATCGCTTGGCTTCTCGTAGAACTTTTGCTGCTTGAACTCCCGCATGACATTATTTTGCTTCAAGACACTGCCTAGCTGACGAAAGGCGCCGACAATATCGCCATTCAGGACAGGCTTCGTACGGCCAGAATAGCTCGCGAAAGGCCCGCGCGACACAGTTGAGCGATTATTGGGATTCAAGGTATTTGCCAAGTCGTCTTTGAAGAGTGACGGCAATGACAACGGCCGTCTCTCCTTTGTGCTTTGTGAAGAGTTCGAGGTGCTGCTCTCTGCTGCCGGGCGACGTTCTGTGCGCTCAGGAATCAGTCCAGAGAAGCGAAATGGTTGGTCGGCATCGACGATTGACGGTGCAGGTTTTGGTGGATCTGTTTTACTTTCAGTGGTCGCAGCTTGAGAAACAGTCGCGAGGCATCTCAGAGGTGCGTAATACGGTTTCGCAGGAAGGCCGCGCGCCCGGCCTAGTCTCGCAAGCATTCTTAGTCCTGAATATCTTGTGCTGTCTTCGAAATCAAATTTGGTCGTCGTCGAAATTTGAATCGCGACGCAAAAGGCCTAGGGCGACTCAACGAGCATCTCGAGGAATGCCTGTCTTGAGAGCTGGGAAGAGCAGTGACAGCGCCTGGCATGCCATGAACGATGACTTCAATGTCTGGGCAGATGATGTACCAGAGACAAGACAGGGGCCGGATATATGGCAGAAGCAGAAGACGCTTGAATCAGTGCTATCCGAGAAGAACTTGACTCGAGCCTCTCAACCGTCTGTAGAGGTACAGCACGACGCTATTCAAACTTTAGATCAAGAGTCAATCGCGACAGATGCAGAAGCAGGCGGCTACCTTGGCGAAAAGGCACATGACACTGACGATGTGCCTACCCTACAACCTTTACTTGATGCAGTCTTCGCAGCCGACCTTTTTTCTTCGTCTATCAAGGATGAAGTGACAGACACGAACGGAATATGTGTTGCTCCACTCAGCATCGATTCAACAGCTGCAACCTACCGACGCCTTGTGACCTTGAAACACCGTGGCGGACCGATTCGCTTCAGCGGCAGTGCAATCGAAGACCACCTTCAGCGTATCGTTGCAGCATGGCATGCCCAAGCAAGACAACAAAAACCATCGTGGGACCGTCCCATGAAACGCATTTCTCGTATGAATGCGCGCGAATCGATTGGGACGACCTTATTTGGCTGGACGAGCCATGCTTCTGCTCCTTCATCAAGGCCTTCGTCACGATCTGGCGCCACGAGCCGGGGAATCAATTCTGCTGCTTCGACGCCTTTGACTTCTGGTTTTGCACATGCAGAAATGGAGGGGGAAACTATCGACAAACGGAAATCAGCGCAATCGAGTCTTGTTCATGAGGACGTGCCAGCGACTGCCCCTATAGAAAGCGAAACTCGGCAAGCATCATTGCCATCAGGCGATATCAATGTCACTGCACGAGCGATAGGACAATCAGAAGCTGCCAATTTGCCGCGACCTCAACCTTTCAATCAAAATGAGATATCACCAGCTAGCGCAGATACTTGGGATCTGTCATTTTTTGAAAAGCTTTCGCCAGTTGCTAGCGCGGTCAGCCCCATCAGCCCACCAGTATCTAGCAGTCCCGCTCGACAACGCGCAACAAGTCGTTCAGTAGCAGATGAAGCAACTGCTGCAGAAATAGCACGCATCGTAGCGCTCCTCCCGGACATCTCTTTTCTTGTACAACCATAATTACTAATCACCTGCCTATATGAAGCGCAACAAGGAAGCGGGAAACCATATTATACGCTGCAATCGTGGCCGTCAGCTCGACTGTCATAGTTTCGCCAAGATGCGCCTTGACCTCATCGAACAGTGGTTGGTCTACTTTGATGTCTCTCGTCATAGCTTTGGTGTATGCAACCACAAGCTTCTGTTCAGAAGTCAAGCCTTCAAGATCATTTCGCTTGACTTGTGCCATCACAGCAGCAGGTATGCCGCCATCTATGGCGAGCTGAACATGTTGTTGCCATTCATACTCGGCTTCATTCAGCACAGCCACGTAGCAGATAGCAAGCTCTCGAAGCGCGTCAGATAGAGAAGTGCTCGAGCGAATCGCTCCCATGTATGTATTCCAGCCGGCAGCGATAGCGGGGCAATGCAGAAGCATTCGGTCGAGTTCAATCAGTTGACCGCCCCTACGGCGTCTGAGATCATCAGCTATAGATCCGGGCTCGTCGGACGGGACATAGGGAATGCGAGGGCCTTTGGCAGCTTCGTCCTTTGACATATTGGTCGATGACTCGGTTGTCCAAAATCAATTTCGTGAGATTTACGCCATCTGATCGACCTTTCGTGGGCTCAACAAAGGCTCGCGTGATTGACGCGCATCTCATTCATTGACTATCTATCGCTCTCTATACACGTTGCTACGATCTTTGCTTCTTGCCTTACATGCTTCTTGCTCAATTATATACTTACGCGTTCACAGTCTTTCTTATCTCATCACCGCTCACAAGCTATGTCGATACCATACTATCAATACATCGACATCAAACCGCAGCAGGCTTCTCAATAGACCTCTGTGGCATCAATCTTGTCGCGAATATGCTTCGTATAGCATTTTGGGTCGGCAAACGATACGAATGGAGCTTGCTGGCCCAGAGCATTGTCATGGTTGCAACACAAATGTTTCTCCTACATGCATGTCTCAAGTTTCGCCCCATCAAGCTTCGGACGGAGACTAGTGATCGACCACTCGCATTGTGGCAATGGACAGAGAAGAGCACCTACTGGCTATCGCTTCTTCGACTACTTGCTGCGCTTGTAGCCCTGCAATGCATTTTTGGCGGACTGTCAGCCTACGTCGATCTGCTAGGAGTCGTTGCCCTCGGTATTGAAGCAACGCTGCCGATCCCGCAATTTCTGAGCAATTTACGCAGACGAAGCGTACAGGGCGTTCGATTATCTATGCTAATCAGCTGGATGCTTGGCGACATTGGCAAGATGATCTTCTTCTACGTTGGAACGAGCAACAACGTGTCACTGCAATTCAAGCTGTGTGCCGCTGTGCAGACATGTTTCGATTTCGGGATTGCAGCACAGTATTTCCTATGGAGCAATAAGCAGGAGTCGATCGACTCGCTTGACATGGAGATGAGTCTGCCGACCTTTATCGTGCCGGATACGAAGATTGCATTATAGCTAGCATGGCATTTGTACAATATGTGGTTTCGAGAGATTCACCTTCCCTTGCTTCAGCATGCTCCCTTGTGGATACACCGGTACGTAATTGCTGCCAGGTGAGCGGCTCACCGACTGGACAGATGACCGCTTTGCTGGCTGCTGTATAATCACATCTTGATGTCGATTGGTATCAATTCAGAGCAAGTGCATGTGTATTGGTTTCGCACCTTTGAGATCGGGTGATTGTGCATCGCGAAGCCAAAATTTAACGTTGAGTCTTTGTTGAAACTTTCCACGCACGGTCGAATGCTACAGGAAGCGATCCAATATCAAAGGTTTCGCGTGGCATTGCCTGAGCATTTCTCGATGGTGCAGACATGACATTCTATACTTTTGATCCAGCAGCATCTCTGATCATGGCGATCTCTTCTTGACCAAGGAAGACAGCCTTGCCCGATTTTGAACGACCACATCATGACCGTATCTCCAAGCAAGTGCAAGCATATTGGTTGCAAACCTTTGAGATCGGATGAATTTGCGCTGTCAAGCCAAGATTCTATGTTGAATCTTTCCTTCTCGGTGGAATTCTTCAGCAGCCGAACCCAATGTCAAAGGTTTTGCATTTCTCAATTCGAGAACCTTTACGCAACAGTGCACATCATCATCTTCTATACTGTTCGTTGAGTAGCATCTTTAGTCCTGGCGCTCTCTTTTCGTCATAGCCTGGTGGCTGTGATCAGCTTTTGTCTACTACTAGTCTTCTTCTTTTCTCTCGCAAACTATGCTAGCATTTCAGACTCTCTCCGTCAGCTCTCCTTCACGAGTGGTTTAAAGAAGTCCAGCCCGGCTTCCGACCATGCACCTGCTCAAACTATCGAAGATGTGTTCAGCTCGCCTCCGCAAGATGCAATCAATTTCAAGCTGTCCGCCTCAGAAATCATTGACCGAACGGTCGACACTATCAGTCAAGCGCAAAAGGAGCTCGACGCTATTGCTGGTGTTCGATCGCCAAGTTTTGTCAATGTACTGCAGAGACTTGCTTTCATTGACGCATTGGTTCTAGAAAGTACCAGTCTATCCTTTTTGCAATCTGTATCTCCTAAAAAGGACGTACGTGACGCGTCTTCAAAGTCCGAGCAAGACATTGCGGAATGGTCGACGATCGCCGGAATGCGCAAAGATGTGTATCAACAGGTCCTCAGAGTGCACGCTGAAACTCATTCTGGAGACGAGGAGGATTCTCGTCTTCTCTCACAGATGCTGCGCGACTATCGCAGGCGTGGCTTGCTGCTCAACGACACGCAGAGAGATCAGCTCGCACACATCGACAATCGTATGACCAAGACACAACTTGCCTTCGAAAACGCGTTGGCGCAAAATTCCGATGCTCTTTGGTTTACCGATGAAGAATTGGCCGGTGTCCCGCGCGACCTTGTCGAATCCTGGCCATCAGAGAATGGCAAGCGCAAAATGACGTTTGCGTATCCAGACTATGTCCCAGTCATGAGCTACTGCAGCAATGCAGCAACGAGGAAGGCTGCATACCGAGGATATCTTTCACGCTGTCCGGATAATACCGCGTTGCTGATCGAAATGCTTGCATTGCGCCAAAATCAAAGCGATCTCTTGGGATTTGCCACGATCGCCGACTTCATACTCGATGAATGCATGGCCAAGAACAGCGAAAGCGTCACGTCATTTCTCACAAATCTGACAGCTGTCGTCAAGCCCGCCAGAGACAGTGACTTGCAACGCTTGGCGGCGGCCAAAACTGCCATGGGTCATGAGGAACCACTTTACGCGTGGGATACCGCCTATCTCAATACTCAAATTATGGAGCGCGAATACCATGTTGACGCCGAAAAAGTCTCTGAGTATTTTGAGCTCAGCAAAACGATGCGTGGTATGCTCAACATTTGCGAGAAGCTCTTTGATCTTCATTTCGTGCGACTCAATGAAACAGACACGTTGTGGCATGATGATGTGCAGCAATTTGCGGTCTGGCGCACTGATACGCTCGAATTTGTTGGATATCTCTATTTCGATTTGCATCCTCGCGACGATAAATACGGACACGCTGCGTCCTTCCTACTTTCGCCAGGTTATGAAAGGCAGGACGGCTCAAGAAAGTATCCAAGCAACGCAATTGTATGCAACTTCTCCAAAGCTAAGGGAGGCAAGCCTTCGTTATTGAAGCATGGCGAGGTCAAGACGCTGTTCCACGAGCTAGGTCACGGCATTCATGCGCTTGTCAGTCGCACAAAATATGCGCGCTTCCACATGAATCCATCGCAGGATTTTATCGAAATACCATCTTTGTTCTTGCAGTATTGGAGCTGGTCTCCAAAGGTTCTCAGCAAGCTTTCAAGTCATTATGAAACCGGCGAATCGATGCCTAACGAGCTCTTGCAGGCGTTGATCAGCACAAGGCTTGTCTTTTCGGGATACACGAACGCACGACAAATAGGTCTGTCTGCATTCGACATGCATATCCATACAGCACGTCAGCCTTTCTCAGAAGATCAATTGACGACATGGTACAATGAAATGCTGACCGCGGCGGACGGAGTGCCGCGTCGTGATCCGGGTACTGGAGAAGCATACACACCAGGACAAGCTAGCTTTGGTCACATCATGAGTTCGTACGCAGCAGGCTATTACTCTTATCTGTTCTCGCAGACCTATGCGGCAGATATGTACTACGGTGGCTTTGACGAGCGACCACTTGACCCAATCCTCGGCAGACGCTTCAGAGACGAAATTCTGGTTCCTGGCGGAGCGAGAGATGAAGAAGTCATGCTGGAACGCTTTTTGGGAAGGAAGCCGAGCAATGCAGCGTTCATGGCAGAACTCAGTGGTCATCTTGGGAATGACTGATTGCATCTATGATGCATGCTCTACAGATATGTCTGAAATGCCTCGAGTAGGACTTTTCGTGCATCACTTGCGAGCGCTTCGACGGTGCTAACTTCATCAGAAACAAGAGGCTCCTGCTCGTCTTTGCCTCGCTTCGACTGCCGAAATTGCTTCAAATTCGCAATAGCCGACAAGAGCTTCTCCAAGGAAGTGAGCACACGCGGGACATCCTTATGCGCCCTTCCGAAAGTATCATCGTCCAACGATGCGAGCAACATGTCCCGCAAGCTCTCAATGGCGAGCAATGCAAATTCATGCTTCGGCATCGCCTCCTCGCCTGGTTTCACGAGTCTCATGAAGAGTCGTACAGCAGCAAGTTCGCTGACAGGCTCCCACATAGGCTGTGTAAAGGAGATTGCGTGCTGTTTGAGCGTTGTAACGACAGATGTGCCTATTTGATTGCCTGCTCGCTCCGGGTTCTTGACAGCGGCAGCAACAGGCTGTGCCTGGCTCTTGAGTTTATCAACAATGCTCGCATTTTTGTGCCCCGATAGGAAGATGTTAGCCTGATGGACTTGCACGGGCGGTGGCGTGCCAATGACTCTTGCTTTTGGCGCTGGTGATGCGACTTGTTGTGGCAAATTGTTCTGCGTGGCTCCGCTAGCTGCCGCGACCGAATCAGTCGCTTCCCCCAGGACAACCAGACAAGCGTTGACAATGCCCAACCAGAGCGTCGCGTCCGGAGAACCAGTCTCGAAAATGGTCACACGACGGTCCTTTTCATGCGCTGCAATGATACGCAATTCTTCGAATGCAAGCAATTGTGTTAAGGGCTTTGAACCATGCTGTAGTCCATTTAGAAGTGATTCGTCTTGTTGCATTGACTTTTCACTTGCTAGCTTGCCTTTGAAGGACGGGCCTTGTGAAAGATAGACATTGAACAGCCAATGCAAGGCATTCCAAGCAAAGATAATAAGGGTGGCGAGGTAGAATGTTCTCGTAAATATGCCAATGCCGACGGGCCATGCTGGCGGCACTGTTGATCTTGGCACACGATAGACGAGCCTGACAAAGCGTAGAGTAAAGCTGTAGAGAGACGAGCGTATGATCAGGTATCCGATCGGCGCCAAGATGGATAGAATGAGGGCTTGCGCCACGCTCTGAAGTGCAAGCATAGAGAAGTCCTCCTTCATCCGTGTTGGAATGGGCTGCCTCACATTTGGCCGCTCCAGAAAGTCAAGGTCACACGCGATGTGCTTTCCTGCTTGGCTGAGCGCCAACATCATTGCAAAGTAGACCAGATAAAGCCATCTCTCATTCAAACGCGGCAACTCGTATGTCCTCTGCGTTACAAGAAGCGTCAAGCCATCTTTCTCCGACCTATTGTTGAGATATATAGAAACAAAGAAGCTCGAGGCGATTCCATAAGCTATTGCCGCTGCGAGTGAAGCAGGCGAGAAGATGTTGAAGAGGCTTAGAGGCCGTGCTATCCGCGTGACGTGTAGATTCGCTTTCCGTAATAGCAAGAGTGGTGATAAGGCCGCAAAGATTGCTACACTTCTGAAGCCTGTCCAAGACCATGGCAGAAAGTACCACGGCCCATGATTGCGGCCGAGTAGGTAGGAAAGCACATAGCAGAGGACAAATAAGCAGACGCATGCATGAACGAAGCGTTTTTGAAGTATTCGCGAGATGATGGCGTGATATTGCGGCGCCTTTAGTCGAGGCTTCGCATTATTGAAACTGCCTTTGACGGACACCATACAGTGCTGCGGTCGTCCCTACAGATGCTTCCCGCAGACGCTCAAGAGATCTGGTCGATGCATATGAAGGCTGCGCGAGTTTCGACGCGACGAAATTCTCGAGATGGATCGACAATGGCTACCTTCACAAGGAGTGCTTACGGGCGGTTTAGATCTTGACTCAGAGAGCTCAATTGCGCCTACATTACATACATATAGGCTGTAGTATGTCAACTATCAGATTAGGGCTTCCATCCGTCAATCTGAGCCCTTGCTCTTGCTATGACGGGCGCAATGTCTGTATTTGCATCGAGCATTTGTGTCGAAACATCACTTCCCCGCAAGGCATAGCCGCATTTGCTGTACTGGTCCCAGCGATGATGTTCGGGTATCCCGTCTGGCAGATCAGTACGTCCAAGAAGCGTCGCTAGTATTCGTGTGTAGCAACGGCTGACTAGTGTCGAGTCATACCCGCCACCACCTAGGTAAAGCGTTTTGGCACTCATCTGTGATGCCTGCGCTTGAATTTTGCCAACAGCGAACGCGAATGCATTGATAGAAAGGTTCCATTCCTTGTAAGGGTCCCCATGCAGCCCGTCGGCACCGCATTGAACAACAATTGCGCCAGGCTCAAATGTCTTCATGGCTGGCAGGACGATTTCGTCAACCAATTGCAGAAACTTCCCATCCTGTAAACCTCTTTTGACTGGCACATTCAGGGTGTAGCCCTCGCCTTTGCCCTTGCCTGTCTCCTTCGCGTCCCCGGACCGCGGGAAGAAGCCAGGCCCGTGACGATGTATTGAACATGTCAGGACCTTGTCTGTATACTTGAAGCAGCCCTCAACACCGTCACCATGATGCAAGTCCAAGTCGATATACATGACACGCTCAAAAGTTGTCCTGAGGTGCAGGATGCTCAGATTGATGTCATTGACATAGCAGTAGCCATAGGCTTCTCGCTTCCTTGCATGATGTCGTCCACCATCAAAGCAGACTGCTATATCGAAATTGTGTGTGGTCGAGCACAAGGCCTTTGCAGCCGATAAAGAGGCTCCTGCGATGCAGCGAATATAGCTGGAGATTCCTGTGAAGACTGGACAATCGTATTCCAGACCAAAGTCTGCGAGCTCTTCAGCTGTCAAATCTTCCGCTGAATCATCGTCAATGGACAAGAGAGCATCGATAAAGTCCTCGTCATGATACTTTACCAAGTCTTTTCTGGTAGCTAGCTGAGGCTTGACAATTGTCAGCTGAGGTGAAGAAAGCAACTTGTATGCATGAGCTAGAGAATGGACCAAAGATGAGCGGCCCTTGTTAGATGGCAAGAAATCAGCAGCAACACAAATCTCCTTTGAATAGATATACGCAAGACGCATGTAGCGTCGCAGGGCGATTTGGGCATGGTGTTAATTGAACATAACAGATGTCGATTGCAGTCACAAATCATTCTACGCGAGTGCTGCTACATTAGCCTGGCGATTCCGAGCCAAGGTAAGATCGATGGCGAAAACAGCGGCCAGCATGACAGCTCGTTCTGCTGGGGACATCAAACGCCTCAAGCCTTCAATAGGTTGCTGACCAGCTGTCTCCAAAACTGCATTTGCGGCAACCTGGGCCTCATTTTGCTCACTTATACTCGATATTTGTGCAGGCGCGCCAACCGACTTTTGGTGCGAGGCGTCCCGAAGCACATACAACCCAACATCAGTGTAATAATCCTTCCATACGCCACGTTGCGGCCTGTCAATGCTTCCCAGGAATTCACCAGTCAAGCTGACCATATGCATGCTTTTGCCCGTATAGCGTCCGGTCACATGTGCGAATGCTTCCAGTTTGTTTTGACGCTGTAGTCGCAATTCGTATTTAGTCTTTGCGAGAGACAGCTTCTCGTAAACTTGTCCGACCAATTCGCCCTCGTTGTCGGGAGATGCATACGTATAAATCGATACTTTTCCTCGAATCTCCGCAATAGTCAAGGGACGCTGTATGGAGAGGATTCTGTTGCCCTGCAGGTCAAGCAAGTGACAAGCAAATTTGCGCGCTGTTCCCTGCAAGGCGCGCTTGAATCCAGAATCTTGTACTTCTTCTTCGATGTATCCAAGTTCATCGCCAGCGGCGTCCCGTAAGGCGAAGCGGATAGGGTCGTTTCCGCTTCCGCCATATGCAGCAGACTTTGACTTGAACTGTCGGCAAAGAACGATTGGCATAGCCTCGAGGATTTTCGCCGCCGTGGGATGGATAGAAATACCATCATCTACAGCAGGCAGCAATTCTGAGGGCGAGTTATGCGTAGGGATATTTACATCTGCAGTCTTGTGCTCTTGCTTTTTGCCGAAGCTTGATTTGAGCTTGTCAAACATCTTCAGCAACTTTACTTGGGCAAGCTTAATAAAAGGAAAGCTTTACATGAACCTTCTGGCCCTCTGCGCAAAGCGAAGAGCTTCTGTCCGGAGGCAAGGCGGAAAATAAGCAGCTTGGTAAATGAAGTGAGTAGAGATTGTACAAGTCTATGGCGTCAATTGCGAATGGGTGTTTAGTTGCCGGGTCATGATCAGCGATGTTCCCGGAGAAGAAGCCGTCCCAAAATCATAGTGCAACGTCGATCATCAATTACCAAGCTCAGAACTTCATGTGTCCATTAGACATGATGAGGAGCTTGACTGAGAGTGCCTGTAATGGATGTCACCGACGAAAAGGTGCTCGATGATGTTTCGCTCAGCGTAACCATTCTGGCGCCGAATGATGATGCTGTGGTGCTCAAATGTTCGAGCATGACAAGCTCAGATGGAGACTTGATCCCGGTCAAAACCAACCGTCTCCATCGCCATCGCCACCATCAGCAAAGTCGTCCGACCAACCTTCTTCAGAAGGTTGGTCCTGCTCCCACCAAGGCCGATCATCCAAAGGTGCTTCCTGTGCTTGTTCGTAGTTGTCAGATTCAATGCCTTGTTCAGCTCCATAGTCACCATATGGATCGTCCATCGGGTCTGGAGGCAGAGGTGTGCCTCCTTCGCTTTCGAGCAGTGCGCCTGGTGTCGTTTCTGGGATTTGCTCTCCTGGTGGCGCTCCACCACCGCCACCGCCCATCATTGGGAAGGGCATAAACATTGGGAAAAAGCCAGTATGTCCGGCACCAGACTGATGTGAAAAGTAGTCGAAGTCAATGGACACCGCTGTCGCGAGCAAGACTGCGCGCTCGTCCAATGTCATCGGCCGTGTCGACACATTCGCCAATGCAACAGCGCGGCTATGCGTTTGCGCTACAGCTTGGCGTGCATCTGCAGTTTCGGTGTCAACGCCTGGCAGCGCCGTTACAGCCGAAGTTGACAAGTTTGTCGTTTCTGGACTGGCAGCATCATAGCGTAATACATAGTGTCCTGTGTCGGTGAATAATTCTCGCATCAGCCCTCGCATGTTTCGGTTGACACTGCCTAACAATTCACCATTCTCGCCCATGACTGAAAAGTCCCAGCTTAGCATGGGCTCATCAATAGCCCCAAACTGTTTCATTGAACCTTCTCGATGAAGGAAAAGCTCATACTTGCGGCGTGTTAAGTTCCAGCGCTGACGTACTTCGCCGACAAGCTCTCCTGGCTCACCAGGTCTTGGATGCACGTAAACAGAAATATGACTATTGACAAGAGCAAAGCCTCGTTTGACGCTGAGGATGACATTGCCCTGCAAATCAAGCACGTTGCAGGAAAATTTGCGATGTGTACCAGCGAGATTGCGCATCATTGTTGATGCGAGCGTATGCGAGTCTTCAGCCATATATGCAAGGGTCGACCCATCAGCTGCCTTGATGAGATACTTGTTGGCCTCTTCAAAGCCCAGGAAGACATTCATCATCTCGATTTGTCGGCAAATGACAAGGGCTGGTTGTGTGAGCAGTTGTAGCGCAGCTTCATTACTGCGTACAAGAGAAGCCTCATCATGCCGGACTTTTACAAGCGCGGTCTCCTTCCGTAGACGCGGCTTTGCAGCTGAAGCTGGTACATGTCTCTTGGGGAGACGATGCCTGGGATTTTCAGGTCGAGCCCTGACACCACGCAGGCCACGTTTAGCACATACAAGTGGCGAGCGTAAAGTCAAACATTGAGATGAATACTGAAGCAGTCTTGGATGCAGAGCTACGTTAAAATCAGCTGCTTTCCGTCGGAGCATGCGTCCACCTCACTGTGAGTGCTTGTGGCACTTGCAATTGCAAGGACAATTGACAGTTGACCACTTTGTGCTTGAGAGTATCACGTGATCAGAATTGACGATCGGGCAAACCCCTTAAGCTTGCAATTGTTCTCTTGTTCTCTCTTTGACTACCGATAACCTGCTTGACTGTCACCATATCGCCGATAGCTCACTATAGGCTTGCTTTGATGATTGAAAATTGAAGCTCACAAGTCCAATTTGCGAACAGGGATTTGGCTAATCAAATTGAAGTGGCTTTTATTGCTCCGAATGGTTGCCACGCTAAGCTCGGTAATCCTTACCAAGGAGACAGCTCAGACAGCTCATGTGAGAGCACTATAATACGCTCGACTACCTCATCTGCGCTTCAATAAGTAGTCTGCGCTGGTCGATTTTGTCAGATTTGACCGCAACAACGAGTCCCCCAAAGGCTGCAACCGCCACCTCCAAACTGAATCTCAATGTCCGCTGAACATCGTCACGCCTGCTTTCCGATAGAACCGCATTGCTGATGCCGGCTACATACTCTTGTAAGAAGCCGCAATCGATGGTCTTCAAGAATAGCTTGTGGACGTTCCAAGGTTGCCCGGCTAATTCGAATCATTTGGATCGCGGCTTCTATAACCAGGGATGGTAGCCAGCTCTGAGCGGCACTACTATGAAAGCCGTGCCAGTGGTGTTCAGCGAAAATGAAATCATCCAGGGGTCATCGAAATCTCAGGAACATTCCTGCTCCTGCGTAGAGCTCCATTAAGGCAAACGACCCCTGGATCCATCGTTCAGACAAACTGAAGAACAAGCAAGAACCATGCTACTAGGGCTAAGAGACAGACTCATGCATTTGTGGTTGAAATACCTAGCTTTGCTTCACGGCCTCAACTCGGAATCCTTCCAGCGTAATAAGCTTGATTTGGCATGCAGTCTATACTTACGCGACCCTGATACAGAATTCAGAAGCGTCCAATTCAATTGGATCGCAGGCTCAGCGCCAGATCTGCCAGCAAGTCATTCACTAGGTGGCGTACAAGCCTATCTAGCACTCAGAGGTGGAGCGTCGCAGGATTGGATACAAGCGCGGATTGTCAAGTTTTCCGATTCGAGTTTTTGCCAGCTGCATCGGCATCGCGAGTGGTGTCTTTTGACGAGTGTGTCTGCGGCTGGGAGTACCACGTCCTTGCAAAAAGGTGATGTTGTTGCTTGGGACGGTCTTTCAAGTGTCAATGTCTCGTATGAGCAAGACGCTTCGAATAATGGTTGGACGCAGTATGTGCCTCTGTCCTATTCTTCTTGCTAATGATGAGGAAGGTGTACTATCAGGATCAAGAGTCAGTGCTTTCACGACTGACCACATCCTCAGACCGCGCCACAATGTATGCTGCTACACTCTCGACAAGCAACTGATGTACAGAATGACCATCGGTGTTGAGTATTATGGCGATTATGAGCACTTTCCGACAACATACAACTTTTACAACATCCGCCTAGCAGTGTCCAAAGCGAACACGTCACTTGGGTATCTGCAGAATCCTGGATGCAAGCTGACAAGACCTGTTTTGAGCCAAGATGGCATGACTTGGACCATTGGCTCGTTCGCATACCGCAATTGAGGCTGTTTAGGTCTGTTGGTATGACACGCAATCAGTCGGAGTCTGAGATATCTGCATTGGCGATGTAAAGTTTCTGCCGTGGTTGCTGATAACCTGCGGCTTCATCGTCCGAGTCATCTGGGACATGCTGTTGTGTGTACTGCTGCAACTGAGTCGGTGACCCGCTCCGTGATGTCGCAAATCCAGTCTGACCGCCAAAGCCAAATAAGGGCTGTGTAGAAGCTGGAAAAGGCTGATCTTGTGCAATAGTGCTGTCCCCAGTAGAGGAGACAAACGAATTGATGCGACTTGCCTTTTGTATGCCCAGTGGCGATGTTGGTGCAAATGACGTTTCGGGCGCATGCGTCGAGTTATGCGTACTTGTTGGATAACGCTTCAAACTTGATTTCGAAACACTTGGCGCGGCACTCGTTCGTCTTGCTTCAATAGCGGCACTCGTAGTGAATTTATCAAAGTCGTCGTCGTTATCATTCGCTTCAGACGCAGATAAGCGCGGAATGAGGGTCGTATGTTGGGGCGCCGCATATGGCTGCAACTTGACTTTACCCGTTCGCGTCTGCTGCGTCGGCGGAGCACCTTGAAACATCTAGTATGAGCCCATGCTTGGACAGCAATCAGTAATAGCTAAACTGACCTTTATGCCAAATCCACGCTTCTTTGTATGTGATACTTTCTGCTTACTTGTTTCATTGACTGCATCTTTTGGTCCACGTTCCGCCCAGACTGTGCCCTTTGCCATACGCATACGTTGTACGTAGCTAATCTCGTCTGATTGAGCGGCAGAGAGCGGTCTTGAGAAGGAGGAAGCAACTGAGGACTGGCGAGAGTGGTAGGAGTGTGATCTGTCCATTGTTGGACACAGCTAGCTCGAGTATAGCAAGCAATAGGATCGTCTTTATAGCAGTATCAGTAACAAAGCAGTAGAAGCAATAGCAGTATCAGTATCAGTATCAGTATCAGTATCAGTATCAGTATCAGTATCAGTATCAGTATCAGTATCAGTATGTAGGGTAGAAGGAGTATGAGCATCTGACGAGCAAAGACTCAAACACGTGACTTATCGCGAATTTTAGACGCGACGACGAGAGACGCGCAGGACTCTACTCTAGACTGCATATACGTGTCTTCTCTTTATTGATTGCATGATGACCATGACGAGCCAGAATGATACAGAAATGGCTGCAATCACGTCCCCGTTCCCAGTCGAAAACATTTTCAGGACACCTGCGACAGACGCAATACAAATGGAGGCTTCTGCACAAGCCGCAGCGCCAGATACAGCTCCTAAACGGCCTAGCGCAGTTATGATTGACCTGACAACGACACCAACTGTATCTCCAGCAAACGTGAAAAGGGTCAAATTGAGTCCAGAAGCCAAAGCGGCCAAATTGGCAGAACAAGAAGCAAAGCGGTATGCATTATCCATACAAAGTATCAAGCACTAACAGTAGCGCTGAACGGGAAGCGAAGCGGGCTGCAAAGGAAGAAGAGAGACGAGCAAAGGAGGCTGAATTAGCTGAAAAGCGAGAGCAGCTGGCGGCAAAGCAGAAAGCACTTGAAGCTGAAAGACAAGCAAAAGAGCAGGCTCGCGAGGAGAAGCGTCTAGTGGCAGAACAAGCGAAACGAGAAAAGGAGGAAGCTGAAGCGAAGAAGGCACGGGCGCAACCCAAGCTCATGTCGTTTTTTACAAAAGTACAAGTCAAGGCGCCTGAATTACTGCCACAGAGTGCAGTCAGCTGCTTTAAGCCCTTTCAAGTCAATGAGCATATGACCATGGCAGCTTTGCGTGAACCAGCGGATGAGGCAGCCTTTCAAGCAGCGATTGTGAATCAAGTCACGCGGACATGCTTGGCTGATGCATTCAATTGTCGTCGTGCACGTCGCAAGGCAAGACGCGACCAGTACACCCTGCAGCAGACAATGCATGCCACTTCCCAAATTCCACTGGTGGATCGACTTGCTGTATATCGCTATAAGCTTGCTCAATTCCACTCTGATGTGCGACCCCCTTACTTTGGAACTTGGACCAAACAACCTGATGCAGCAGGCCTGGTGTCTGGTCGCAACCCGTTCGCCAAGGCAAAAGTATTCAACTATGATTATGATTCAGAGGCAGAGTGGGAGGATGATCTTGCTGAAGGTGAAGATCTTGGTGATGAGGATGACGCGCGTAGCGTTGGATCTATTGAGACTTACAATGAAGATGATGCTGCATTCCTGGATGACACAGAAACAGGCGAGTCGCGTGAGGCTAGACGCACTATGGCTCAGATGATTCCCGTATTGCAGGGACCCTTTTTTGATGAGACACAGGAAACGATGGATGCTGTTGGACATTTGTCGCTACAAGGCCTGATTGATACGCAAGGCAAAGCTATTGATCCCTTCTACAATTACTGGGCACCACCACCCAAGCCGGCCAAGAAGCACACGTCGCCAAAGAATATGGTGACGAAGCTACTCGCCACAGCTACAGGCAATAGTGCCGCTCTTGCTCAATTGACGCCCGGCGAGGCCAATATCAAGAAACGCCAGGCTTGTGCTTGCATCCCACAAGACAAGCTCCCTGCCTTCAGAAAGTCCGTGCAGGGTAGTAGTCTCAACAAGGTCTTGCTTGTCGAGAAGCTGTATCAGGAGTTTGGCCTGACGAAGAAGGCTATTCAAGAGACATTGGAGGCTGTTGCTGAGAGACAAGGACATGGCAGGCATGATGTCTGGGTGCTGACCTAGATACCGTGCTGTAGAACTGAGCAAACACTCCAAACATATCTATATGTGACTGCCCTTTTTAAGCTTTTGACATGTGACATCTTTTCGCTCCACCTTGAATGAGAACGAGAGACCATTGAAGAAGCTTAAAGGCGAAGATCCAAGGCCCAGGAAGGCTGATCTAGGATGGTACAGGACGAGGTTATGCAGGAGAGCAAAGGCTCATGCATATCAAGCACGCCAACCTTACAAAGCCATCAATGGACGCAAGAAACGCTTCCTGAACCACAAGTACAGACACCTCTCCCTCGACGCCATCGACACAGCATGAGTGTGAGCAGTATCATGGACATTGATGATGCCTCTTGTACAGGTGCATCACCTGCTAATGGCTGGCATCTTCCACCACTTCAAGAACAGCACAAGTTTTCTTCTCCTACACTCGACTCGTCCACTACCTCTACCGCAGATTCGCTCTTTAGCAAGACTGCAGAGACACAAGCTACAGCGCCTTCGTATGCGAGTGGACTATCAGCGGATGACCCAGATGTCAGACTCGCTGCAGAGGCATTGGAGGATTTACGCGCTTCAGGCGGTGAAGCCGTCGTTGCGCCGCAATTTCTAGATCGTGTCTCGACATACCCGATCGTCAGTACGGCTGTACGTGCTTATGAGCAAACGAAACATACATCGCGAGGATTTCGTTATGGCGCGGATATGTTTGAGAGTGTTGCAAGACCTGTTGCGAGGCGATTTGAGCCGCTAGATGAATTTGCATGCAGGCAGCTTGATCGGGTATGTCTTTGCCTATTGTTTGATGTTTGCAGGAAGCTAATGGTAGATTGAAGGAAGATGTGGTGTATACCATGATCTCGAGTCTGGCAAGGCAGGAGCAGTACCTGGTCAACTTGCGCAAGAAGGTGCCAAGACGCCGCATAAGCAGACAGAATCGATACCGCGCTGGCAATCTGTCCTAGCTGGTGCTTCAGGACTGACTGTCTCGCTATCAGAAGAATCCATCAAGTCCCTGCGATACTGCGCGGAATGGCTACACTATGCAAACAGCCATTTAGCACAACTACTGCAGATGCTACAGGGCTGCATCGGACTTCGTGGTGAGCGTTCACAAGCTGATCGAACGGACGCATCGACGACGATCATGACGGTGAAACGCGAGATTGTTGGAACGTTGAAGAAGGTCTTTGAAGTGGTCTCGCGGTATGCTACGTTGCCTGAACCAGCGCGTAGCGCCGTCCGTGTCTCTCTGCTTGCTCTACCGAGACGATGGGCGGCGAAGCAGAAGAAGACGCCGCAAGCAGCACCAGCAGCAGCACCAGCACAGACTAGTGCGACGAGTAATGGATCACAATTAAGTGCTGCGGATGATGAGCGGATACGGACTGAAGCAGCGCGTGTTCAATCACTTGCGAAAGAGTCAATGGATATGCTGCATAGCGTGACTGATGCAGTCGATAGAACACTGGCGAGCAGTGAAGGATGGTCCAAATGGCGATCGACCAAGCCAGCACCAGCGCAACAGCAGAATAAGTCACCGGGGCTGCCTGGATCTTATGAGGTGATGGATGTCGCTGTAGACCTGCCTCTACCGCGTGTGCCTATGATACAGACGACTGTTGGGCAATGAGAAGTGCTGATAAGTCTGTCCATAAGTCTATGAGCCAGTCTATGCTTCAAGAGTATGATTACCTCTATCATCCTTATTAACGTATCTTGTAGAAACAATTGCATACCAAGATCCACACCAGAATAGCACCGTCATGGCTCTCTTTACATTCATTGAAGCAGTCTTCCACCGCGATGTACCAGACAGCGTCGTACGTCTCTTCACAGCGCTTGGTGGCAGTCTTATTGAAGAAGACGATGCCGAGCTGCACATCTGTATCAGCATCCCAGGCATTGCTAAGGATGTGTGCTATGTCGCTGCAGAATGGATCACAGACAGTGCTGAGTACGGCATACTGATGGATCTCAGAGGTTATGATCCAGTCTTGCTACAGGCGCGCATGAGTATGGCTCTCTATATCATTTTCTTGCTGATGCAGCAGTATCTCAGCTAGATGCAGAGCACGATGAGCGTATGGATATGTCGATCGCTACGTTGCAGCATCGCATCGAGCGCCTTGATGCAGACGCTCTCATCCAGAACCACGTCGGCCCAGCATCCGGCAACCATCTCTTCAAGCAGCAACTTAAGGACTCGAAGCAGAATGAATGCATCACAGTGTCAAACTCGCCAGTTAGAGCGACACGCAAGACTATCCGCTTGTCATTGACTGACTTGCCAAAGCAGTCAACATTGAGGGAGGTCAAAGTGGTTGCATCTGAGGAAGGTGCAGCAGGCAGGATCTTGACCGTGTCGCCAGTGCTGTTTTGAAGAGCACACTGCGAAATAAGACAAAAGCAGCTATTCAATCGAGAAGCACTGATAGGAATGCATCTAGCTGGACGCGTCGCGCAAGATCCTTCGGCAGAGTGCATTAGTGTCAACAACCTCGGAATTTGGATGCAATAGATTCTGCAGATTCTTCACAATATGTCAAGTTGTCAACAAACAAATCGAAAGTAAACAATCATGCTGGTTGCTTCGTTGTCAAATTCAGTCTCCCTAATGCGGACAATGAGCATAAGCAAAGACCAATTTCTGATTGGCTCATGCACCATCACCTCGCATCTGATTCAGTGCCCACTGCCCATGTGAATTCTAATCCGCAGTCTCTGGTTTGAAGCGCATGGGCTCGCTAAATGCATTAGCGACGCGGGAACGACTTGCGTGATGTGTCTGATGATCCAGAGGACAAACTACTGACGGGCGCTTTCAATGCTTGATGCTACCACGTCTCAATGCATCGATGATAGACGGCATCGTCAATGTTGACTTTTACTCCGAGGAGAGCGTCAATCCAGCCTTTCTACTCAATGTAGGAGTGCGTACTTACATAACCTGAGGTCGGACCATCGTGTAGAGTACGAGCTGCTTGATGGCATGAGCTATAGCACTAGCCGCCCAAGCACCACTGTTTTTGAGCTAACCCTACAAAGTGTAAGTCCGCGCGAAGATAGCCCACATGGCCCAATTTTATCAAAAGTCGTGTCGGTGAAACCTTTAGCTTAGGCGAAGCGGGCTATGCCATGGCCATGCGCTTTAGCACTGACAAACACTGAGATCCAATGCCCAGTGCCCACGAATTGGCTGGCATTGACGTGATCAACTGTGCGTGCTAGCCGCCTAGCTTGCCCAGCAGCCGTTACTTGTTCCAATTTACGAGCTCTGCTGGTCAGAGACACCTTCCACGACAATGGACGCGTGCAGCTCCGTACGTGAAATTGTCTTTCGTTGTTCTTGGGCAACTCTACAGCTACACAGAGGTTTCACAAGTATGCTTTCCACGCCAAGACCTATGAAGATCGTCAGTGTTGTGTCTTGGACACGGGCCGCATCAGCGTCAGCATGCTCACCGATATCGACTCTGTCTACTGAATAAAAGCGGAGGCATCTGCCTTCTTGCGTTTTGTCTTTCTACCCTGACATCTTCGAGGCCGGACAGATACAAGTCTGCTCCGACATACAGAAACCCCGCGGCCGAGAATTCCAACCGCACGACATCACCTGCTCGGACAGACAGCTAGAGCGGAGATTAGCTTGATCTGCGCAAATTAGTTTTGGTCGCCGAGCTTGGGTCGCCCACTTTCTGATTTCAGGCTCCCGACAATTTCTGGGTCTTTCAGAGCAGAAACTATTCGAAATTTTGGGTGAAAGGCGCGCCACAAGCAGTGCTTCCCAATTTGGGCAGAAGGTTTCTCTTCTTCTTTGGCATTTAAGGGGAAATTCTGCTTTGACATTCCGCACGCGGCGCGCGCAATTCAAAGCAACAATCAAAGCTTCAAGGGTAAAAGTGTATTAGCAGATTCTGCACAGCAGCTCTGTCTTTGCCTTTCACCTCTTACCACCAGTCCATATACACAGAGACACAGGACGTCTCCAGGTCCAGCATCTTGTTTGTGCTGCAATCAGAGCGTCTCACTCGTTACGGACAGCTCTCGATACCCACCCTCTTTTTTTTATCCAAACTCTAGGCATCGAGCTACCGCGACATCAATATGGCATTTACACGAACAGTGACCCTGTACGGGGCCGACCTTTCCTCCTTTTTGGCAGCAGGTGGTACAACCGTCGACCCGAACGAGCCGGCCGCTACCCCGGTCGCCAATGCACTGAACTTTCCCGTCGCAGTCTCTTCGAGTAGTCCGCTCAATGTTAGACCTGCCGCAGTCACGACGACGCCTGTCAGTGCAACAAACAAGATCGTGACATTGCCAGGTGGACCGTCCAGCGCAGCAACCGTACCCACGAGTCGGGCTGCAGCCGCTTCAGCTTCCCTCGCAGCGCCGCTTGTTCGGAGCTCGAGCTCTTCAGCGACACCACTGGCGAGCACGACTGCTGCAGTCCGAACAACGGCTACGGGCGCATCATCTCGCCGTCCTAGTGCATCAGCTTCTTCTGCTGCCAATTTGGCAAACGCAAAGAAGCAATCAGCGGGAGGTCTGTCTGGCGGCGCAATCGCTGGAGTCGTGATTGGTGTACTTGCCGCCCTCGCTATTCTGGCGGCTGCTGTGTTCCTGATTCGTAAGCGCAAGAGCGATAAACGACGACGCAATGCAGCCATTGCAGAGAAGCGCAACCCGCGTTCTCCTGAAAAGGGTGCATTCCGTCTCGACGAAACTGAAGTGCCTGGCGGCGGCTTCGACTTTGGCCCGCTTGTGCCCATCGCAGCCGGTGCTGGGGCCGGTGCATTCGGTGCCGCCTCAGCTGGAGCATTTGGCCGCAACACACCGCAGCGAAGTGCTTCTCCGGCACTCACACTTGATCGCGCTGCTGTGCTGGGCATTCAGCGACCATTGACGCCTTCGGCTACGCCACCACCTGGTCATCCAGGCGGTGCACGTCCTTCACCGCCTCTGGGCGTGCAGCAGAGCGGCTTTGGTCAACCACAGATGCAGGCACCTTACCCGACCGGTCGTGGTACACCACCAATGCAGCAGGTGCGAATGGCTCCTGGTGCTGGCATGATGCCTCTTGGCGGTGTGCCTCAGGGACAGCAACAGCAACAGCGATCTTACTCACCACACATGCAGCAGCAGATGCCTCTACAGCAACAAATGCCTCGCAAGCCTATCGAAGCGGCAACGAATCCGTTTGCGGACGGCGTTCATAATTCGCCAAGCTTGTCGAGCATGGTTGCTCCTGTTGAGCAAAGCTCATCTGCTTCTATGCCTGTCGCTGCGGCCGGTGTCGCTGCTACGGCTGCCGCAGCCGGTTCAGCTGCCGTGCTCGCCCCGCCCCTCGCACGTCGTTCAAGCCACGACTCGAAACGTATGAGCTTTGCGGTCGGTGATGACTCATTTGAGGAATCTGTGCCTGCTGTTGCAGAGCGTGCCGAATCGCCAAATGAGCCATTCAAGAAGCATGACTCTGCAGAGTTGCCATCGCGTTCGCAGTCTGTGAGCAAAGCTCTTGAGGAGACCGCAGAGGCTGCACCAGCTGCTGCGCCTGCCGTTTCTGCAGATGTTGCTGCGCCCGCACAGGAACAAGGAAGTTCTGCTGCACAGGCTGAAAATGGTCCTTTGCGTACCAAGTCGGTGGCTGCAGCTACGGACAACTGGGCAGCACGCAAGGAACATCTCAAGAAGACACTTGCCTCATCGCAGCACTCGACTTCACCCAAGGCATCCCCTGCACAAGCGCAAGATCCATTCACAGATGCGCATGCCACGCCGCAAGTCGCAGCAGCAGCATCGTCGCCTGCGTTGCAAGACACACCGGTGCTTTCGCCTATGGACTTTAGCTTTGCTACGCAGTTCCCGAATGAAAGTCAAGGCGATGTTCATCGTCAGTGAGGATGAGATAATCGCTTCAACTCTTGTATATATGTAATCAAAACATCATTATCCATCTCATGCATGGCTATTCTGTGAATCGCCAGTGCCTGCATCTATGAATTGATCGGCGTTTTCTGCTGTGATCCATTGACCGGCTGGAAAGACTACTTCTGACTCGTCTTGCTCGTTCTCTTCTTCGTCCAGGTCGCCATTTGTTTTGGCTGGCAATGTATTCGCCATGTGTGACAAGGCGTTATATAGCTCAGTGACCTTGAACTTTGCCAAGTCTTCGTCATCATTCTCCTGCCGTACTGGGCGCAAAGTCAGCTCTAGCACAGGGTGCGCGGTCAAGGATGACATATCGTCAGCGGATTCCGCTTGTCCACCGATATTACGCAGCCGTGTTGCGATAGCAGATATGCTGAGCGTATCTGTCGATGGCTCGACATGCATATACAACGCTGGCATTGGCCCTTCTGTTGTCGTAATACTCGTTGTAGCGTGCAGGACAATCTCGTCAAATGCAATTGACAGCCTGTATGGCTCACTTGACGACTTTGGCTCGATATAGAGATCTATTTGGGAGCCAGTGATCAGTAATTGAGCTTGACATTCATGTAAGCCCATGATGACAGGCTGACAAATGATTGATACGAGTCCTTGTGCGTTGAGCAGTTCATCGGGTGAGTTTTGATCGGCTGAAGCGTACCTTGTTGGCGTAGCTTCATCAAATGTTGATGCTTGCTTCAATGATGAGAGATCAGGCACCTTGCAAGCGTCCTGGAAGAGCATTAGAGCTGGTTCAGCAGATGTAGCCGACAGCTGGTGTTCTTCCATCTCGTCGAAATCGTGCGACGTCGACATTTTTGTGGTTTGACAGCAGGCGACAAGAGGCCGATGGTCCATGCTACGGCGTGTATGAGGCAGGAACGGAGTATGACAATGGAAGAGGATGATGTGGATATGGTGATTGATATGAACAAACCGATGTTCAATGCATTCCGCGGCTTCAAGACGATCATCGAAGCAGGCGACCTGGTGATCCTTCATCTGTCAAGAACAATGATCCAGGCCATCACAGTGACGCCAGGAGTGGTAATACAAAACAGATACGGCAACTATCATCACAGCGATATGATAGGTATGCGATATGGATCACAGATGCGCAGCAAAACGACAACAGGGTATATCATGCTACTACATCCCACGCCGGAACTATGGACACTCGCGCTACCTCATCGCACCCAGATTCTCTATGCGCCTGATATCGCTTTTGTTGTTGCGAAGCTAAATGTAGAGCCTGGGTCGACGATTATTGAAGCTGGAACGGGAAGCGGCAGTTTTACACATGCATTCTTGCGGTCGCTCGGAGAGCACGGCCATCTGTACACATTTGAGTTCCACAGCGAGCGCTGCGATAAGGCGAGAATAGAGTTTGAAGCTCATGGCTTGTTCAAGAGTACTAGTGGGCGAGATGTCATGACTTTGACGCATCGCGACGTCTGTAAGGGCGGGTTCAGAGTAGATGCCAAGGAGGGTGATACTCAATCTACAACAACTGAAGGCAACAGTCCGACATACAAAGCAGATGCTGTCTTTCTTGACCTACCAGCGCCGTGGGAGGCTGTGCAACACATATCACCCCATCTTGCGCAAATAACACGTCTTTGCTGCTTCTCGCCTTGTATTGAACAAGTCCAGCGCACCGTCGAAGCACTGCGAGCAGACCTATGGCAAGATGTCGAATGTTTCGAGGTTGCAGCACGCGAATGGGAGGCACGTTATGCACGTCGACAAGATATCTCAGAAGTGGTCGATAATCTAAGGGAGATCAAACGGCGTCGCGAAGCAGGCATACCGCGTGACACGAAGGCTAAAGTCAAGGTCAAAGAGGGCGATGCAGCGTATGATTGGGACCGGATAGCAAAACCTGATTCGGAGATCAGAAGCCATACAAGTTTTCTGCTCTTTGCGACAAAGAGGGAGCCTTTTACTATGGCCTAGTATGATATGGCACGACTAGTAGCATGCATAGGGTTAGCGGGTTCTTACTGCTTTCTTCATTCATGGACCACAACTGAGAGGGAATTGATGCTTGGGCATGGATGATGTCTTGAGTTTAGGGTTGTACTTATTGCCCCTGAGAGATGTGCACGTGCATTCAGCGAGCGTGTGAACTACGAAGCGCCAATTGAGGCATTACACGAGACAAGCAGCAGCTGGCATTGATTGAGCCAATAAGACAAAGGCGCGTCCAAGCTGAAAGGCCGCGAGGTCCTCTCTGTCGTCTGGCGCTGGATGAGCGATGAGATCGGACTGAAGCGATGGGAAGCGGATCGCGCAGCTTGGCTTCGTGTGCCTCTGACCATGACAGAGGAGCGTCTAGCGGCGCGACGGGCAAAAGGCATGTTGTTTGCGAAGACAGGCGGGCCGTCATTAGTGCAGATGGCTGAAATCTATCAAAAGGCTATTGTACAGAGAAAGAAGCCTCGTCAAAATATGAATCTGAGCTGTCTGATGCCTTGTCTGAAGCATGGTAAGGCGAGTCGCCGTTTCATGCATGCTTGCTGACTTCTCGAGGATGGATCAATGACGGCTTATGGCCTTCTGATGGACAGGATCCAGAAACAACGTCATGAATCTATCACCGACCATGCGACATTGTGGTGTACCACCCTTCGTACTCTGCTTGCGACGGCTCATCCTCTTCGTTCTCGGGAAAGCGCAGATACGCCGGTCGCCGATTGAGAAATGCTTCTGCAGCTGCAATCAACTCTGGCGTCACGCCGAATTGCTGACCACCACGACAACGCGCCGTAATGACTTGTGAAAGACCTTGAATATCCTGTTCTTCACGCTCGTGTCGAGTGGGTAGACCATCGAGCTATATGTGGATTAGCATGTTCGTTGCAATCGTAATATGAAGGGAGTGACGTGCGAGAAGAGAAGCAGGCAGTTCCCAGTATGACTGGTCTACCGCACCCAATGTCAGTGTCGCTGGCATGCGTTCTTCAGGGAGCGTTTCTGGCGCAGGACCAGCGGCAGTCGGGAAAGCGTACTGGCCTTCTTTGGGCTTGATGGCGAGGCCTGCACGAATGCCAACGAGCGTCATGGGTTCAAGGTTCGCGCGCTGCTCCCACAGAGTCAGCAGTGCCGTCACTTGTGCTTGTATTGCATCCGTTACGCTTGGTGCATGGAAGACGGCACGCAAGTGCTGCAACAGAGAAGGCTTCAAAGCGGAGAGTAACTCTGCTGGCGGTGCCTCGCCTGACCAATAGAGCAAGTCGTTAAAGATATATAGCAAATGCAACCTCTCCTGTACAGTCTGGCAAGTCTTTGGGGCAGAGTCGCGAAGAGCACGGAACAAGTGCTGACATGCCGCTGCAGACTCTGCAATGCCTTTAAAATAGCAGCGCACAGCTTTGATAGACTCGTTGGTGCCGCGCCTTAAAGCAAGGACAAGAGCATCGTTCAAGCGGGTGACTTGTTGTAGCGAGCATGTTGGCAGAGCATCGACCAAGGTAGCTGTGGTCATGCAAGCATCGATAGCTCAGTCTAGTCAAGCGATCAAGTCAGGCAATCAGCAGTAGCTCTTGTTGTCTCATGTCGCAGTTTTCGCTCTTTGCGCATCCTACGACGAGCAGCAACAGAGGCGACCATCCACTCAGTATCCTTATATAGGCCTGATACAGCGCAGTCAGCAGCGAAAAGAGGCCGCGTACAGCACGACATGGCCGATACTGAGATGACTGATGCTATTCGACCAGAGCATAGCGTGCCCAAAATCGACTATACCATCACGGAGCTCGATGGCGTGACTTATAATACACAGGAGCGCGTGCATAAAGGTAAGCTATAACAAGTATGGGAAGGCCCGGCTAATGACAGATGTACCAGCACCTGCGATGAATATCCCTACAGATACAGAGTTCTTTGACAGTGCGACCCCAGATGGCGAGCGGCGGCCTAATATCGCCTTTCTCAAGGATCACTTGACGCGTGAAGGACGGCTCAGCGAGGAACATGCGTTGTGGATTTTGAAGCGCGGGACAGAGATACTGTCTCGTGAACCTAATATGCTTGATGTTGATGCGCCGATTACAGTATGTGGGGATGTGCATGGACAGTTCTACGACCTTATGAAGCTGTTTGAAGTAGGCGGCAATCCTGCAGACACGCGGTATCTCTTTCTCGGGGACTATGTTGACCGCGGGTACTTTTCTATTGAGTGTGTCTTGTACCTCTGGTCTCTCAAGATATGGTACCCAGACACGCTATGGCTGCTACGAGGCAATCACGAATGCCGGCATCTTACAGATTACTTTACCTTTAAACTCGAATGCAAGCACAAATACTCAGAGACGGTCTACAATGCCTGCATGGAGTCATTTTGTGCATTGCCTCTTGCTGCACTCATGAACAAGCAGTTTCTATGCATTCATGGCGGTCTTTCACCAGAGCTGCATACACTTGCCGACTTTGCGACAATCGACAGATTCAAGGAGCCACCGACGCACGGTATCATGTGCGACCTGCTATGGAGCGATCCTCTCGAGGAGTTTGGCAATGAGCGCAACAATGATTTGTTTGTGCATAACCATGTACGAGGCTGTTCCTACTTCTTCAGCTACGCGGCAGCTTGTCAGTTCCTCGAGCGCAACAACTTGCTATCAATCATTCGCGCACATGAAGCGCAAGATCAAGGGTATCGCATGTATCGCAAGACACGCACTACAGGCTTTCCATCTGTCATGACCATCTTTTCAGCGCCAAATTACCTTGATGTCTACAATAACAAGGCAGCTGTGCTCAAGTATGAGAACAACGTTATGAATATCAGACAATTCAATTGTACGCCGCATCCATACTGGCTGCCCAACTTTATGGATGTCTTTACCTGGTCACTACCTTTTGTTGGCGAAAAGGTGACAGATATGCTCATTTCGCTATTGAGTATCTGCTCCAAAGAAGAGCTTGATGAGGAGTCGACTGCACCTGGATGCGATACACCACTAACACCGCCTGCTGGTGCAGTGGAGACCGAAGCAGAGATGCGTCGCAAGGTGATTAAGAATAAGATTCTCGCAATCGGTCGCATCTCGCGCGTCTTTTCAGTACTGCGTGAAGAGAGTGAGAGTGTGTCTGAGCTCAAGACTGTCTCTGGTAGTACAAAGTTGCCGCCTGGGACACTCATGCTTGGACCACATGGGCTGAAGGAAGCCATCACGACGTTTGAGGACGCGCGGCAGTATGATCTACAGAATGAACGGTTGCCGCCGTCGCGCGAGGTGCTGGACCAGATGGAGTCAGATGCGCATGAGCGTAACTTGTCAGAGGCACTGAACAAGCAGGATCCTCGCATGGAGTATATAGCCAAGCGACTTGCTTAGAGGTATGTCTAGGGCTATATGACGGTGTCTGCTCGCAGCAGGCAACTGACAAAGAGGGGAATCGGTGTAGCGTCGTCCAGTAGTGAAGGATGTCTTGATCATGACCGTGACCATCACCTGATTGTCGCTCTTCTATCTGGTCATCCGAGCAAGACATGAGCAAAGAAGCAGGAGCAGCCAAAGAGACTGAAGAGGAGCGCATGCTCTAGTACGTCTCCATACACCACCTCGTCACTGACCCCCAGTGTCGGCAACTTGCCTGATACAATCAGCGATAGCGCCCTCCTTGATGCCTTTACGAAACGCTTCGGCAACGCAGAGATCGTCTTTCGTCGGCGCAATGGCACTGATGGCTATACCGGCTACGCCTTCATCCTGTGTCATAGTGTCCAACAGCGCGAAATGACGCTTGCCACACTGACGCGTGGCCGAGGTAGTGAACTGGTAGTGCAGGAGCATACTCTCAATGTCACGCGACGTCAGAAGACTGGACCTGGTGCAGGTGGATGGTATCTGCGCGACCGAAGGAATAGACAGGGTGCCTTGGATGCGCGGACAAGCGGTCCACAAAGACAGCTACCCCTCAATGAGCGTGTCATGCAGGCTCAGACTGCCGGCAATAGCAGTAAGAGCATGTCTCGTTCAGCGCAAATCGAGCGATCGAATGCAGGAGCATCAGAAACTGAGCAGCTCCAAGCCGTCGTTCACAGTGCAAAGCAGCGCAAATCGCCCCTGAAGCAGCAGCAGCGGCAGTCGAACACGCATTGCAACCGTGGTGCGAAACAAGCTGGGTCTCGTCATGCCGAAGAAGAACCAGCCGTTGTACGATGCAAAAGTGGTCCTTTGCTACCAATGCGCATCATTTATTACAGCACACTCATCATCGTCAACAATTTGCCGTGAGCTGCAAAAGTCCTTCCTCGTTCCTGACTGATGGGCAGACCGAGAATGAACCCTGAAGACTTGTATGAGGCTTTCAGTAAGTACACGCTCAGCATACTTGATGCTGACATGCTAGATTTCAGCCAGCCCGAGGCAGTATACATCTATCCAGATCCAGACTGCCATGGACAGCGTTATGGCGAATTGCAATACGCCGATAGTTTCCATGCAGATATGGTCAGTTGTTGCACTGTCGAATCTGACTAATAGACAGGCCATGAACATGGCAGAGACAACCGTGATTGATGGATACGCTGTTCAACTGTCCTATCGTCCTCATGCGATTGATGGAAATGGTCATGGGCCGCTTGGTAGAGACAACAAGCTTCCTCTGGGGCGTTCGCAATTGCGTGGTATGTGCTAGCGGCCACAGCAAGGCTGACAATTTCAGACGAAGTATATGAGACGCCGATATCTTACAACAGCCAGGGTTTTCCGGATGGGTCGCGCTGATGCGATCATATGGTCACAAGCCATGCCATAGGAAAGCTCCAAAATCCGCATCTGTTCCCTCCGCTCAAGTTACTCGAGCTTGAAACAAACGCCGTCTGCAAGTGATGACAGCTAGACAGCGAATTGCTTCTTGCCATGCTCAATGGTGAAAGAAGCGCATGCCAATCACACAAATGATGATCGTCCATTTGTACCGTCTTGTGCATTCTCAAGCATAGCATACTCCGCGTTACCCGTCCAATGCGCTAGCTTTTCTCGTTCAAATTCTTCGAAGCTCCAGACATGCGGTTCGAGCTGAGATGGATCACTGTAGATGTAAGTCTCGCATGTATGCTTCTGGCCTCTCGTATCAATCACCACGACGGGCCGCCTTGTGTACTCATCTCCTTCGAATGCATCGAGGCGCGTGATAGTAGCTTGACTAAGATGCGTAACGAGCATTCCCTTGACGGAGACTTCTCTCCCGTCTTCTACAAATGCATCTGCCGGCGCATTTCCAGCAGCAACAACGCCTGGATAGTCCTGACCTTTTACACGAAAGCGCGCATAGCCCAGCAGCGTGACAGGTGTATAGCTAGGCTCTTCAGTGCGAGATATGACACGTTTCAGAACTTGAGGATGCATTAATGTTCCGTAGAAGAAGCAGCTGTACTCTGATGGTCTTTGTTCCATCTCCTGTGCTCGGGCCCTTTCTCCTCTCTGACAGCAGCAATAAGCAAGTAGTATGTGTAGTCGATGCATCTGAGTAGCTTGTTTCTTCTCTCCGCTCTTCTGGTTTCACATTTTTCGCATTTCGACATATACGACAATCAAAGCGTAAGACAAGTGATCAGACGGTTCGGGGAAGCGCTTGTGGAAGCTACAGGGAACAGAAGAGTGTTGTCAACGATCGCTCGCTCCAAGTACACGCGTTGCTGCTTGATCAGACGACCGCCCGAAGATGCCCCCCGTCAACCTCAACAACGAGGCCTTCTCCTCTATCCTCGGAAGCATCAGCATCACCGCCTGGATCATCGTCTTCACCCCTCAGATATACACAAATTGGCATCGCAAATCAGCAGAAGGATTGTCGCTCCAATTTATCGTTCTTTGGCTACTGGGCGACTTTTTCAATATCATCGGAGCATTGCTACAAAATGTCATGTGGGTCATGATTGTATTGGCCGTTTACTATACTGCGGCGGACATACTGCTTCTTATTCAGTGCATCATCTATAAGCCGAAAAGAGCGCAAGAAGAGGCAAATAACGTTGCAGCCGTTGGTATTCCGACTTCCACATCAACTCATGTGATTGGACCTGAAGCAAGCACGTTAGGAAGCAGTAGTCATGCAACTGCAGTCGAGCATGCATCAGCAGCGACACCGCTCATCCCAAAAGAATTGGAAATCACACAGAGCCGCTCAACGCTACAGTCTGCCATTCTCAACATACTCGCTCTCTTGGCGCTGTGCATGGTTGGCACCATTGCTTGGTACGTCGGCGCCATTTCATCTGCGCCACAACATGGAAAGCGACCTGCTGCGCCCAAGCTACACTGGAACGTGCCCGGTCAGATCTTTGGCTGGCTATGCGCAGCACTCTACCTAGGCTCGCGCATTCCGCAGATTGTGCACAATTACAAACGCGGCTCAACAGAAGGGCTTTCTTCTTTGTTCTTTTTGTTTGCATGCCTCGGCAATATCACCTACGTCGGCAGTATTCTCATCAGACGAAGTTCTGATTCGCCACATTACCACAAGTACCTGGCCATCAATGCGTCGTGGCTAGCAGGTTCAGCAGGGACATTACTGCTTGACGTAATTATCCTGTCGCAGACACTCTTTTACAAACTACGTGAAGAGCAGGCGCAGCGCAAGAAGCGCTCTGTTGGTGTGTAGATGGATCAGATATCGATATGTTAGAGAAGAGTGCTTTAGGGTTGATTCTGCTGCCTCATGTTGGGCTAAGTTACTTCCTGTCTTGCGTCTGTAAAGTACCTCTCCATCTGAATACAGAATCCTGCGATCGTTTTCTTTCCTTGAGCTGCTCTGAATCTGTACATGGACGACATCACAGCAGTGTTCTTCTAACAATAACACTTGTTTCTCCAAGCTCTGAGGCAATCTCAGTCCAGAAGACATCACAGATCCGAGCTGCTTGAATTGACGATCTGAACAAGGCTATATTGATGAGGTCTGCCTGCCAGACTTCTCAGACCGGGCTGCATGAACTTCCCCTTTCGACAGAACTTTTAGTCAGAGGAAGTTGCCGTATCGATCCGGAACGTGTTGTCGTACTGACAAGACCTCCTTTGTCGAGCTATTTATAATACAAGCATCCCTGAGATGCATCTTCCGGGGGCATATTGTTAGAAAACCAGTTGGGCTAAAAGCGCGGATTTCTACTTGCATGACTCAGGAGCTTATGAACCTCAATTTCTAACACTTCCCCTAGCTCCAAGTCCATGCAAGGCTACATGAGCACACCATTTCGGCCACATGTGCATTCCTCCTTGAGCTGAATTCTC
>QXDP01000244.1:0-62240 GCA_003717255.1 Protomyces gravidus | reverse complement strand
GAGAATTCAGCTCAAGGAGGAATGCACATGTGGCCGAAATGGTGTGCTCATGTAGCCTTGCATGGACTTGGAGCTAGGGGAAGTGTTAGAAATTGAGGTTCATAAGCTCCTGAGTCATGCAAGTAGGAATCCGCGCTTTTAGCCCAACTGGTTTTCTAACAGGCCGCGACGCATTGGTCTTTGCCATCGCAAGAAAGCGCGTTCAAAATCTGGCACGCCAGAACGGCATATCAACATCAAGACAAGCCTGCTGTCAATGAAGTCAAGGCCATGCTCTCTAAACCTTGTCTTGAGTCTTGAGTATTGAGCTTCCCCAATTGCCAGTTGCCATCGACCGTTGGCCAATCGCGGGCTCTCATTATGTGTGGGACCGCATCTGCACCTTGTTTAAGTTGTCTCGCTTATTTCACCGTTTGCGGCAAAATTGTCCCGCTGGTGCCGTCGCCTGCCCGTCGCGGCTCATTCGAATCACGTGAAAACGGGACGAGTCAAAGACGATCAACACTCAAGGCACACGAAGTACATAGGGCTAAGCTGCGGTGTGCGAGAGCTACGCATCAACAATGCTGTCGTATATTACATCAGCTCGCACAAGTCAGCTTGAATTTGGACCGGCATGCTTATGTGCCAAACTCTACTGATAATGAGACCCTTCGAAGAGTAAACGAGCAAGCCCGACAAGAGCTATCAGTGGGTTCTGTTACAGGAAGGCTTCGCATGTATCAGTCTTCGTACGAAGCCTTCATATTGATAGAACCGCAAAGAGGCAGTCCGTTCAATTCGTGGCCAATGCCTCAATCGAAAAGACCACTTGTTTACAAGCTGGCATATCCAGTACAAGCTACTCTACCTTCGTCAAGCCGAAGAATACTTGTCGTAACGTTAGGCTGCAAGCTTATGTATCCTTCAAAGCTGGTCAAAGACCCTTGACACGGCATGAACGCCCTGCTCTAGCACGACCATTTCACTGGCTGTGCTATTCTGCATTGCTTTCAAGCACGGGAATGTGACTTGTGCAGCTTTTACAATGCAGTGCAAGCTGTCAAAGATACACAGGCGTTTCAGACGGACCGTATTTGTTAGACAGAATCACTTACTATGGCGTGCGCCCGCCAGAAAATGACTTGATTTCGATTCAGATGGCGAATTCCCTCACCATTCTGAGCCAATTTTCAGCATTCGACAAAAGTCCCCCGTCAGACGCTTCAATCGCCTGCAGATGCCCCGCGCAGCTCATTGATCTACAAAATCATGCCATGCGGACATCGTGGCCATAAAAGGCCCATGCCAACATCTTGGTGCCTTTGCGATCCGTAACAGTGAGGGCCAAGCATGTCTCTGAACGAAAAGATCAATGCAGACATTGTCGATGCTGCTGCCGCTGCCAGTGACATCTCATCGCGGGACTATGCCAAGACTGGCAACGCTACGCCGCCGGTCAATTTCGAGCGGTCGCGAACAGGAAGCTTGACACTTACACCAGAGATGTTTGAACGTCTCTACCTCAGCCCAAAGAATGATACAGACGATACGCTCCGCAGATTATGGGGCAACCCGACACCTATTGCCCTTGCAGGCTTCTTACTGGCACTGACACCCCTCTCTTGTGTCTTGATGGGCTGGGCAGATGCTTCTTCAGCCATCGTTCTCGTGCCTGCCTTTACCTACCTCGGTGGGCTCATCATGGTCGTCTCGGGTCTACTCGAATTCTTCCTCGGCAACACTTTTGCAGCATTGTCTTTCTCAACCTTTGGCGCATTCTATCTCTCCTTCGGCATGCTTCTCAATCCAGACAACGGTATCGCCGCTGCATATGCCAATAGTGCAAGCGCAACAGACGTCTTCAACAATGGCGCCAACTCGCCTGGATATCTCTCCGGCTTGGCATGGTACTGCTTTTGGTGGGGCATCTTGGATGCTCTATACTTCATTGTGTCTCTCAGAACCAATCTCGTTTTTGCGCTTGTCTTCATCACCATCGACATCGACCTATTCCTGCTCGCGGCATCATACTGGACAACAGCCCTGGGCGGCAGCGCAGCTTTAGCCAGCAGACTACAAGTCGCTGGTGGTGCCTTTGGCTTTCTCTGCTCATTGACAGGCTTCTACCTCGAAGCGTCCATCTTGTTTGATACGCTCGACTTCCCTGTCACCTTGCCATTGGGTGACCTGAGCGGCTGGATCAGACCCAAAAGTGCACGACAAAAGTCAAAGGAGAGTTTGGCGTAGCTTAATCAGAACAGATGTTGCTTGTCCATCAGAGACGAGTCAACCATTTCTCACTGTCACGCCTCGGCAAGAATCGCGAGGAACAAATGCTTGCGTGAATAGGAAGGCTTCTAAATAGAAAAGCTAAGAAAATAGGACGGCTAGAATATTGGGCCAGTAGGAGATAGGACAATAGAGACATTGGACAACAGGAGAGTGGTGGTCGTGATGTCGACCTCGCATTTGCTCACACATCACTGCTTGCAAGATTTTGAGGAGGCGCTGAGAGGGAATAAGGCGGCTTGGACTGAATTTCCCGTAAGGTAAGATGACCGAAGCGCCTGTAAGCACAATCGAGCGTGTCCATAGTCATGACTGTCGAGGTTGTCTTGAAGCCATCGATCGAGTCGCCCTGTTCTGAAGATATAGTTGATACGCTTGAAGGAGACGGAGCGTTAAAGGAAGATATCGTAGAGCTGTCTCGGAAAGTGAGATGACCGAAGCGTCGATACTTGCCATCAAGGGTGTCCAGTGTCATCGAAGTCGAAGTCGTTTTGAAGCCATCGGAGATGCCGTGCCATTGTATTGAAGCACACGAACTAGCAGGCGTGACAGCAGATGAGGGCACTTCTGTAGGGTTGTCCCGCAAAGTCAAGTGGCCGAAGCATCGATACTTGCCATCAAGCGTGTCCAGGGACATCGAAGTCGAAGCAGGTTGGAAGCCGTTGACCGTACCATCCTGAGAATCGAACGGCCGAGGCATGTTTGTAGCTGGAGCAGAGTCAAAACCGGGCATGTCACGCGTGCTGAGATGACCGAAGCGGCGGTACACACCATCAAGCGTGTCCATGGCCATATAGGTCGAGGCAGTCTGGGAACCGTTGAGATCTGCATAGCGGGCGAGGATGAACTCCTTGTCAGGCGAGCCATTCTTGTTCATAGAATTGGTAGAAGAAGCGTCAGTTGCATAGCCGGCAGAAGAGACTGCCGAGGCCGTTGCTGTAGACATGGGCGAGCGAGGAGAAGCAGTGTTGGTCACACCGCGCTGAGCCTGTCCGAACTGCGAGCAGGCAGGGAAGGCTGAAGCTGGGAGGCGAAACTCTGAAGAGGAAGGAGTGAAGATCGTGTGCACTGGGCGACGAGCAGGCTTGCACTTGCCGCCCTTGACGACATCAGCGATGGGCGTCTGGCGCTGGACAGGCGTGGCAGCAGCAATACGGGTGACAGAGATGGTTGTTGGAACGGTGCGCGCCGAGTGAGGGCCAGAGCTAGCCTTACGAGCCTTACGTTGAGGCTGAACAAGGCCGCAGGTGAGGAAAGAGATGATAGTAGCGTACATGCTGATTAAGAACTTGATGGTAGGTACTTTTGCAGTGGTGGTATAGAGTGAGGGAGAGAGACAGGCGATGCCATCCTTATATCCTGAGAGCAGGCTTGTGGAGAGGAAGGGCATCATCCTGCGTCAAGGTCCCGAGCTCGTATAGCACGCGCACCTCATCAGCTGGGGCAGGGTTCCTGACGCAAAATGACACCAAAACACTTTTCAGTCCATCTGAAAGTGTTTTTCGCGGCCTTATACGCTCGATTGTGCCAGAGCACGAGCGTGATCGTTTCAATTGCATAAGGCACAGTCTTATCTAGCCGCCAATGAATATGCGCGACCGCACAACGGTGATGGCTTTCTCTTGGCCTTCGCAGTTGAAGAGCCACAATGTTGTGAAAAGTCCCGAAGCTCAACATGCTGGCCAGGTTGTGATACTTCGACATGTAGTTGAGCCTAGAGATGTCGCCAATTGTATTCCTAGGAATGAGCACGCTGTGCGCTACGTCGGAATGAGCTGACCTCTTCTTTGCTTTGGACGTTGCAAAAAAGTGCTCCTATCCATGATATGGACGAAGGAATCATCGCTCCAAACCAAATCGTTTGACGATGCAAGTGGAGTGAAATAGCAAAGACTGGTTCAGCTGACATTGACCAGTAGAAGTTGGCTCGGAGCTGAAATCTATCCCGAATGCTCTAATCGGCTCGAAGCGAGATAAGTCACATCTTGGGCTGAGCCTGAGCCTCGGGAAATTCTATGCTTGGGCCCATCAAGACGAGGGAGTGATGCTCGGCGTATTCGAGACCTCGCCGTGCTTCGAGTGCATGCTTTGACGAAAGGTGCGAAGACTTATCTAGGAAGTCGGTGACGAATCATCATTCATCGCGAACGATGTTTAATGCTCGATATCTTGCACGTATGAGCCACGAGCTCTGAAGCAAAGGCATAGAAGCCCCGATAATTTGCGCTCAAATAAGTGCCGTTCTGAATGTTTGCAAAAGGAATAAGCCTTTGCAGTTGATTGATAGACACAGAATGACTGCTGATTATCGAAAAGGTCAAGGGAAAATAACGCATCTCTGTATCGCTCATATGACGACATAGGCTGGCTATATCATGAATTATATCACATACATGAAAGGTATTCTCATTAGCATGTAGGACGACCATGCTGCTTACATAAGCCAAAATTGGTATTTAGTTCATATCATATGCTTGTCCGCCAGGGAGCGCATGACTCCGTGGCGCAATTGGCAGCGCGTGAGATTCCAAATCTCGAGGTTATTGGTTCAAGTCCTGTCGGGGTCAACTGTTTTTTTTTTATCTTTTTCGCTTTCCTGTAACTTGTACGCATGGTTCAGACTGACTGCTCAGGCTACAAGGTGGTGCTGCTTTTCACTTGCGAGGAGATTGTTCACCGGGGCCTTGCTTGAATTGTCAGTAAATGGTTTTCAAGTCATTTAACCATTAGCCCCTTTGTGCTATCCAAGTATGAAAAGGATTACCACTGTTCAAACTACAAGCCTCCTTCCTCCTTCCGGATCTCATGCAGCCTATTCAAATCAGGTTGCCGCCGCCGCTCTTCCTGTTCATCAAGCTTCGCCGCCATGATACGATCCAGCGCTGCATCTTCCTCAATGCGCGTGAGTTCCTGCCGATCTGACCAGTAATCCAGTTTAGCAATCATCGCCTCTGCCATATCCACAGCGTCCGCTACACATGCATGCTGCGAAGCTTCGTCTTCATCACCACCTTCTCCTTCGTGCTTGATGTGTCCCTTTTCCAGCTCTTCGCAATGCTGCGACAATAAAGCCAAGAAGCGTCTTCTTGAGTCTTGAAAGATCATGAATCGAAGGATCGTCTTGACTTCACCGGCCAAAGCGTACAAGTCTCGACCTTGATGCAGATACAAATCCACCGCCTCGAGCTTTTCTCGATCGATGCGACATTGTCGCAGTCGCGTATAGAAATCGCCCAGATTAGATAGATTGATGGGCTCTGGCTCTTCCTCTTGTTGCAAGACATGAAGCATCGACGCATGCTGTGTCGTTTTGCCCGCACTCATGACTGTCGCCGTATACCGCGTTCCCTCCTCATTCAATCGCTTACTCGTCCCACCTGCCACTCTTTTCCGGCGTTTGCGTAACCAATACCGTCTTCGGACAAATGAATGATACCATAAATGATGACCATGCCAATGATGCCGTGTAAAGTTAAGATTGTACGTCCATCCATTTTCATCAACATCGCCCGTCATATCGACAAACCAACTCGGCCAAAGCCATTCCCAGGTCGGATCGGGGAGTTCTGCATTCATAATATTATAAGGCGTGTACTTGCCCTGTGGAGTCGTCCAGGCATGAGGATCAGTGAGCCAGAGTCCGACAGAGGAGAACATGGGCGCGCCGCATAGGAATGCACCACGTTGGTTTTCGCATAAAATGTCAATCACGTCGTTTGCGGATAGGCGCGCAGAAAGGCCGACGGGCGATTGCTGTAGGCCGCCAGTATGCACTACCGGTTCTGCTTCTTGAGGTGGTGTTTCGCGCGCATGGTCTTCGAGGGTGATAGGTTGTCGGTCTGTTTCTATTGTCTGCCGTCCTCCGAAACCTGGGATGTGCATGCAATCCCAGTACAGGCAGTAGGCCCCTTGTGCGACGCTTTCTTACGCTTGTATATCTTTCTTGTTGTATGATCTTTGTGGTTGTCGCTCATTTTGACTTTCTTACCACATCAAACACATTCATGAAACGGAGTCTATCACAAGCAGACAAAGCAAAGCTAGCGTCATTCCTACGCGTCAATCAAGCCGGTGAACTAGGCGCTAATCTCATCTACAAGGGCCAGCATGCCGTTTTATCAAGGACAAATCCAAAAGTAGCGCCCACCATCATGCATATGTGGGAACAGGAAAAACATCATCTCGCCACATTTGATGCATTGATTGCGAAACATCGGATACGGCCGACTGCGATGCGGCCATTATGGGAAGCTGGTGCGTATGCGATGGGAGCGGCAACTGCATTGTTAGGAACAAAAGCGGCAATGGCGTGTACGGAAGCAGTTGAGACGGTGATTGGAACGCATTATAATGATCAATTACGGGAGCTGAAAGCGATGAACCTGGACTTAGGCCTGAAAGAAACCATCAAGGAATTCAGAGATGACGAGTTGGAGCATCTCGACACAGCAGTGAATGACTGGGATGCAAAAGGTGCGCCAGCCTATCCAGTTTTGACAGAAGTCATCAAGATGACTTGTCGCGCTGCCATCAAGGTCGCTGAACGCGTATGATGAATGATCTGCAAGGCTGCTTACAATGAAAAAGGAGAGAAAGGCTGAAGAAGAGTAATGAAAAATGAATGTCGTTGTCGTTTGAGCGAGATTTCCGCGTCCATCATGTCTTTGTGGCAGAAACTCAATCCTCTGATGGATTTGTGACAGTCAGCACTCGCCGACTGTAGTCTTCCTCATCACGTAAACTGTGCCGTGAGTAGTTGCTATCGAAGCGCATCAGCAGCGGTCTTGGATTGAGTCGTTGATCCACAGGAATAATGTCATCTGGCCATCCAGCATCGCGGGGTGTCAGTCGTCCATTCTGCTTCTCACCAACCGCCATCATACTGCCAGATCGTGAACGTCCATTTTGCGACATGAGTGCATTGCCTGTTGTGCTGGAGCTTTGTGATGCCTTTCGATCGACAAATGGACTTACGCCGCCTGGCGTGGCCGACTCTTCTCGTCGTTGCGCCTTGCGTTTCCGTAGGAACCAGATGAGTGCGATGATCGATGCAAGCACGACCAGGCCAATAGCAACAAAGGTGCCTGCGACTTTGCCTGCATTGTCAAAGAAACCATTGCCGCTGCCATCGCCAGCGGATTGAGCCTCACTTGCGCCCGCTGTCGTTGAAGCTCCTGCTGAGCGGCTCCCCGTGGTTGTACTGCGCGTGAGAGTATTGACGCCTGGTGTTTGTGTCACAAATACAGTGACCTGACCGGGGGCTGTGGATGTGATGACGATAGGTGTTGCGCGTGTTTGTCCATTTGTGCTACTACTTGTGCGTGTGTTTGTAGATGATGTACTGCTTCTGGCCCCTCCGGGCGTGGTGCCGTCAGTTGATGAGGAAGTAGCTGTTTGTGATGAGGACGATGAGCCGCCTGCGATGCCGCTTGCCTGTGCTAGCTGATAATACGCATACGCCCCTGTCAATTGTCCACCACAGTTATCTGTGCCGAACCCAGGACACCCTGTATCGCATGTGCTGGCGTCTACGGTGGATGCTGGCGTGAAATTAGAGCACCAGCATTGAAAGCCTTGCAAGATAGCATAGGCGTACCCGGAGCAAGTACCGGCGCATAGTCCTTGTGATTGGAATTGGGCGTAGACGGGCGAGAAGGAGGCGCCTGTGTTCTAAAGGCTGTGTCAGTCTGGTGCTCTTTCGAGAAGGGGAAGCGTACGAGAGATGAGCAGATGAATGTCGCCTGTGCCTTTGAGAGGCCTGTCATGGAAAGATGGTCTAGGGTTCCGAGGAGGAGAAGGAGATGACGGAGGGAGGAGGCGGCCATGACTGAGTATCGATGCCTTGTCTGCCAAGCTGCTGAATGAGCAGGGGCCCCTTGATGGGATATGTATGTATATTGCTGATACGACCTTGCCTGTTGCTTCCTTTCCCTCTTTTTGCGCTCAGGAAATTCGAATTCGATCGCGCCTGTCAACTTATAGAGAGACTTAGTATAGAAGAGTGCTAGAGCATGGTAGGCAGGATAAAGCCAGGCTGGGGTGCACCGCCCTCTAGATCAACGGACCCCGTCTCATCAGCCATGATGCGCTCTCCTACTTCCTCCTCGCGCCGAATGTCAAATCCATCCTCCTGCTCAACAAACTCAACATTCTCCTCGAGCTCCTTAAAATCAGGCGCAAAACTGCCCCATTTCTCGACACTAGGCACGCCCCAGAGATAGATGGTGCCTGTTTCAACGCCTACTGCAGCAACAAGAACACGCGAAGGATGCCAGCCAACGTCAATAAGTTCCTCTTTGGGGCCCTCGAGGATCTTGACAAGCGAGCCACGTTGTCGTTCCCAGAGGTAAAGATCGTTACTTGAGTGATATGTCGATGCAACCACATACTCTGCGTTGCCAGAGAAGCACACGGCGTTCCATTGTAGGCGATTGACGATATCTTGAAATTTGTGCTCGACTTGGATCTCTTCGTCCGGCGACGGTACAGCAAGGGTACGGAGCACGCGATCTGTTGAATTGCTGACTACATGCGTGCCTGATGCAGTGAGAGAAAGACCTTTGATGCTGCCGGATGTCAATTTCCATGAATTGAGCAATTGTCTATCTCTTGACCAGAGCAAGAGCTGGCCTTTCGATGAACCACCAAGAATATCACCCGCCGGTGTGTAGAGCGTGCAGAGAACAGCGCCGACTTTTGTATGGTTTTCGATATCGAGTTCCTGCTTGATGATGCCATGAGGAGAGCAAGTCACTTGTACGGCAGGGGCATCCAAGAGACTTGCGCAAAATGTGAATGGATCTCCAGGCGATATATCAGCCATCCAGACAGGCGCACCCATCATCACTTGATAAAGCGCCGTGCCTTTCTGCAAATCCCACAGGATGCATAACCAGTCTCTCGAAGCAGACAAGAGGTATCGTCCACATTTACTCCAGCTGAGTGACTGAATCGTCCGTGTATGTCTTCGCAAAACACGAGCGGGTGCCAATGTCAATAAGTCATACAAGACGACATCGCCTGAAAGAGTGCCTGCAGCGAGATGAGTCTCACAGAAGCGAATACAGGATGCAGCGTGTTGAGGCAGGAGATGGAGGAGTGTTTCTGGATAGTCTTGAGCGAAAGGGTCGGCGAGGAGATTGTTCATGGCAGCATGCCGGATATGTAAGCAGCAGAAGCTCTATAACAGCAATAGCAGCAATAGCTCAATGTCAGAAGCGATACCTAGGTAGTTCTAGTTACAAGTCGAGCTCGCACCAAGCAACAAAGGCACAAGTTCAGTCACGTGACCATAACACCTTCCTCGGGCGACAACGACGAAAAAGCATCTCTGCAGCCCGCCCACCTCCTCCATCCCCGTCGTCAGGCCAAGACGCGCGCGGCACCATGGATGTCCGGTTCGCAGAGTCGAGCGCCCCCTTCAGGCGTATCGAAGAGGTGCAATTCGGCATCCTCTCGCCAGAGGAGATCCGTGCCATGTCTGTTGTCAAGATTGAGTATCCGGACACGATGGACGAAGCGCAGCTCAACCCGCGTCTTGGAGGCCTATTGGATCCGCGACTAGGCACGATCGATCGCAGCGTCAAGTGTCAGACGTGTAACGAAAATCAAGCAGAATGTCCAGGTCATTTCGGTCATATTGAACTTGCAAAGCCCGTTTTCCATATTGGCTTCATCATCAAGTGCAAGAAAATCCTGGAATGCATTTGCTGGAACTGTGGAAAGCTCAAGATCGACCCGAGTCATCCAAAATTTGCCGATACACAGCGGTTTCGCGATCCAAAAGTCAAGTTGAATGCCGTGTGGCAATTGGCAAAGTCAAAGATGGTGTGTGAGAATGACGCGCCAAAGTCGGAAGACACACTGGATGACATGCTCAAGAACCACGGCGGATGTGGTAATGCACAACCAACGATTCGCAAGGAAGGGTTGAAGCTTTGGGGACATTGGCGGCGTGCAAAGGACGCGGATGAGCAGCCGGAAAAAAGGCTACTCACGCCAGCTGAAGTGCACTCGGTCTTCAAGCACATTCCTTCAGAGGATCTCGTACGGATGGGTCTCTCAGAGAATTATGCGCGGCCAGACTGGATGGTCATCACAGTCTTGCCTGTGCCGCCTCCTGCTGTACGGCCTTCTATCGCCGTGACGGGTAGTTCGCGTGGAGAAGATGATTTGACGCACAAGCTTGCAGACATCATCAAGGCTAATGCCAACGTACGCAAGTGCGAGGTTGAAGGTGCACCAGCCCATGTCATCAAAGAGTATGAAGACTTGCTCCAGTACCACGTGGCTACATACATGGACAATGATATCGCAGGACTTCCACAATCGATGCAGAAATCTGGCAGACCCGTCAAGTCGATTCGTGCACGACTTAAGGGAAAAGAGGGAAGATTGCGTGGTAATTTGATGGGTAAGCGTGTTGACTTTTCAGCACGAACAGTTATTACCGGTGATCCAAACTTGTCGCTTGACGAAGTCGGTGTCCCGAGGTCGATCGCACGTACCTTGACTTATCCGGAACGCGTGACGCCATACAACATCGCCAAGCTCCAAGAGCTTGTCATGAATGGTCCCGATGAGCATCCAGGTGCGCGCTACGTCGTTCGCGATTCCGGAGAACGTATCGATTTGCGCTACCATAAACGCGCATCGGATATTCCGCTGCAGTATGGATGGATTGTTGAGAGACACTTGCAGAATGGCGATGTTGTGATTTTCAACCGTCAGCCGTCGTTGCACAAGTATGCATTTGCAACGACATTTTGACAGAAGCTAACAATGCAGGATGAGTATGATGGGACATCGTGTGCGTGTCATGCCGTATTCGACATTTCGCCTCAATCTCAGTGTCACATCACCATATAATGCTGATTTCGACGGAGATGAGATGAACTTGCATGTGCCGCAGTCTGAAGAGACGCGTGCTGAAATTACAGAAATCTGTATGGTGCCACGACAGATTCTTGCACCACAGGCGAATAAGCCATGTATGGGTATTGTTCAAGATGCTCTTTGCGGTGTGCGCAAGTTTACGCTGCGTGATACGTTCATGTCACGCGAGCATGTCATGAATATTCTTATGTGGGTACCGGGATGGGATGGCAACGTCCCACAACCATGTATTCTGAAGCCAAAGGCATTATGGACGGGCAAGCAGATTTTATCCATGGTGATTCCTGCTGGTATCAACCTGACGCGTGAGGATGAAAAGCAAACGCCTGATAATCCAGACGACAAGGGAGTCATGATTGAAGATGGTGAGATTCTTTATGGTGTCATTAATAAAAAAGTGGTGGGCGCAACACAAGCCGGTCTCATTCACATCATCATGAAGGAGAAGGGATGGGAAGCGACGCGTGACTTCTTCACGGCTTGTCAAATGGTTGTCAACTACTGGTTCCTGCACAACGGGTTTTCGATTGGTATCGGCGATACGATTGCAGACAAGACAACCATGGCGGAGATTACTGCTGAGATCAACAAGGCAAAGGAAAAAGTGCAGGGCATCGTCAAGGATGCTCAGCTCAACCGATTGAAGCAAGAGCCTGGTATGACTCTACGTGAATCGTTCGAGTCGAATGTCTCTGCTGCACTCAACGGCGCGCGTGATACTGTCGGACAGAATGCCGAGCGATCTTTGTCAAACCAAAACAATGTCAAGCAAATGGTCACGGCTGGATCAAAGGGTTCCTTTATCAACATTTCTCAGATGTCTGCTTGTGTGGGCCAGCAAATGGTCGAAGGAAAGCGTATCCCCTACGGTTTCAAATTCCGCACTCTGCCGCATTTCACAAAGGACGACTACTCGCCCGAATCGCGTGGATTTGTCGAAAACTCTTATTTGCGAGGCTTGACGCCGCAAGAATTCTTCTTCCATGCTATGGCTGGTCGTGAAGGTCTTATCGACACAGCAGTCAAAACTGCTGAGACCGGATACATCCAACGTCGACTTGTCAAGGCTCTCGAAGATGTTGGTGTCAACTATGATGGCACGGTGCGAAACTCGCTCGGCGACATCATTCAATTTGCATATGGTGAGGATGGCTTGGATGCTGCATCGGTCGAGTATCAGGTTCTTGATTCGCTTCGTCTCAGCCATGCTGAGTTCGAACAGCAATACAAGATTGATGTCATGGACGACGAGCGCTCGCTGCGTCCCTCGTTGCTCGAGGCAGGCAACGAAATCGCTGGAGATGTCGAGGTGCAGAACCTGCTTGATGAAGAGTTTGAGCAATTGACAGCGGACCGCTACGAACTGCAACACAACATCTTCCCAAGTGGTGATGCGCGATGGCCTTTGCCAGTCAATGTATCGCGCATCATTCGCAATGCTCAACAAATCTTCCATCTTGACGACCGCAAGCCGTCTGACTTGCGCCCTGCTGATGTAATTCTCGGTGTGCGCAATCTTCTCGCGCGCCTTATCGTGATTCGTGGTGACGATCGTATCTCGCTCGAGCACCAGCAGCAAGCAACAGGACTGTTCCAAATGCTGTTGCGATCGAAATTGGCGGTGCGTAAAGTGATTGAAGAGCATCATCTCAATTCAATGGCATTCGAGTGGGTCATTGGAGAGATCGAGTCGCGCTTCATTGCAAGTGTGGCGCACCCTGGTGAGATGTGCGGTACGCTTGCTGCTCAATCTATCGGTGAGCCAGCAACGCAAATGACGCTCAACACTTTCCACTATGCTGGTGTGTCATCCAAGAATGTCACGCTCGGTGTGCCGCGACTCAAGGAGATTCTCAATGTTGCCAAGAATATCAAGACGCCGTCGCTCACGGTCTATCTTGAACCGGAATACTCGAAAGCGATTGAGGATGCGAAGAAGATCCAGAGTGTCATCCAGTACACGACTTTGCGCACAGTCACGTCGGCCACCGAGATCCATTATGACCCCGATCCACGCACTACCGTCATCGAAGAGGATCGCGACTTTGTGGAGGCTTACTTTGAGATTGAAGGCGATGCGGATGTTTCTCGTCACTCGTCGTACCTCTTGCGTCTCGAGCTCGACAATGCCAAGGTCATTGACAAGGCTCTCACTATGGCTGATGTGGCTGGCAAGATTGCAGAGAGCTTTGATGGTCAGATGCACATTATTTGGTCAGACGACAATGCTGAGAAGCGTGTGCTTCGATGCCGTGTGTTGATGGATGACAAGGATGATTCTGAGATTGAGGAAGATTTGCTGCTTCGCAACATCGAATCGCATATGCTCGAGTCGATTGACTTGCGTGGAATCAAGGGCATTGAGCGTGTGTTCTTGATTGAGCACAAGCGAACACAACTCAACGAAGACACTGGCAAATTTGATCGCTCGCAGGAGTGGGTGCTTGAGACTGATGGCATCAACCTCGCCGAAGTCATGGCCGTGGAAGGTGTTGATGCAACGCGCACGTACAGCAATTCCTTTGTTGAGATCCTGCAAGTGCTTGGTATCGAAGCAACACGTTCTGCTCTGTTGCGCGAGCTGAGAGCTGTCATTGAATTCGATGGTTCTTACGTCAATTACCGACACTTGGCCCTCCTCACCGACACCATGACATCGCGCGGTCATCTCATGGCTATCACGCGACATGGCATCAACCGTGCAGAGACAGGCGCTCTCATGCGTTCTTCATTCGAGGAGACGGTAGAGATTCTAATGGATGCTGCAGCGGCCGGTGAAACGGATGATTGCCGTGGTGTCTCGGAAAATGTCATGCTTGGACAGACGGCACCAGTCGGCACCGGCAACTTTGATGTGCTGCTAGATGAAGCCATGATGGCCGAAGTCAGAGTCGACCATCGCCTGTTGGGCGCTGGTGCTGATACTATGATGCAACAGGGTGGAAGTGCGACGCCATATGACGATCGTTCGCCAATGGCGTACAGTACGGATTACGGCAACGACGACGGTAATGCTGCCTTTTCTCCGCTCGTTGCATCAGGCTCAGAAACGCCAGGTGGCTTCAAAGATATTAGTGGTGGATTTGCAAGTCCTGCGTACGGTGTGCAGTCACCGGGTTATGCTCCCCAGTCGCCTGGCTACTCGCCCGCGTCGCCTGGTGGCGGTCTTGGCGGCGCTTCCCCTGGCTATTCGCCTTCATCGCCAAGTTACTCACCGGCTAGTCCTGGTTACTTTGGCGCCACGTCGCCAAGCTACAGTCCGGCATCTCCAAGCTATCAAGCAACGAGTCCGAGCTATTCGCCAACTAGTCCCAGCTACAGCCCGACGAGTCCGAGCTATTCTCCGACAAGCCCAAGTTACTCACCGACAAGTCCATCATACAGCCCGACAAGTCCATCATACAGCCCGACCAGTCCAAGCTACAGTCCGACGAGTCCAAGCTATTCGCCAACAAGTCCAAGCTATTCTCCTACGAGCCCAAGCTACTCACCAACGAGTCCAAGCTATTCTCCCACGAGTCCAAGCTACTCACCAACCAGTCCAAGCTACTCGCCGACAAGCCCGAGCTATTCGCCGACAAGCCCAAGCTACTCACCGACAAGTCCAAGCTATTCACCGACGAGCCCAAGTTACTCGCCAACAAGCCCAAGTTATGCGCCTCAAGCCAATGGTGCATCGGGCGGCCAGCCTGGCGCATCGGGATACAGCCCGACGAGTCCATCTTATTCGCCTACAAGTCCGAGCTACTCTCCTACGAGTCCGTCGTATAGCCCGACGAGTCCAACTTACAAGTAGCTTGGCAAGATTGATATCGGTACGCATTTGTTCGTGCACATTCGTTATACATTGCATAAAAAGAAAAAGTTTCGGTTCATTGTAAAGCGTATTGCCCATTTTTACATCATTCATTTCCCCTCTATGAACAGTCCTGGTATGATCACGCCATGCTCGCTTCAGTCTTCATCTTTCTCCTCAAGCTTTTGGGCTTAATGAAGTTGCTTAAATCGCCGATAGGCAACGAGAATGGGAAGTCGAGCGAATCGAGCATCAATGACCAGAGCAGGTAGAAGCCGATGATACATGTCACAAAGCCACATGCTCCTGCGGTCTTCTCCAAACGCTCATACATCTCGACATTGCCTTCAGCGAGGTAGAAGTACGCGGAGGAGAGAGTTGCCAAGTCCAAGAAGACGCCAAGGAAGATACCAAAGAAGCAAAGATTGGTCCTGAGGGAGACGACCAAGTATGTCAAGACCACGACAGCCCACCAAACAAGGTAGAAGGCAAGACCAGTCAGGTAAGGAACAGTTTGATTGCCTGTGTTGAAGACATCCGTCGCTGTTGCACTGTTCGCGTATGAAGCCGCAATGCCGTTGTCAGGGAGCAACAGTGTCGCGAATGACAGGTAGAAACCTCCGAATGAGATGAAGACAACAAATGGAAAAGTTGCGCCAAGGAAGAACTCGAGGATGCCAGATAGGACTAGAGCCATGCCGCCCATGAAGGCGAATGGACCGACCAAGACAGTTGCAGCGCCTGCTCCTCGCCATTGCATTTGAGTGCATGACAAGGGCATCAAGGCTAGCAAGAATCCGACAAGGGCCAAGGGTGTGGGATTGCCCCAAATCTTGCGGTAGTTATTAGAAGTCTCCGTTTTCGGACTCAGGTAGAGCCGTTCGAACATTTCTGGGGATAAAGTAAGACTGCCGGTGCGTGTACGATCGAGCATCTCAGGATCCTGCTTATACCCATCGCGCGACATGGCGTCCGGGAATGCATTGTGGAAGTCCTGGTGGTTGCTTTCAGACATGGTGAATAGCTGTGAAGATGACAAGGACACATTCGTGCAATCTTATAGCAGCGAGGCCGTCGCCTGTAGTCGCCTGACCAAGATCTGCAGCCGGACTAAGCTTCTCCAGGTTTTAGGAAATAGCCCTCATGCATATTCCATGCTGATGAGCACAGTAGTGCAATAGAAGGCGATCAAACCTCAGCGAGCAAAATCCGGGGTAAACGTCGCACGCCACCAGATGAAAACGATCGTCGCTCATCTGTGCGCAATGCGCATCCTGCCTGCATTCGCTTCTTGTTGCCGGCCCCTGCCGGTCTTGCAGGCCAATCCCAATTGTTTCGCCTGGTCACCCTGTGTCAGCTGTTCACATCGATACTGTGCCCTGAGAGCGCGTTGCAATCCGGATTGACACATCTTCAATTGCCGATTCAAGTGAGTCCGAATGCTCTTCATCGCTCAGCTTTCTGAGCTCGCTTTGCATCAGCAGGCCGAGCATGGCGCGTACGCATGGGCTGTATAAACTCAGCAAGGCCGGCTGATTTTTGGAACAGTGTCAATCATGAATCAAAGCTACCTTCATCGCCTGCTTCAAATATGCTCAGATGATCAGAGACGATCGAAGGAGCCAGGTCAATACGAATGGACTTCAAAGGCTTATTTATCTTCGAAAACTTGACAGGTCTTGCAAGCAGAACTATTGTTCTCCTAAACCATCGCTTTGCCAAGAAATGCAGGAATGCAGAACAGCTTGTCAGGTCTGTGCTTGAACTGCATGCTTCGATGAGACTACGGCTTTGCCAGTCATCTATACCGCGAAATATATCTTGCGGCACGATTCATCCGAAATGACCAAAAGTGACATTTACCTGCAGCGATATGCTCGACATGCTATCGACCAACATCATGGCTGCCCAAGTCGCACTCGACGTTGCACGATATGCAGAGCTCTACAAGTATAACATCCAGTACGCTGTGGCGATGAGACTGGGCGCAACGATGATTAGATTCATGGATTGGAGCTGCAAGCCTGTGGGGCCTTCTTGCGGGCAAGAAATTGAGCGCACGCTCACGATGACAGCGGCCAAGATCAGTCCGAATTCTGGTCATTCAGCCCTCTTTCCGACAAGCTCTCATCGCCCACACCTTCTCACGACAGCTAGAGCAGCTGCCTTTGAGACTCTCGTTCCCCTATGAACAAGCTGGTCAAGCGATGCGCTTGGCTTCCACTACTCATCACTGCTGGTCTGATGACCATACTTATAAATCCCTTGATATCCTCGCCGGCATACAAAAAGTTTTGCTACCACAGATGTTGCAAACTCGCGGATTCTGATGCCGCTTCGTCGCATTCCATTCATATTGACGGCTGTTGAGAAATTCACCGGGTAATCGTGACGCTTCGAATCATCTCAGGGCAATGATGGACTGAGGGAGTTTGGAGACTTCAATAGGCTTCACTCTTCGCCTTATCAATGCTCATCCTCCTGCTTGGGTCACACCATACGTACGCAACTTGATGCAACGTAACCCTGACTCAGTCGAAATTCACGATTTTGCTTGCAGTGGACTCAGTAGTAACAATTGCCTCAGACCTTGCTCTCTCTTTATTAGCTGCTAGCTCTTGTCTTTCCTTGCTCTTAAGCTTGTCAAGCAAGTCCGACGATTCTTTTTCTGCAAATTCACACATAGCTTGAGATACTGATCCACATAGCAATTCATTATGTGGGTCTTGGTACGGAAACAAAAAGCCAGCAGGCGGTCATCAAAGATTGGCAAGAGGGTAGCTTAGCCTTCATCGTTCGGCTGAGTCTTCTTTGGTCGTCCATCAACGCAGTTCTGGGGTTTAATGTCCTCACCGTCACACTGCTTAATGGGCAATGCCGAGGAAGATTGCATGAGCGACAAGAGGCAGAATGCTGCGATGGCTTGCGGAACGAGCTTGAAATTCATCTGACGACTATCGTTCGTCAGCAGCATGCGAGTAAAAGATGAGCTTACGTTGCTTGGACCTTGTTGGATGGGATATGGAATGAATTTGGAGGGAAGCCCTCTCTTATGTGCGAAAAAATGATTGCAGGAGGGACCCCTGATTCAGCGCTAAACGTTGAACCATTGGAATGACCACGTGTGCTCGCTTGCAGTCTCGGGCTGACTGGCGTGCACAATCAAGCGCGAACAGCCGGACTGAATAGTTTGATTATCTTGGAACGCAAATCAGAGCATAGCCAATCGCTCAATCATCCTCGGTATCAACCTCATCCTCCTCATCATCTAGCAACTCTAGTTCGTCTTCCATCTCTTGCTCCTTTTTACCATTTCGCCGCGCATCGCGCTCTTCACTCTCCTGAATCAATCTCTTCGCATCTTGCCGCATTGTGCGTTGAATCTTGACATAAGCTCCCAACGGCGTCTTATCCACCTCAATCCCATCTGAAAACTTGAGCAGTGCAGTCATGTCTCTTGGTGTAAAGACGATACCATCGCGCTTACCCTCGATAAACGTCGCATTCGCTTGAAGTCGCTCAACAATAGATTGCAGTGCTCTCGCAAGCTTTGCATTCTTGGTCTTCTTTAAGTATCGCTTTATCTGGACAACCGCCGGTATCGCCAGTTCAGGAAATGCAATGGAAGAACTGTTGATGGCATAGAATTCTTGCAGCAACTCGACGACTTGCTCGCCGACCTGGTCTTGATAGACTTTGGTCTTAAGGTATTCTTGCTTGGTGCGTATTTGAGTGTCGAAGTTCATTGGGCGTAACGTTGATGGCGTGGGCTTTCGCTTCATATCAGCTGATTCAAGCGGTTCAAAGATGATGGGCGCCAGTGGAATGTACGTATTTGTCGCTTGTGAAAGTCGTAGTAATGAGCGAATGAGATGGAAGCGAAGTGGGAAGAATTGTGATGAAGGCGCCAACCTGATAACGCCAAGCGTGACTTGAACGAGTGGGTATATGAGCGGATGCAGGGTCGTTTTGTCGTCAACTGCATGTTGCGCTAGTGTCAATGACCAAAAGTCAAGACTGTTGACAAATTGCCAGTTGTACACTGCTTTGTGTGATTCCTTTTGCTTCTCATTGACTGCCTTGCGTAAGACGATAGCAAGCTGCCGAAGAAAGCCAAAGATGAGCTGATAAGAGAGAGTGGGGTCCAGACCGAACAGATCGCTCGCTGAGTTCTTCATGAGGTTGATAAGCGGTAGTGAGTAAATATTGACGTTGCGCGACTCCTTGACAAGAGCGCCATACACGAGCTTCAAGCCGCTTTCACGCAGACCTGCATCACCAAGAAGCATAAACTCGCGCACCAATAAAAAGGCAGACACGCGAGTCGCGTCCGAGGTGCTTGTCGACCAAATATCCAGCACAGTTTTCATAAAGTCCTTGAGGAATCTGCGGAAGGAAAGCATGTATCCGACGAGGCTAATGCTCGCATCCAAGACTTGCTTCTGCATTTCTGAGTCCGTGAGACCTTGTAGAAAGTGCAGCAAGGTCGCAAAGTGCGACTTGAGCAGTGGAATGAGCTTGATGAACTTTTTGTTCTCTGTCGGTACTTTGACCTTGTTGGCAGACTTCTTGATCGGGACATATGACTCGAGGAAGACGGGAATCTGAACGACGGCCAGCGTCGTTAGTCGCTGAAACACTTCTGGGTCCTCAACCGCATACTTGTAGGTCTTCGCGTCTTCCTCATTCAGATGCGCTGCAGCCCTGAAGCCAAGCACGACCTTTCGCAAAGATCGAAGCGATTTTTCATTCATTTGCTGCTCCCATTTTGCGATTGTCTTGATAGTGACAAGCTCGGCCCCTGAAGCTGTCTCTTCTTCGTCTGAGAACTCGAGATTCGCCTCTTCAGCATTGTCAAAGCTGAGTAGGTCGGCGTCATTCTCTTGCAGGAACTTGTAGAAGGCCGGATCGCTTTTCGACAGACTTTTGAGCTCGTCTTGATGCGCTGCGCCATCATCTGCAAAATCTTCCTCCTCGTTACTGCTCTCCTCACTTTCGCTTGCTGGCGACCTCGGGGCCTTGCCAGAGCCCTTTGCCTTGGCATTCACCTTTGCTTGGCCAGCTTCGAAGCCGCCCGCCATAAATTCATCAACGTTCATAGCATCAAACAAGTCTGCATTCCTCTCCTTCTTGTCTCCACCGAGAGCCTGCTCTGCTGCGTCTTCTACAGCATCCTGGCCAGCTTTCGGCTTTCGCTTTTTGAATGTTTGCGCCTTCTTCTTGTGCTCTTTGCGCTTCTTGAGAGTCTCGTCGAGTCTATTGCGCTGGAACTTCTTTGTCGCCTTGCTGGCCTTTGCCATCTTGCTCTCCTAGTACTCTGACCTTCCTCTGAACCTCCGACTACCTGTTCATCTAACTCGTTCTACTCATTCAACTTTTTTCGTCCTCAAATTGTCGCACGCACCAACAAAGAGTGGACGAGCTATACCATCAGCAGAATACTCTTCTGTGAAGGGCCTAGAGCAAGGAGAGACAAGGCGAGATTGCCGACATGTCCCTCGGTATACCACTGAAGCTGCTGCATGAAGCGACAGGTCATATCGTCTCCATTGAAGTCTCAAATGGTATACTCTTTCCTTTTGAAGCATGCCGCTGATATCCCAGGCGCGACATATAGAGGCAAGCTGGATGGCGCAGAGGACAATATGAACGTACAAATGCGCGACATCACACTGACTGCGCGCGACGGCCGTGTATCACATCTAGAGCGCGTATATATCCGCGGTTCGCATATCCGCTTCTTCGTGGTGCCCGACATGCTTAAACAGGCGCCCATGTTCAGAGGTCAGCCATCCATGCTAGAGGAAGAAGCTAACAATTAGTCAAGGACACAGGCGTAAAAGGCACAGGACGTGGTAAAGTACAAAATATGGCGGAAAGAGGACGTGGTCGTGGCCGCTAGCATCTGCATGCATGCATATTGATCCAATGTTATGTAGAATCATCCCTTCATGCCCGCTTCGGCCTTCTTTGCCATCTGGATGACGCGAGGCCTGATGCCCTCGAGCTGGATGAGCGGCGGCTCAAACTTAACGAGGAGCGAGGAGCTTGCAGTAGCGCTTGGCTTGATGAACATGCCCTCGTCCGTGAGATCGGTCAGCTGAGCATGATCAATCTCTGCAGCTGGCATGCTGTGATAGTACTGCAGATACATCGACAGAGCATCTGCATGATCCTACAATTAGGGAGACTCGCTATGCTTGCATATATACCTCATTCATGTGCTTCATGATGCGCTGCTTGACCGCCTCAGACATGTTGCTTGGCGGAAGGAACCATCAGATGGCATTTCTCAGCACTCCAAAGTATCGGACGGTGGTCGATGCATAGTACCAAAACTGCTTGGTTTGCTGCCCATCCAGAACATGAGTATGCCACCATGCTGGATATCTCCATGCACAAACCATGCTCTGACAAGCGCCTTGCCATTCAGAGTCGCTCGCTGAATGTAGCGGTTCTCATGAGACAAGTCCTTTGCTTCAATCACGAGCGTTGCCTTGCCTACAGCCAGCTCGACACGCTCAAATGTCGGGCTCGAGATCAAATAGAGGTCTGTCGCTGTGACTGGATACAAACCCATGCTCAACCAACAAAAGTACGCTCCCAATGCGCCGGAATCATCGTTGCCAGGGATACCATCTAGTCCATCATGATAGTACTTGCCGAGAATCTCAAGCGTCTTGTCGACGGTCTTGCTGAACTCGCCAGTCCAGAGATATAGAAATGGAGACAGGAAACTCGGCTCGTTGCCAGGATCGAAGGATGTCTCAAGCATGTAGTCCAATCGTTTCGAAAACACTTCATCGCCGCCAAAGAGGCAGATCAGCCCTTGAACGTCGTGTGGCACTGCAAACTGATATTCGACGGCAGAGCCCTCATACACTGGCTCGTTCCATCGGCCCGTATGCAAGTCGAGATCCCAGGGATACGCTGTGCCATTCGCGAATTTAGGTACTAGCCAACCAGTCTGATTAGCATGAATTCGATCCGCCTGCCATAGATTGCGCCAACTACGCGATCTCTCAAGAAACCGCGGCGCCTCTGCTTCTCTTGCTGTACCTGTAGCAAATAAAGAAATAGCGCGATCGTTGGCTGCATATTCCATTGTCTTGCTCATGGAACGACCGTCCCACCAGGCATGCGGGTCTTGTGGCACAAATCCTAGTGTCTTGTATGCTTCCAGTTTGGAACGACCTATTCGTAGGCCAGCCTCAAAAGGCGGCTCATGGTCAGCATCGGCAATCAGCGCATTCCAAACGGCTGTCCAGTTGAGTACAAGTCCCTTGAGGTATGCATCCACCAGAATCATGTCTGCGTTTGATCCACCCTGTGTGAGACCGGATGTTCCACCAGAGCGACCATCAAAAGTCCATCCTTCATGTTGTTGGACATCAAGTAATGACTGCAAGATCTCTGTCTGAACCTGTGGCTGTATCAATTTCAGTAATGGTGAGCTACAACGGAAGGTATCCCAAATTGTGTAGTAATCATCATACACTGGCTGAGATGTGTCCCAAGCTGGATTCTCTCCCTTTCGGTTGCTTGGCATCAAGTGTATTCTGTAAAGGGAGGAGTAGAAGATGCGCGTGTATGCATCTGCATTGAGCTTAGTATTGGGCGAGACTGCTCCAGCCACGCGAATCGTCGAAAGCGTCTCGTTCCAAACCTGACTGGCAGCACGTCTGTGCTCTCTGAAGTCGAAACTCTCGCCTGTCTCTTCCTGTATCCGGGCACATGCTTCTTTTGTTGAAAGAAAGCTGATACCAAGCTTTGATTGTACAATCGGTCCCTTCTCGATATCAAAAACGAGATACGCACCCACCCAGTCTCCTGTGTCAGACTCATAATCATACCCTGCATGGGTTGCTGTATTTTTCCAAGTTCCAAAAGAAGGCGCTGGGATACCTTGTGTCTCTCCTTGCCCATCAGCAGCACGATCAAACTGCGAGCAGAAGTAGACTGTCATGTCATCGCCGAGGTTCCAACCACCACGATATGTTGCATGGCCCGAAATTTGATTACGCTCGGCATTGATTTGGACGCTTCCACCGCGATACGTCTGTGCAGAGCCAAGGACGTGGCCGAGATCTAGCATGACTTGACCGGCTGATGAGCGCTTGGCCAATTTGGTGAAATTGTATCGTGCGATACCTACCATCGTGGTGGTTGTCAATTCTACATCGACGCCCCATGCGTCCAGATGGAATGCATAGTATCCAGGCTTACTGACTTCTGAACTGCGAGAAGATGTATAGTCATTCAGTAAATCATAGTTGATGGATGTGTCTGTTGGTATTTGTGACAAAAAGCCATACTTTGCACCACCGCCAGTACCAGAGACATGCAAGTATGTTATAGCTGTCACATTGGCAGATGAAAGAGACCAACCTGCATTATTGGAGCCAATGAGAAGGCCTGCAGTGTCGGTTGTGTCTATGCCAACCTTGACACTGCCGAATGGACTTGAAGCGCCAGGAAAGACATGGCCGCCACCGGACACTCCAATGAATGAGTCGACATGATCGACAGGCGAGAAGGGGCTCTGTTTAGCAAGAAGACTCAACCGGCTGAGAGCATTAAATAAGAGTTGCATCAAAAGGCCAAAGAGCAGTAGTTCTAGTGGTCAAGGATGATCGTGCAGTTGCAATTGTCATCAAATTCAGATGTATCCATTCAATACGCCGTACCTATCGCTCCTAATGACTCGCTCTCATCAAACTCATGCTCAGTCCCCGCTGTCTCTCATCAGATTCCTGCATCTGTGCAAAGCTCTGCGCCTGATTTGCCCGTTCCTCATCATCTAACAATGTCTCCTCTGAAGCATGCCTGTGCTCCTCCTGTAATAGTTGATGCCCCTCTTCCTTGTCTTCCGGCTCCTTATACCAATCCTCCACAATCAAGCATGAAATGAAACAGCTCGCCGCCGAAACAATGGCTAGGCATGACCAGACCAGCCAAATGGCCTTGTGTTCGAGTGAAAGACTGAGCACGACGCCAAATAGCGCAGGCCCAATCATTCGTGTAAAAGCACCGATCGCTTGATTCAGTCCATTCACAGATCCTAGTAATCGTGGCTCTCGTACCGCATTTGTAACGAGGATTGCGCTTGAAGGAAAGGAAAAGACACCCGCAAGCTTGACGGCAAAAAGAGCCGCTAGCACTCCTCCAAAGACTGTCCTTTCACTTTGCTTGGCAAGCGGCTGCAGAAAGGGGATAGCCAGATAGACAAGACAATAAAAGCCTGCTGAAATCCTTAAGCACCAAGCAGACCCAAGGCGTCGTTGAATCGGCGGGAACACGAGAATCTGCAAGATCATACTGCAAATGCCAATCAAGCTGAGAGCAGCACCAATGCGTTGCGGTGTCAAACCGAGACCACCATCTTTGATGCTTGTTGCCAGAAACATGGGGAAAATCTGGTCGAAACTGGTAGTATGCATGCTCAAGGTCGAGTATGCCAAGATGTTGAGTGTCACTTGCCTAGTGAAGAGCTGTCGCAACGGGGGTGGTGGGTCAGCGCTACGCATCGGTGTTGGCAGCTTGATTGGCGAGTCGAGTGCTTCTCGTGCAGCAGAGGCATCCGCATCAGCAGACCCACTCGTCGAAGGCCGCTCATGCATCAATGCATGCATTGCATCGTCATCAATCGCATTAGCGGATGGCAGTCGGTAATGCGTCTTGCGACGACTTGCATTACAGCAACAACAACAATGTCTGCTCAAAAACGCTTTTGTACGCAGGCCTGCGTCTTTTCTGCCGCGCTTTGTCACTAAAGTCTCTTCAATCATGAGCCAGCCAAGAAAACAAGAACAGCAAAGTAGTGTCGCGGTAACGAGATTCGGCAAGGCATACTTGAAGCGTGTAAAGAATTTTGTCAATGCGGCACTGCGCTTGAACAGCTGCGGATAGTTTGAGACTGGATCCGCCAGCCAACCGCCTAGTGCTGGGCCCCAAATCGTCCCGACACTCCAAACAATTGGCATAATTGAGAATGCTGTCGCTTGATACCGCTTTTCTGTGACAAGCTCTGCGACTACTGTTCGGATGACGCCTACATTGCCATTGAGAAGACCTGCTGCGAAGCGCGATGCGACTAATTGATAGATGTTGAGAGAAAAGCCGAATACTAGACTTGAAACGATCGTGCCGATGAGGCCTAGCAGGACGATAGGTTTGCGCCCATAGCGATCACTTGCGCGGCCCCAAGATAGTCCAGACAAAAAGGAGCCTAGGGAAAAGACAGATGATACAAGGCCGCCGTACTTTGCAATGTTCTTTTCGTCATCTGTAATGTGCAGATCTCTGATGAGGTCGAATAGATATGGGAAGACGGAAGTGAAGGCGATTGGTTCTGCTAGTCTGCATGCTGCGAGCACAAAGAGTTGGCGCCGTGGAAAGGGCATACACCGGGTTTGATATCTTCAGCGACTGGAGCTAGCTGCTGCCCTTTGATAGATGCTGCTGGCATCGTTGATGTCATGCGATTAGACATTTTCAGATGGACATGCACGCCAGTGAAGGATATCATGCAAGCAATGGTAATATGCCGCTAGGTAGCTATCATCGACACGAGGCACCTGGGCCTGCATTGAGAGTGCTTATCGAGATCGTCTCTTGCCCAGTCATAGATTCGTGCACTGACCCAGTGTTTTGGACCGACAATTGCCCACACATGTGCGATAGAGGTGACCGTGATACTTTTGACAGGCTGAGAGACAACCGCCGTCAGACTCTTGGGCGCTGTTGACGAGTTGCAACAAAAGGATCGCTCTCAGTGCCGCTTTGATGCCTTGTCCGTTGTGCAAATGCCGAAGATCAGCATACTATTCATGCACAAAGCGGGAGCCACACATTGATGTTCGCCGCTATCGATGTCTGATACTGTCCAGGGGTGAGATTTCCTCTGTTGCCAACAAGGTCATGCGCAGGTATACTATGTTTTGGTAGCTTGGATGATGTGCCCATTTCCCTTGTCGCGTCTTTGCCAGGGGGAAAATCAACAAAATTCATGAAAAAAGAAGAAATTCGCGTTCTGGGATTCGCTGCTGCAGTGTCAACAAGAACAGGCATCAAGCTTAAAGGGGGGAAAGAGACCAGTAGTCTGCATCCTGACAGAGCTGTGACTCATCACCTGGCAAAGGGGGGGCAAGGAACATACAGGCTAGAGTGGCATCTTCCATGTCACAGTACGATACCAGCAACAAGGAAAACATGCAAGCTAGCCCCAAGGGCACTCGCAAACGGTCTCTACAAGCAGCCGACATGGGCACGCAGGATATCGACAGTGAAGCGCTTCGTGATCGTGAGAAACGGCAGCAGAGAGAGACAAGGGCCGCATATCGTCGTGCTACGGCTGCTCTCGAAGAACAGCGCGATGAGATCCTGAGACCGGATGGAACCACATTGTTGACAGAGTCGATACAGAAGGCGAATGAGCTATATCAGACTGTCACAAGGCCGCAGGAGGCTAAGCTCGATTCGGCTTTCTTACTTGAGGCGTAGGCTGCTCTTTCTGCCAGTAGATGGACTAACAATAGCGCCGACCTGGCACAAACGAAAGCACGCAATATCAAGCGCGGCGTACAGGAATTCAACCTAGATGAGTTTATCGCCAAGGTGGACACATATCTCTATGGCGGCACACGGGATATGAGCGAATCGATGCAGCTTACACAACTCGTCAAGCTAGGCAACCTATTTGCGCAGTATGAGACACGACCACCGACAATGGATTTCATGCTCGGTCCACTGATGATTGAGCGCAAAGAACGCGTCTTCAAAGCGCGCGAAGTATTGAAACGCAATCGAAGCGCACTAGTTCAGCCCGGGGTCTTGACACAAGCAGACGGCACGCCGAATGCGGCGCAGAATGTCATGACACGGCTGACCATCCAAGTTGGCAAGATTCTCAAAGAGCACGCGCCAATTGACTACTTTTCATTTGTGCTCAATCCAAAGAGCTTTGCGCAATCCGTTGAAAATATGTTTTACCTGAGTTTTCTCATCAAAGAAGGCAAGGCTGGCGTATACGAGGATAATGGCTTGCAAGTCGTCAGGTATATTGCGGACAACGATCCAAAGGCATCGCTGCCGGATTTTGCGGATCAAGATGGCGAAGATGCTTGGCCAGAAAAGCAACAGGGTATACTCACGCTTGATTGGGAGACATGGCAAGAAGCTGTGTCGATTCTTGATTTGAAGCAAAGTTTGATTCCTCATCGCGAACAACCAGAAGACACCGAAGCATAAAAGATGTCTGTCTTTTGTTATTGTCTGCTTGCTATGTAATGATGATGCAGTCTTCATCCAGATCTGTAGTATTAGCTTTCATTGTAGATATTTCTGTATTCATACTTGAAGATGAGAAATGCCATTTGTCCGAGGTAAAAGTAGATAAAGTGCCGCGTTTCATGCGTGACATACGAGCCAAAGTTACGGCCGACAATGACATGCCAAGTTGTGCCAAAGCGCCGATCAAAGTCTTGCTTCACATAGGCAGCGATATCCTTTTCGACATTGTGTTTTTCCATCGCGGCCGTCGCTGCATTTAGCTTGTTGAGAGAGAGAGACTGATTCTCGTACCTGTATCGATAGCATCCTGCTGCATCTCTTCAGTCTAGAGACGCGGATTAGCCTCGGCGCGCAGTATAGTTACGCGTCTTCATTACGCGCCCAACGTCATACCATGTCGACTGACTTGACGACGGCTGATTATTAGCTTCGCACAAGACAGCCTGATCTACCTACCCTTTGTGTCTGTATGGGCCTTCTTCTCCTGGTCTGCCATCTTGCCCTTTGATCCTACTCTGTACCTGACTCTCTCTCTCTCTCTCTCTCTCGCTGCTGCCTCGTTCTCGTGTTCCCTGTTGAAATTGCATCTGCGACTTGACACGACACAAAGCACTCTCTTCAGCAGCACATACTCAACGGCAGAGACTCTCTCTTTCTCTTTAGACCTCCAGGGATCGAAGCTGGTGCTGAGGGAGGATCTCGCAAGGGAAGGTAGAAGGGAAGTAGTGGGTGCTAGTGCAGAAGCAACCATGGCAGACTATGACTACGCCGACGACCAGCAGCTCACAAATGAGGTACCGTCTTCCATCTACCCAAACATGCGGCTCGCGACAAGCTGCTAACCGCGTCTCTGTAGGACTACTGGACAGTCATTGCCTCGTACTTTGATGAAAAAGGACTTGTCGCGCAACAACTCAACTCATTCGATGAGTTTGTGCAAAATACAATGCAAGAACTTGTTGATGAAGATGCGCTACTCACCCTTGACTCGCATCAGCAACATACAGGCAAGGAGAATGATGTGACGAAGCGATATGAAATCAAATTTGGCCAAATCTACCTCAGTAAACCGACGATGACGGAAGCGGATGGATCAACGCAACCCATGTTTCCACAAGAAGCGCGATTACGATCTCTGACTTATTCTAGTCCGCTCTATGTCGACATGAGCAAAAAAGTATTACGACAAGACAGCTACGGAGAAGAGTTCGAAGTGGAAGAGGAAGACGAAGAGCCGAAAAAGGTATTCATCGGTCGTGTGCCCATCATGCTGCGCTCTGAATTCTGTGTGTTGCATGGGCTGAGTGAGTCTGAACAATATGACCTGAACGAGTGTCCATTCGACCAAGGTGGGTACTTTGTCATCAATGGCTCGGAAAAGGTCATCATCGCACAAGAACGCAGTGCAGCCAACACCGTCCAAGTCTTCCGCAAAGCAGCACCCTCACCCGTCTCCTACATTGCAGAAATCCGCAGTGCCGTCGAAAAGGGCAGCAAAATGATCTCGTCCATGCAAATCAAGCTTTCTGCGCCAAAAGTCGGAACATCCGGTCAGACCATCAAGGCAACCTTGCCATACATCAAGCAGGATATCCCGATTGTGATTGTCTTTCGCGCATTGGGCGTGGTACCAGATCGCGATATTCTAGAGCATATCTGTTATGATCCTCGGGATCGGCAGATGCTCGAGATGCTCAAGCCGTGTATCGAAGATGCATTTGTGATCCAGGATCGTGAAGTAGCGCTTGATTTTATCGGCAAGCGTGGATCAGCGACAGGTATTGTCAAAGAGAAACGTCTTCGGTATGCACAGGATATTCTTCAAAAGGAAATGCTACCACATATCACCACCTCTGAAGGATTCGAAACACGGAAAGCCTTCTTCTTGGGGTATATGGTCAATAGACTGCTGCTTTGCGCTTTGGAGCGGCGCGATCCAGATGATCGTGATCACTTTGGGAAGAAACGTATTGATCTAGCTGGACCTCTCCTCGCTGGTTTATTCCGCATGCTTTTCAAGCGTCTCACAAAGGATGTCTACACTTATATGCAAAAATGCGTCGAGACCTCGAAGGAATTCAATCTTGCGCTTGCCGTCAAATCAACCACCATCACAGCTGGTCTGAAGTACTCTCTAGCGACAGGAACTTGGGGCGACCAAAAAAAGCAAATGCAAGCACGTGTTGGTGTGTCTCAAGTGCTGAATCGATATACGTTTGCTTCCACCTTATCCCACTTACGACGTACAAATACGCCGATTGGCAGAGACGGCAAGATTGCCAAGCCGCGTCAGTTACACAATACGCACTGGGGATTAGTATGTCCTGCTGAAACGCCAGAAGGGCAAGCTTGTGGACTTGTTAAGAACCTTGCACTCATGTCATACGTCTCTGTCGGCTCTGCGAGTGCGCCCATCATTGAATTCTTGGAAGAATGGGGTATGGAATCGCTTGAGGACTACAACCCTAGTGCCACACCCAATACGACAAAAGTCTTTGTCAATGGTGTCTGGCTCGGTGTTCACCGTGATCCGGCGCATCTCGTCACGACACTACGCAGTTTGAGGCGTAAAATGGATATCTCGCCTGAAGTCTCGGTGGTACGTGATATTCGTGAGCGAGAGTTGCGACTCTTTACCGATGCTGGACGTGTTTGTCGGCCTTTATTCATCGTGCATGACGATGAATCTGCTGCTGCGTGTGAGACGCCGGCAGAGGCAGGCGAGTTGGTGTTGACGAAAGACCACGTCAATCGTATTTCAGCTAGTAGCGATCCAGCTACAGCACCGGAAGATAAATTTGGCTGGACGCAAGTATTGAGTCATGGTATTGCGGAATACCTTGATGCCGAGGAGGAAGAGACCGTCATGATTGCCATGACGCCTGAGGACTTGGAAGCGACGAAACATATGATGACGGGCTTTGAGCCGGCTGCTGAGGAGTTGAGCGATGCTCAGCAAGCAGCCAAGCGACTTCGTCCAGCAGTGAATAAAGCACAGCACCTCTGGACACATTGCGAGATTCATCCAAGTATGATCCTGGGTATTTGTGCCTCCATCATTCCTTTCCCAGATCACAATCAATCGCCGCGAAACACTTATCAGTCTGCTATGGGAAAGCAGGCGATGGGTGTCTTTTTGACAAATTATCAGGTGCGCATGGATACGATGGCGAATATTCTTTACTACCCACAAAAGCCTCTTGCCACGACACGCTCGATGGAGTATCTCAAGTTCAGAGAACTGCCTGCTGGACAGAATGCCATTGTGGCGATTCTTTGTTACTCTGGGTACAACCAGGAAGATTCCATGATTATGAACCAATCCTCCATTGACAGAGGTCTCTTCAGGAGTATGTTCTACCGTGTATATCAAGACCAAGAGCAAAAGCTTTCTATGAATGAATTTGAGCGGTTCGAGAAACCTACGCGACAAGCAGTCTTGCGCATGAAGCGTGGAACGTACGACAAGCTCGAGGAGGATGGTCTGTGTGCACCGGGTACGCGCATCTCTGGAGAAGATATCATTATTGGCAAAGTGGCACCGCTTGACAAGACTGCTGTCGATGCAGAATTGGGCGCCCGTACAGCCAACCATACGATGCGCGATGTCTCGACGCCCTTGCGATCAACTGAAAATGGTATCGTGGACCAAGTCATGGTTTCAACGAATGCGGATAATCTAAAATTTGTCAAGGTGCGCATTCGAGCAACGAAGGTACCGCAAATTGGCGACAAGTTCGCATCGCGACATGGACAAAAAGGTACAATCGGTGTAACTTACAGAAATGAAGATATGCCATTTACGGCTGAAGGCACCGTGCCAGATCTCATCATCAACCCACACGCTATTCCCTCTCGAATGACAGTCGCACACTTGGTCGAGTGTCAATTGTCCAAGGTCGGCTCCCTGCTCGGCTTCGAAGGTGACGCTACTCCATTCACAGACGTCACGGTCGAGGCAGTCTCAGCTAATTTGCGAGACGCAGGTTACCAGTCGCGTGGCTTTGAAGTCATGTATAATGGTCACACAGGCAAGAAGCTTGTCGCTCAAGTCTTCCTCGGACCGACCTACTACCAGCGACTCAAGCATCTTGTCGACGACAAGATCCATGCGCGTGCCCGCGGGCCTGTACAGATCCTGACACGACAGCCTGTTGAAGGTCGTTCTCGCGATGGTGGTCTGCGTTTCGGTGAAATGGAGCGTGATTGTATGATTTCACATGGTGTAGCAGGCTTTCTCAAGGAACGTCTCTTTGATGCTTCAGATGCGTATCGCTTGCACGTCTGTGACCTGTGTGGGTTACAAGCCATTGCGCAGATCAAAAAGAATCAATTCGAGTGTCGCAGTTGTCGCAATACGACCAAGATTTCGCAGGTGCATATCCCGTATGCTGCCAAGTTGCTCTTCCAGGAGCTCATGGCAATGGGCATTTCGCCTCGGATGTTTTAGATCGAGTATCATCAGAACGCCTAGCATATATTCAGCATTTCTCATCATATCGAGTAGCGTTTCAGCCGTGACTAGGCAATCATGAGGTGCTATCTGGAAAATTTACTTGTCTAGTTGTGCGACCCAGTGATCAAAGAGCTTCTTGGCCCTTGTCCATACGGGCTCATTGTCGACATCCTTGAGTTGAAGCAGGCTCGGGAGCAGCAATCCGCTGAAACTTTCGCTTGCCTCGCGTGGCAGCAATGAGGGAAGATGGTCAATGGCGATGACGCTTACTTCAGGACCATTCGTGACACCCTTGACCGGAACTGTGGGCTTCGAGAAGTACGAATATTCCGAGTAGATTGGGATTGGGTTGTTTGGGTTGGTCGTGTCGCAGGAGACATCGCACACGACGCGCAGACGCCTGCCTTCACTATTGATGCCTTCGAGATTGACAAATGGCGCGATAGCATCCTTGAGGTAGATGCAATTGACAAAGATTTCCGACTCGATAATCTCCCTGAATGGACCACCAGCCTTTGTCTCTGCCATGTCCCACTTGAGGATCTTCTCTTCAGGTAGGCCAATGTTGCGAGCAAGAGCAACGGCACCAGAGCCACATCGACCCAATGCGCCGATGACTAGAATCTGTGGTAGATCGCCAGACTGCTTACTCGCCTTTTCCATGACTTCGCGCACATGGTCGTTGAGCAGTTGCTCATTGTCATAATGACTAACACCAGGAAAGGGCGTCTCGGGATGCAAGATCTGATGCGCCCATACCTCAACGGCAAGAGCAGCACCAGCATAACCAGCGTGGTAGCCAAACGCAGCAACACGCCTGCCATTGTCATCCTCAAGAAACTCCAGATCATACAGTGTGCCCTTGCCTTCCGGGAAGCGCTTCAAGACATCCTTCCAACCGCCCTGACGCTTGAAGCAATGAGCAAACTGAATATGCCTGTGCTTGAGTGGGAATGTCTCCTCTGGCAGCTCCTTCAGACCAATGATGAACGCATCTTCTGGCGCGCTCTCCCAACTACCCGTCTCTGCCATCTCTACACCCTTGATGGCCTCGAACTCGCTATCCTGGAAAATACGCACATCGGGGTTTGACTTTTCGACGGTAATCCTGAAGCCAGCATCGATCAATTTCTGAGCCGTTGTGGGCGTCAATGCAGAGCGATGCTCCATCGGCTTGACTTCATCACGCAACCAAAGATGAGGCCCCGCCATGATGAGCTAGATGCAAGAGATGATCAAAGGGCATCGATGCTTCAGATAATGAGAAATGAGACAGTCACATTTAAATATCTGAAATACAATAGATAGGTCGGGCAACTCATCGACGGCTGCGTCTGTCTCGAGGCCCGCGGCCATCTCCTTCGTAGCCGCTTCTTTGTCGCTTGCCGCCCCGAGGACTTTGCCCAGCACGATCACCAGCATTACCGGCGGGATTCTCCTCTGCAAGGCGCTTGCCAGGCAAGAGATCCCATGTCTGCTCATGGGCAGTATCATCTCCACGTCGTTCTGATTCACGTGCCGTAGAGGCTTGCTCGACTTGTCTTCCATCGCGTCTCCCTTGGCCAGCAGACCGGTCAGCTCTGTTTCCGCCTCCGCGACCGGAATTGCGATCACGGTCGCCACCACGCGGCGATCTCGAGCCTGGTTGGATCCGCTCAAGTCGCAAGGGATTTCTCTGTTGCGGAACTGCAGCAGGCGGCTGATCGGGCGCACGTCGACCGGAAGATGATAACGTTGGTGCCAAATCTTTCGCACCCACTAAGCGTGATGGGTGCACATAAGGACCAGGAGGGTCAACTCTGCTCGGTGCATCAGCTGTATTCAGCTGTGATACTGCACCTTGCCTGGAATCTGACCGATCATGACCGTTTCTCCGCTGTGGCTTTAAATCTGCCTCGGCATCTGTCTGAGGAGGCTGTCGCGTACCTGCCAGTGCATGTCTTGATGGTCCAGATGTGGAGGCCACCCTACCGTGCTCGCGCCCTGAGGAAGACGTATCGGTCGAGCGCGCTTCTGTCGAGCGTCGAGGACCATGAGGAGGGTCCGCAGGCGTCACATCTGGTCGGTTTTGTCTTTCGCTTGCCGAAGCATTGCGTGAGCCTGTTGCAGCAACTCGGGGCAGCTGGTCATTGTGCGGCCCACGACGGGCATTTTGAGCTTCACGGCTAGCTGGGCGGTCGCGCAAATCTTGCCTGTTGCCATTATTGTGTGATTGAGCACGACCATCCTGACCAGAAGAGCGAACGCGCTCTTCCTGCCTACTAGAACTTGAACGATCGGACTGCCGCTCATCAGGACCTGGCAGTCGATTGCGAGTGTCTCGTCCATCCCCTACGCGGCCATGAGCTCGGTCATCTTGTGCAGCGTGGCGATTACGCTGATCACGACCATTGTCGCGAGCGTCTTGAGCGGAGATGCGATCACGCGAATCACGATTGTCAATCGCCGGAGCACAATCGCGATCTTCTCTGCCTGTCCGGGCTTTTCGACGAGCCCAATCCTGTCGTTCGTCGGCTTGTGGTTCATTCGGCTGTCGACGCCAATCTCTATTGAGACGATCCTCGGACCGTGTCTTTTCTGGTCGAGTACTCTGAACAGGCGGTCCGTTTAACCTGCCCGGCTCCAGGTCAGGACCGTGGGCTCCGTCAGCTCGACGACCATCTCGAGCTCGTCGATCATCTTGCGCGGAATCTCTATCTCGCCTTGAGCCTCCAGCATCAGACGACCGCGGCCTTGGACGATCTTCACGACGAGGAGATGAGCCACGTGAGCCCGCCCGTGATTGAATGCGCGAATGACCACGAGATTGATCATCTTGACCACGTAATTGCTCAGTGCGGCTAACTCGTGGAAGGTCTCTCGGCGGAGAACCAGGGCGAGCGTTCGGAGAAGATGACGATTGCACGACATTGCGCTGTGCAGCAGGCGCTTCACCACCGGGCGAGACAGGCCGAGCGGCAGGAGCAGAATCGGCAACACGGTTAGCGGCAGCTGGACTCTGAGGTGCCCCATCCGGCGCTTTTCGTGCTTCGTCCCTCGGTTCAATAAGTGCAGCCGTCGAATTCGCCTGCGAGGGAGATGAAGCCTGCGATACTTTTTTCGACTCGTCTTCGGCGACTTGCTTGCCTGGTGCCTCGACCCACGAAGACTGTTGCTTCTTGAGGATAGCTTTGCACCCGAGGGCACGAATCTTGAGATCCTCTCGTCTCTCGCTCGCAATCAATCGATCGAGCTCTCGTGAAATATTGCTACCGACCCATTTGAAGTGCGGATAGGATGAACTCATCTTCTCGAGCACGATCAAAATGTTGCGGATTTGCATAAATTCTTTTGACGCAAGGCATACCTTGACGCAATTCCAAAGGGAGCGATGGAACGTATACCACATGCCTTTGAAATTCTCGAAACTCTGTGTCCTCATGTCATCCGATGTTGGCGGAGTCAGCAGGATCGGGGTCAGATTGTAGGTTGCTTCCGAGGCCTGCAATTTGTTGAGCGATTTGAGTACCAAACCAAGGAATCTTCCGAGGTTTTCAACTTCCCGCTCAGTAGCAGTGAAAATTGATGTCGCTAGGTGCGGTCCGAAGAGCTCTTCATACAAGTGGACCATTGAGAAATGAGGAACCTTTGCTGAATGGAGGAATGTGACAAATCGAGCGCAATAGCTCGCATCATTTGGCGAGAGAAGCGACCTCGGCAAGAGACAATACTGTAGGACATAATGGGAGCGCAAGGCGTATTCATCCTCGTTTGCAGCCTTCGTATACCAAGAAGACTTTTCCTGAGCGAGTTGGTGGAGCAGATAATCGCTATTCTGCATTTGTGCCTTCATCTCTGCTTGTAGTTGAGGCAGAAGATCATTCGCTCTAGCGATCTCCGCTTCCTTGGCACGCGCTGATGAATAAGTATCCTCTCTGTCTGGCTGATTCTCCTTGATGCTCGATCGAAGCTGCTTGATCTCCTTTGCATACCTTTCAATAGGCACAGTCATGTCGTAAGAGTCAAGTGTCCAGAAACTAGCATACAGCCGGGGTGGGAGTGAATTCCAGATGCTTTCGGGTAGGATACTTGTAACATTCTCGGCAAGCTCGCTGATAATCGGATGCAGCTCGACCGATGTCATGTCTTTCACTTCGTTTGCATTGTCCTTAGCGTCATGATTGTTACCCGCGGTCGCGGACACCTCTTCCATTTTGCTGTCTTCTTGATTCTCATCGACCTTTCCGTCGTCAGTCTCCTTCTTTTCTGTTGCTGTAGTAGTTTTTGCGCTTCCTGCATCTTCGGGCAAGTCTGGTTCGACAGAATCATCCACAACCATCTTATCAGGCGAAGATTTTACCGGTTGCAGTTTACGCTGTGCACTCATTTTCATGTTGTATTGACGAAGTAAGACTTGCAAGGCTGGCCGAGCCAACATGAATGCGACTGCGGGCTGCAGATGCGCATGATAAATCATGTCGACGACCTTTGGCATGGCCGGCTGGTCAAGCCCGCTGTCCTTGTAGATGGACAGAAAATCGAGGTATTGAATGAGAATGGAATGGCAGGTGTCTTGCAGGTTTGCTAGAAGTTTGACGAGCGATGTTGCCTCATGGGTACGATAAACGCAGCATGCGCGCTGGTTGCCAATCATCAATGCAAAAGGAATAGTCAGGCCTGATCTTTGAAGTGCTTCCAAGAGCCGTGACGCTGTCTTTGCTGTAACATCTTGGCGTTCATTGATGAGGGACAGCGCTTCTGCCCTGAGAAGCGGTCCACCAGTACAGCCTTGCAGCTGATCTTCGGAGAGGTCGGAACTCGGTCGGATACCACCCATTTCTGTGATGAGATCCTGCAGAATGATGAGGTCAAATGCATTGTCCACTTTCAGCTGCTTAGCGACATAGAGACAAATTGGCGCCGGATCAAGATGACTGTAGCGCTTGTAAATTTTCGCAGTGAAGGACGACAAGCTTTGAAGCCAATGCGCGACACTGGTACCATCTTCCTTCAAGCGTCTTTTGATGTTGTTTGAGAGAAGTGTGAGCAGGATGTAAGCTAAGACATCGAAAGTGAGGAATGTGAAGTATCGGCTTGCCTCAATGACGACTTCGACAAGATTGTCGTAAGACTCGATCTGATTGAGAGCAATTGACAACACGACACAGGGATTTGAATGAGACGACTTTGCAAGAAGTCTGCCAAATTCCTTGACATTGGTTTTTGATATGCGACGGAGTGTACCTTTCGTTTCCTTTTCTGTCTTCACCAACTGTACACGCAGCTCTGGTATCGTTTTGTAAAGCGATGTATGCCATTCGCCATAAAATGAATAGCGTTGCTCACGATCATAACTCGCCACGAGCTGATGCACATCATTGACAATAGCAGGATTTGTTTGCAATAGCGAAAGCGCCGGCAGCAAAGAGCTGCGAATGATTGTCATCCAGAAGCTGCGCCGAGATTCATCTTCGCGTATCGCGGCATAGCCAATGAGCGCAACCTTAGAGATAAGTTTGGCGTGTCTGTGAATTTGTACGCCAGCTATCCGCAGATACGGCAAGATGAGCTCTTCAAAGTCTGCAAAACTGTCGCATGCTTTGATCTGACTTGAGACTTCATCATAAAAGAAGCGCTCGACGATTTGGGGCGTGCTAAAGGTCGGGCTTGGGTCAAGAACGTAGCGAATCTGCGGTGGGTGCGGAATGATCAGCTTCGAGTCACGATATTTAGTATCGCTCGAGTATGCTTTACCTTGTCTCAGACTTGCAGCCGTGTCAGGCGCATACTTTTGCTGCGGCCGTAGTCGATGTGAGAGAGGTTGCATCGCATACTCTACCAGTATACAAAAGGAATCCGCCATTTCCGGGTTCAAGCCTAGCAGAAACGGATATTCTGCAAGGAGAAACATGATTTCTGGTATCGCGCCCACAGCGATGAGAGCATGAACCAACTGTTGCTTGTGAGTCACAGGTTTGACTGGTTCTGCTGGAGTGTCGAGTTGCATCGGATCCAGACCAGTCTTTTGTGTTGCTGGAGTCGCATCATCGTCGTCAGCAAGTGCACCCGCCATCTATTGTCAGCCTCGAATTGCGATACGAGGATCCTACCGCGAGCATGCTACCTCCGCGCGCTTTGTCCTTTTCATTGTCGAGATGATCTCTATATTCGCGTTTTCCGTCAGCGAAAGCTTCTTCAGTTGGCAGAAGATGCGGCCATAAATCAATCAATCTGATCATGCCTTCCTTGATCCACAGCGCCATCAACAGAAGCAGACCTTGCGCATCATCGTCTCCTGTAAGACCAGCAAATTTGAAGCCCATGATTTGTGCAGCGTTGGTGTTGCCAGTCCGTCCACGTAAATTAGCTGAACAAGGGCACGGCGACACAGCCTGTTGATCGTGCAGAAACCAAGGGGAATTTTTGAAAAAGGTAAGCAAGAAGCGCCAATGTGACGCAAGTCGGCTCGCGGCCAAGTCTGCAAGAACATCTAAAACACGATTAGGATCCAGGTCAAAGTAGCCGATAAGCGATTGGATATTGTTCATGAGCTGTTTCGCGCGTTTTATTGCTGCTTCGTTGGGTGTATTGCCAATGAACGCATCGAACTCAGCAATCAATTTGCTGTAACCTTCATTCTCCTCTCGAAGCAAATTGAATTTCTGCTGCTTGTAGAGCAGACCAGTACGAAAGCGTACTTCTCGTTTGAGAAATGCAGAGGCATCTGAAATGAGGCCAGCGTATTGTAGCAAAGCTGGATCGAGCCGTTCACACAGCATATCCTTGTCCAGGAAAGACGTCGACTTGATTGTTTTAGCATACGCGTTTGATAGCACAACGTCGGGACCGCCCTTCTTTCCTCGACAGCCGATAAAGGTCGCGCGAAAATTGACTGGTGGTCCCTTTGAGTGATGATGGAATACTGACGTGAAGATGTTGAACAAGAGTGCCTAGTCGTTCGAGCCGCCTAGCCGCCTCTTCTGCAGCGTCATCGGCTTGCGTAGCAGTTGCGGCGCCCACTGTGGTAGCACGCCAAAGGCAATCGACTAGCGCTTCGGGTAGACCGTTCGCGTCCAACGTTTCGCCTTGCTCAGCAGCAATCTGCTGCAGCAGCGCATCCACTTCGTCTACCTGCAGGCTGCCGTCCGCGAAATTTCCGACGAGCGATTGTAGCTGCACGATGGCATGTATCATGCCAGTGTCTCGCAGCAGACGCGCCATGACAAGGCCTATCAGATGCAATCAAGCAACACCCGATGGCTAGCACAACACCAATCAGCTCCGGCCAGTCAGCACTTGTCTTCAAACGATGTCGAGTGTCTCTTCTGATCCTTTTTGTCGTTGATCTGTCGCGCATTTTCAGATTGACCTACAACCACATAGGAAGGGAGGCTACGTACGTGTACAAAGAAGCGCCTGAATGATCTCAAGCCTGCGCAACTGGCGAGAGCATCTCACACCTGTATCTGGGAAGTCCGATTTCAAAGAGACAGGCCAGCTTTCGCCGGAGGCCTTTGTCCTTGCAGGTGACTACCTCGTCCATCAATTCCCCACATGGTCATGGCAGGCCGCGCAGGATGACAAGGTCATGCGTGACTTTTTGCCACGCGAGAAGCAGTATCTCATCACGCGCAATGTTGCATGCGCTAGTCGAGCGGACAAGATGCTAAGCGACACGCAGGAAGAGATCGACACGGAAGATGGCTTTGTGAATACCTTTAGTGCCGGCGCGAATCAAGCGGCCGCCGATATGCCGGACATTGCCGACTTGTCCTTGAAGTCATCTGGGCCAGAGCCCTCTGTACAAGATTACACGACCACTTCGGACGATGCGCTGCCAGATCTAGATGATTTCGCCATGCCCGATGACGAAGACGATCCGCATGTATTGCGGCAGAGTAACGTCGTCTCGACGCGCACATACGACCTCTACATCACCTACGACAAGTACTATCGCACGCCGCGGATGTGGCTCTTTGGCTGGTCAGAACGAGGAACACCACTTACAGTCAACGAAGTCTGGCAGGATATCAGTGGTGACCATGTTGGCAAGACAGTCACGATGGAAACATTTCCCCATTCGAGCGCAGGTGTACAGATGGCGAGTGTGCATCCATGCAAGCATTCTAGCGTCATGAAGGTCTTCATCGAGCGGGCCAACGAGCAAGCGCTGACTAAGCAGCGGAAGGAAGCACGGAATCAGGTCGCGCGCGCTGATGATGAGGGGGGTCCAGTAGAAGATGGCATTCGCGTGGACCTCTATCTCGTCATCTTCCTCAAGTTCATCGCAACCATCACGCCCACGATTGAGCACGAAAGCGGTACCTTCTACGTATAGTCTCATTTTGGGAACTGTATTTAGCGACAGCAATAGCATCATCTTTTCAAGTACTGATAAGCATATTTTGACATTACTGGCACCATTGCATGAATCTAGTTCTGTTCGTCGGTGTTCCTCTTGGACCAGCCTGATGATCTTCAAAGCAGCCGCGGTGCCCCGCCTGCAACAACACCTGCATGATATTCGAGTAAAGTCAAAGAAAGTCCATGAGTAATCTGTCTTTTGCGGCCGTCATTCTGTAGCTGACTAGGTGCTGCTCTGCAACAGAACGTAGGACTCGCAAGCTGCATCAGAGGCTGGCCTTCCCGTGGTCCGTGTTGGTTGCATAGGCCGCACGAACTTTCGAAACTGGCAGGTGAAAGCCCAAATCGCCGTGCCCATATGATGGTGCCATCTGAGCAGCCGGAATTCCCATCTCGTCAATACTTGTCAAGGAAAGCAGCTGCAGTCTACCTAGCTATATTTGCGACAGCGCAACAGGAGCCTTGACAGCTGCCACATTTAAGCTCTCTATCCTGCAAAAGCCGATTCCTTCCCATCATATCTTCTCAGATGGGCAACGCTGTTGAGCTTGGCCTCGTTGTTGGCACAGGAGGGAATGCTTTCGTCTCTTTATCGCTCAATACGACAGCATCCTCGCTTCATCTACGCAACAGTGTTCCTATAACTAAACCTACTTGGATCGATCTTGATCACAAGACCAACGATGTCTTTGCTGTATCGGAGCTTGCAGATGGGCCATATGGTCAGGTAACGCTTTTTGGTGCTACGGGAACTGGTCTTTCAACGACATGGCAGTCTCCTGGGCGATGGAATGCACAAACATCATCTTCTGGAACTGCATACGCTAGCATTGCTTATCGAGATGGCAAACCATTCTACTTAGCTGCGAATTATGCTGGCGGTACGGCGGATGTATTTGATGCAACTGGGCAAAGGACAGATTATCGCGCGTATAGTGGTTCTGGACCATTTCCAGGACGACAGGAAGCTTCGCATGCGCATCAGATAATTGAGGACTTTTCTCACGAATACGTTTATGGTGAGCAGTGCTCGTTGATTGCGAATATGCTAAGTCTCAGTGACTGACCTTGGCGGCGATGCGGTTCATCAGTACTCGTTGGATATACACGGCAAGCTCACAGATATTGCAACCTTATCTTTCAATCCCGGCGAAGGCCCACGTCACGTCGACTTCAATCCGCAAAACAAGGACATCCTGTACGTCATTTGCGAGCTATCAAACGATATTGTCGTCTTTACGCGATCAGGACGAGCTTGGCAACGCAAGCAGACGGTGACGCTGATTGATGCAAAATACAAAGGCCGTAAAGATCCACGCTTCAAGCAACCTGCATCTGCTGCTGCTATAGCTGTCACGCAAGATGCATCAATGCTATACGCCACTGTCCGATACATTCCTGAATCGCACGATGCTGATATCATTGTATCGATGGCATTACAAAGGGATGGACTGATTGACGAGAACCACGTGCGTACGTTTGATACGCAAACGGTTGGACCGCGAGACATAGCACTCTCGATGGATTCTGAGCAGCGATACCTTGCTGCTGCATTCAAGGAGTCTAATCTTGTGCGCATCTACGACCGCTTGAAGGAGTTTGAGGTTGTCTCTGAGCTTAAGGTCGAGAAGCCGTCCTGCATTCACTTTCAGTAGCCATCAATTTGGATCAAGATCGCATTGGCCGTGCGAGACGAAGAAGCTAGCTGAGCAGTTCAATCATGATCTTGAAGCTTTTGCAAAATTATGAGATCTTGAGAGCGTGCATGGATTAGACTTGACTCAATTCGACAGCCAGCTTATTGTACTCTTCCTATATACCTACGCTCTCCAGATACGCTTGATTCCCTCGGTCAAGCCGACATCATTTGTCTCAAACTCATAGAATCCAACTAGCACAGTACCTGTAGCGATTCTCAACAACCACTTTGCACCGGAGCTCACAGCTGTGCCGTACTTGCGTGTGGGGATGTAGTCTGTGACACAAGCATCGAAGCCGATATGGGAGTGAATGACGAGCGCAGAGACAAGCAATGCGTCTGTGACGGGATTGAGGGATCCTGCTGCGAATGGGGCGATTGTGAGGGGAATGAGGGCGACTGAGATACCGCGTTCGAAGGCCCAGTGGTATGAGCCGTGTGCCTTGTCTGTCGATATTAGCTAGCGTGGTGGATGAGTCTCAGGCATACTTGGCTCGGGAAATGTGACGGGGTCGTTGACGGTGCCGCGAATGACTTGAGGACCGGCAGGACCAATCTGGTTGGCGCGCGCTGTTCACGTCAGCTTCTGACTTGTGATCGAAGCGAAGGCCAGGAGAGAAATGGCCTCTGGTCAGGTAGGATACTGTCCTGTACCCCGCGTAAGCAGATGCCATGTCTTGTCCTGTTCGCTGGTAATAGGGGTGCAACATACTTGTGTGAATCAAGGCACGCTGCATCATGGCAGTCCGCATGCATCCTCCTCCTGCTGCTGCTCTTCCCATCATCATGGTCCTCAATGCACTCATCTTGCTCTAGTATGCTTCTACTTCAGCTGTGCTTGCTCTTTTCCCCCCGAAGTGACCCGTGCTGCTCATTCTAGGGTTAGGCAGTCAAGTCAGCAAAATTGAAACGACAAGAAGCAAGCAGGAAGGCAGGCAGAAGAAAAGGCATAAGGAACCAGTGTATAAAGAGAGATGATGGCCTCTCGTCTGATGCTGCGACAGGTACCGCGTCTCTCAGTGAGGCAGCCAGCCGTCACGCGTGCTTCTATCCCTCGACGCACCCTTGCAACACACACCAGCACAATCCCGGAGCAAAAGACAGAGACAACGACACTCCCAAACGGATTCACCATTGCTACAGAGCACTCGCCTTCTGCCCAGACTGCTACGGTCGGTGTTTGGATCGATGCTGGGTCTCGTGCAGAGACGGAGAGATCGAATGGATCGGCACACTTTCTCGAGCATCTCGCATTCAAGGTAAGTTCTATCCGCCTGTCTGTCATGACTGACTAACGTGAGGGCACCGGCAAGCGTTCGCAAAAGGATCTCGAGCTGGAGATTGAAAACATGGGCGCACATCTGAATGCCTACACTTCCCGCGAGCAGACTGTCTACTATGCCAAGTCATTCAAGCAGGACGCAGCCAAGACCGTTGACGTGCTTGCTGATATCCTGCAAAACTCAAAACTCGAGGCTTCGGCGATTGAGCGTGAGCGGGATGTGATTCTGAGAGAACAGGAAGAGGTGGACAAACAGACTGAGGAGGTTGTGTTTGATCATCTGCATGCTTCTGCATTCCAGGGACATCCACTCGGCCGTACGATTCTTGGACCAAAGGAGAATATTCAGTCGATCGGCAAGCAGGATCTCTCAGATTACATCAAGACAAACTACACGGCTGACCGCATGGTTCTGGTCGGAGCTGGTGGTGTGCCGCACGAGGAACTTGTCAAGCTCGCTGAACAGCATTTCGGCAAGATCCCATCCTCAGGCAAGAGCGACGCAATCGGTTCTCCACGCGGCGAGAAGCCTCAATTCATCGGTTCAGAGGTGAGGTTGCGTGATGACACAATGCAAACAGCCAATATCGCCATTGCTGTTGAAGGCTGTGCTTGGAACGACCCAGACTACTGGCCAATGCTTGTGTGCCAAGCCATCATCGGCAACTATGACCGTGCATTGGGTTCTGCGCCACACTTGGGATCCAAGTTGTCGACAATTGTGCATGCCAACAAGCTTGCTAATTCATTCATGAGCTTTTCGACATCATACAGCGACACGGGTCTTTGGGGCATCTACCTTGTTTCGGAGAACTATGAAAATTTGGATGATCTCGTTCATTTCACGCTGAAGGAGTGGTCGAGGCTATCGATTGCTGTCACGGAAGCAGAGGTCGAGCGCGCCAAAGCCCAGCTGAAGGCTTCCTTATTGCTTGGCTTGGATGGTACGACGCAGGTTGCAGAAGACATTGGTCGACAAATCGCTACAACAGGGCGTCGTATGTCGCCTTATGAATGCGACCAACATCTTGCCAAGATTACAGCAGCGGATGTGAAGCGTGTTGCAAAGGATAAGATTTGGGATGCTGAGATTGCAGTGAGTGCTGTTGGAAGGATTGAGGGGTTGTTGGATTACAACCGTATTCGCGCCGACATGTCGCTCAATCGATACTAGATCGCTCACATACACCATTCTTGTTCGCTCTTGCCCTGATACCCTGCTACCTGATACTCCCATCGTCTGACAGTTGACAGTTGACATGTTGCGCCTTGTTTCATAATAAATTCGGGGGAAGGGAAACGTCAAAGCTCGACAAGATAGAGGAGAGACAAGGTTGCCACCGTGCACGCTATAAGAAGGCACGAGAGGGAGGTAGCAAGACTGGAGGCCGACCAGGAGGTGTAAAGAGGCAATGTCGGCCACGACAGTCATTCCATGTCACGGTAGGCGTATTACACGATACAAACTTGCGAAACTGACCGCAGGCATGACCTGTAAGAGCTGTACAGGCGCAGTCGAACGCGCATTGCACGCGATAGACGGCGTACATGATTGCAAGGCGTCTTTGGAAGATAAGCAGGTCACAATCACGTATGATGATCAACGAGTGACGCGCGCGACGTTGGTAGAAGCGGTGGAAGATGCTGGATTCGATACAGTAGCGCCAACACCAGAGAAGCGCGATACGCGGGCTGCTGTATATGAGACGAAGCTTGCGCATATGAATGAGGCGCCCCTTCAGGCTGCTCGACTGACCACGACAACGATCGCTATCAGTGGCATGACTTGCGGCTCCTGTACTGCCGCAATCGAATCACAGCTGACACCGGAGAAAGTGCCTGGTCTTAAGACATTCACCGTAAGCTTGATTAGCGAGCGGGCGAGTGCCACACACGATGCGAATATGTGTCCTGCGGCGCAACTCGCAGAACTTATCGAAGACTGTGGCTTTGATGCGAGTGTCGTCTCGTCTGTACAAGCATTCGCCGATGCGGCGAGTCATCACAAGCATGCAGAAGAAACGGTGGTATTACGCATCTATGGCATGACTTGTGCATCGTGCGTCAACAAGGTCGAACAAGGTCTCCTCAAACTACAAGGCGTGCGTGATGCAACCGTCAATCTACAGCTTGAAGAAGCGCGCATATCCTACATGCCTGATCAAACTGGCATTCGCGATCTCGTTGATGGCGTGGCTACACTCGGCTTTGATGCATTGTTGGCGGATCGAAATGATGATGATGCACAGCTAGAGAGTCTTGCGCGGACAAGGGAGACGCGCGAGTGGCGACGGCATTGGATAAGATGCTGTGCCGTAGCTGTACCGCTCTTTGTTCTCAACAAGATCCTGCCTTACTGGGATCCAGCGAAAGAGGTACTCCGAATGCGCCTCATTTTACCGGGATTGCATCTCGTCGATGTAGTCAGTCTACTACTGACAGTCATACTGCTTTTCGGCGTAGCACGGAGATTCTTTCAATCAGCCTACAAGAGTCTCAAGCACGGCTCTGCAACAATGGACGTCCTCATCGTTCTTGGCGTCTCGGCATCTGTTGCATTCTCTCTTCTCTCCATGGTCGTCTCAATCGTTTCTTCACATCACGGACACACTTCGACCTTTTTTGACACGGCAGGCATGTTGCTCACATTCGTGTCTTTTGGACGATACCTAGAAAACAAGGCAAAAGGTGCCACATCAGCAGCATTGTCTCGTCTCATGTCTTTGTCACCGTCAACAGCGACAATTATCATTCACAAGGAGGGTGAAAAGCTTGTCGAGGAGCGTACAGTGGCCACGGAATTGCTCCAGATTGGCGATATCGTCTTGCTGAGGCCAGGTGCCAAGGTACCAGCAGACGGTGTCGTTGTTGCCGGTGAGTCATTTGTCGATGAGTCAATGGTCACAGGCGAGGTTGAACCGCTACTCAAACAGACTGGATCTCTCATCGTTGCAGGTACTGTCAACGGTCGCGGCAAGATTGACTTTAGAGTCGAGCGCGTTGGCAAGGATACACAACTCTCACAAATCGTGCAACTTGTACAAGATGCACAAACGAGCAAAGCACCCATTCAGCGCTTTTCCGACCAAGTCGCAGGCTACTTTGTGCCTTGCGTGATTTTGCTTGGTTTATTGACATTCATGGCATGGATGGTGCTCAGTCATGTGCTTGCCTCGCCGCCAGCCATTTTCCTCGACGCAGGACCAGGTGGCAAGGTCATGACATGTTTGAAGCTTTGCATTTCAGTGATTGTTGTTGCTTGTCCATGTGCATTAGGACTTGCCACGCCGACTGCTGTTATGGTGGGAACAGGTATGGCAGCTGCACAGGGTGTGCTCATCAAAGGTGGCGCTGTACTTGAGCGTGCTACACAAGTCACGCGTGTCGTTTTTGACAAGACGGGAACGCTGACGATGGGCCAGATGACCGTACAGCAGTCTTGGCTCACAGCTTCGTGGCAAGAACGCAATAAGTTGTGGTGGACATTAGTAGGCGCTACGGAACAACAGTCAGAGCATCCGACTGGATACGCCATTGTCAAGCAAGCGAAGGATATGCTCAACTTGGCGCAGCATGAATTGATTGCATCGACTTGTTCATCGTTCGAAGCAGTCTCAGGTCGTGGTGTAAGCTGTACCGTGCAAGTCGAAGGCACGGCTCACGACATTATGGTCGGGAATGCCTCGCATCTTGAGGCACATGGAATCAAGCCTGAGCAGAGCAACGCATTGACAAAAAGTACGAATGAAGGACACACCTGTGTCTCTGTTGCGATTGACGGTGTTTATGCAGGTTTTCTTGGTTTGTCAGATCAAGTCAAGCCAGACGCTGCCGCTACGGTCGCTGCACTCAAGCGCATGGGCAAGCAAGTATCCATGGTGACGGGCGATCAACTGGCCAGTGCTCAGCGCGTTGCTCAAGAAGTCGGCATCTCACCAGATCAAGTCTGGGCTGGTATCGTGCCAGGTGGTAAGCAAGATTTGATTCGTGATATGCAAATGGGTGGTGCAGTGGTGGCAATGGTCGGAGATGGCATCAATGACTCGCCTGCACTCGCGACGGCAGATATCGGGATTGCTGTGAGCACCGGTACGGATGTTGCCATCGAAGCCGCTGATATGGTACTGATGCGACGTGGTGCTATCTTGGACGTGCCAGTGGCGTTGCTTTTGTCGAGTGCCATCTTCAATCGTATCAAGCTCAATCTGCTCTGGGCTTGCATCTACAATCTCATTGCGATTCCGTTCGCAATGGGCATCTTCCTGCCGTTCGGCCTGCATATGCACCCGATCGTCGCGGCTGGAGCGATGGCTTTCTCAAGTGTCAGTGTGGTGTGTTCAAGCTTGCTACTCAAGTATTGGAAAGCGCCTGCGTGGTTGGCTGAAATTGAGACGAGTTGTATCGCTGGAGGTGATGGCCGTGCTGTACATTCTCACAACGGTAGATGGCTGCGCCGATTGACCTCACTGTTCTCGCGGTCAGGGTATGCTCTTGTTGCCGACGAAGAAATGGATGTCATGCCTATGGTACGTTGATATTTGCCATAAATGACTAGCATTTGCGAGCGTCGAGCAATGTATTGATACGAAACTGCTATCTCAAATCTGTTGTGAAGTGGTGTTCAAAGGGGTTCAAGATGAACTGGCTCATGCTCTGTGTCCGATGTCAAGGTGCAATCGCATGGCGGCCGACATATCCCTGTATACTCCTAGCTGCGCTACAGAGATCGCCATCTTTAGTGCGGTCGACATTCAGCACGTTCGTGCAAGCTGAGTACCCTTTGACGAATCAGCGATTTTGCGGTCACGTCTCTGCACACAATAAAGGGACAGTCTTGACTCGAACTGGAATTCAGGAGTTCTTCATGCAAAAACAATAATATTCTCATTTCATTGGCTTGCGCCAAGCTGAGTCTTCTCTTCTGGCATCAGGCGGGACAAATGCAGATCATGCAGCATATAGATGTTAAAAATTGAGGTTCATAAGCTCCTGAGTCATGCAAGTAGAAATCCGCGCTTTTAGCCCAACTGGTTTTCTAACAATAGACAGCCACCCTACCCCCTCAATGGGCCCTCAGGTTTCGCAAATTTGCCAAGTGGCTAGTTCTGGACCCATCAACCCCGTCAGAAATGCAGTATAAGATGGGTCGCAGGTCTGTCTTGGCTTCTTGGAATCCTCTCAAACATCGACCATATCATTAGTCAAAATTAGAGGCTCTTGAATCTCAAGGTGAGATCATCCATCAAGCCAGACACGCTTACACAAGTTCTGATGCAGCATGGTATCATTGTCAATGCAGTCTTCGCGCTGTTTGTTCTGTTTCAAGGCGCACTGGGCAACCCAATCACCGACCCAAGCAGTCGTCCTTCCCACAAGGCCGTGTAACGGTCCGGCGACTGCTGGGAAAGATGCGGCGCCACCGATATTCAATGCCTATGGAGTTGCCGCTAATCAAGCGCCCTGACCCCTTCATCTTCGCTCGTTCTACGTCAGCTACTTAGGTATGTAGCCTGCAATCTCTTTTAATTCTGATCTTCATCACGAGAGAACTCACCATTGAGCTGAAAAGATTGTTCTTTACCATGTAAATATAGGTAAGACATGCGCGCAAATTACAAGCGCGTAAACAAACACGACAATTGAAAGACCACGTACCATCGCTGCAGATCGCTCTGGTACTTAAACCTGTTGAATCTGGTGGATATCACATGTCTCAATCAGCCGACACGGAAAAGCGGCCTCCAGCCACGCCTGCCAAGTCTCGCAGTTCCAATCGCGTGACGACTTCAACAAGCAATAAGGCGTCTTCCGCCGTCAGATATCCCAATCTGGTCTGGAGCAGAGAGCATGATCTTGCGATCGCAAGCTGGCTGGCCGACCGGCCTGATTCTACGCATGGCAACACAAATTTGGCCCATTTTAGATCCTCAATAAAGAAAATGGATATGCTTGAGCGAATGATTACGGATGATCGGCTTTTGACAAGTCATATGAAGCAGCAGCTGGACGAAGGTCGCCCCAAAAACGAGTACCTTAGCAGGGTCAAAAACAAAATCGATTCACTAAAGTCCACTTTCAAGAGGGCCATTGAGCAGATGAATAAAACAGGTTGTGGAAACAAGCAAATTCTGGGCAGTATGTACAACCCGTCTCGACATGAACATCTTAGCTGCCACGGTGAGTGCTTCTTCGCAATGACAATCACTCACATAAGACTGCATGTTAATCAGATGCCCTTACTTTGACCTTATGACCGAAGCGTCAAAGGCGCCTACAGCGGTCAACTTCGTGGGAAAGTTCGATTCGGCCAAGCCAGCCGCTTCGGCCAGTCCTGTCGTCGCTCCGACGGAAGATGCTGATGATGAAGTAGGAGACCGCATTGCTTCAGGCTCTCAATGCGATTTGTCCAATACGCAGGAAGGGGAATCCGATTTTTCGGAGGACGACGACGGCGACGTATCTGAATTTGACGAAGCGGTCGAGCGGGCGCCTTCCCGTTCTGTCTTGAAGAATAATCAGAAGGTCAAAGCTAGCGCAAATAAACGCAAAGCAGTTGCCAGACCTGGTTTCGCGACTGGCTCTGAACGCGACGAGCTTGTCAAATCATTCGCCAAGCGCAAGAGGACCCCTGCCCGCGGTGGACCACTATCCTCGTCTTTGATTGCAGGTTGAAGCAGGATGCAAGGATGACCAAGTGAATCAGCAAACAAGGCAAGTTCTCTCCGCTTGAATCGGCAGAGAATTTGCCCTTCATGTGAGGACAGTCCTTCGCAATATCCAAATCTCAGGATCCAAGATGCTTGCTGGGTTCTCCTACGTCGTGTTCTCGAGTGCAAGAGGATTCAACAGCCATCTTGAGCTTTGCTTCGAAAGCCTTGCGGACGATTATTAGGAATAATTCCCACACAAGCATCACTTGAACTGCGGATAAGCTGATCGTTTGTGTATCTGTGAATTTTAAATCAGCCTCCAGAGTCCTGCAATTGCCCATTTCCTAACGCAGACCTTGTACAATTGCGTAGCAAGAAGGCCCATGATTGAGCGATGAAACTGCCCATCTGAATAGTCTCGTTGCCAAACTTCCCTTTATGGAAATGTTGTTTTTGTTTACTGAGTTTTGATGGTTTGTGTAACGCTCGCACAAAACGACACCAAGTACCAGAGGGCCCAAGGGAGACTGTGATCAGCTGAGTCTGAGCATCTGAAAGAACCCAGTATTCTAGTTCTCTCTCAATCAGCTTTCCCCAAGCATGTCGAAATACGCATATCAAGGATACCAGCAAGAAGAGTTGCCTGTTAGGCACCACGAGATGTCTGATGACGAGGACGATTCATACATTCCGATACATTCTAGCAACGACTCCACGCGGAACACTGCATATTCGGGGTATCGACTTCCTGCAGAAGATGCCGAGTACGAGGAAGATGAAGGATACGCCTATGCTGGCGACCTTGGGCAGGGTTGCGCTCTGCAAGATCCACACGGCGATGACAGCTCCGATACGGAGCGTACTGTCGGTGCAGGATCTCCGGTTCTTGAAGAATACAACTTCGCTGCAAAAGAATCGTTTATTGCTCGAACAGCATCTTCCTTCTCGCATGCAGATACTGACCCCGAGGAAGCCTTTAAACGGCGTCAATTGACCTTACGTCGCGGTCACACACGCAAGGTCAAGCTTGTAAATGGCAATATCTTTTGTTCTGAGTATCCGTAAGCCTTTCTCTGCGCCGGCGCCGGCTTGACTAATTCAAGTGTTCCTTTGCCAATTCAGAATGCCATTCAGGAAAAGTATCGCGATCCGGAATCCGGATCTGAGGAGTTTACTCATCTACGCTGTAAGCTTTCGTCCAGTTGAACCGAAGTCTCTGACATTAGATACGCGCGCGACGTGCGATCCAAATGACTTTACTCAAAAGAACGGCTATAACTTGCGGCCTGCCATATACGAGCGCAATACAGAGCTACTGATTGCCGTTACATACTACAACGAAGACAAGGTCTTGACTGCGAGGACGCTACATGGCATCATGCAAAACATTCGCGACATTTGCAATGACAAAAAGAGCAACTTCTGGAACCGTAGCTCGCCTGCTTGGCAAAATATCGTCGTTTGTCTTGTTTTTGACGGGATCGACCCATGCGACAAGGAAACGCTCGATTTACTTGCGACAATCGGAATCTACCAAGATCACATCATGAAGGGCAAGATCGACGGCCAGAAGCCCACAGCGCACATTTTCGAGTATACGACACAGCTTTCTGTCAATGAAAAGCTTCATCTTGTGCGTCCGGCAGCGAATGATGAAGATGCGCTCCCGCCTGTACAATTCATCTTTTGTCTCAAACAAGAGAATGAAAAGAAGATCAATTCGCATCGTTGGCTCTTCAACGCTTTTGGCAAAATTCTCAAGCCCGAAGTTTGTGTTCTGCTCGATGCTGGCACAAAGCCCGGCAGGCGATCCATCTACCATCTTTGGAAAGCATTCTTCAATGATCCGGATCTTGGTGGTGCATGTGGGGAGATCCACGCTATGCTTGCAAGAGGTAAGAACCTCATCAATCCCCTGGTTGCAACGCAGAACTTTGAGTACAAAATGAGCAATATTCTCGACAAGCCGCTTGAGTCGAGCTTTGGCTATGTTTCTGTGCTTCCAGGTGCTTTTTCAGCATACAGGTATCGGGCGATTCAGGGGCGGCCGCTTGACCAATACTTTCGTGGTGACCATTCGCTGGCCAATGTTCTCGGCGAAAAAGGTGTCTACGGAATGGGCATCTTCAAGAAGAACATGTTCCTGGCCGAAGATCGTATCCTCTGCTTTGAGCTCGTGGCCAAGGCTGGCGCGAAGTGGAAACTCACCTATGTTAAAGCATCGCAAGCTGAGACTGATGTGCCCGAGGGTGTCGCAGAATTCATTTCACAGCGTCGTCGGTGGTTGAACGGATCTTTTGCAGCAAGCATCTACGCCATGGTACATTTCCCGCGTCTTTATCGCTCAGCACACAATCCGTTGCGCATGGTTGTCTTTCACGTTCAGCTCGTCTACAATGTATTTTGCACAATCTTCTCCTGGTTTGCCCTCGCAAACCTTTGGCTGACCTTCTCAGTGGTCATCCAGCTCACAAGTCAACAGAATCCCTTCTTTGGCAAAGCTGCATGTATGGTCTGTCATGAAGTTCAGCGCGGTTCAAGGAACGGAACATTGCTCTGGGATGCAGGAACCAATCTTGTCACGGGCCCAAGCGAGATCTTCGTGCAGGCACTCGGCCACAGCGTGGTCAATCCATTTGTTGACAAGGCTGTCAATTGTGTTTGCGCAACGGACGTTGTCAATCTTGTCATTGAGTACTTTTACGTTGCCTTCCTTCTTCTTTCCTTCTTGCTGGCTCTCGGCAACAGACCTAAAGGCAGTATTGGTACGTTTACGAGCGCTTTCGCAGTGTTCGGTGTTTGTCAGCTGTATCTGCTCATCTGCTCCTTCTACCTCGCCATCAGCTCGCTTGTACACGTTCAGAGCATGAAACAATTCTTCAGCGATTTCTTCGTTCCTGGAGGCCAAGGTGTCATCGTCATTGCTCTTTTGTCAACATTCGGCCTCTATTTCCTCGCTAGCGCCTTGTACCTCGATGCATGGCATATGCTGCACTCTTTCCCACAATATCTCATGCTGGCACCATCTTACATCAATATCCTCAATGTCTACTCTTTTTGCAATACGCATGATGTGACCTGGGGAACAAAAGGAAGTGATAAGGCAGACGTCTTGCCAGATGTGGCTACGCGCTCTGCAGCCCTAAAGGATGCCCATGGCTCAGCAATTGTTGAAGAGTTTGAGCGCGAGCAAAGCGAGATTGATGTGGCATTCGAAGCGACAGTCAAACGTGCACTTGCTCCTCTCAAGGCGGCAGGCCCAGCAGCCAAGCCATCACTAGAAGACGGCTACAAAGCTTTCAGGACGCGTTTGATCATTGCCTGGATATTCACAAACCTCGCCCTAATCTTGGGCTTCACGTCGACTGACATCCAAAGCAATCTCGGCCTTGCGTCGACTTCGAGTTCGCGCACGGTCATCTACTTCAACTTCATCTTGTGGGCCACGGCAATCTTGTCGATGATTCGATTCACCGGATGCGTTGTCTTCTGCTTCAAGACAGGTGTTTTGGCAATACCTGGCTTGTCCAAGAAGTGATCTCCTTGTGTCGATGCCTTTTGCGAACATTCGTTGTCATTCAAGGTCTTCTCCTTCGCTGAATAGTGTAGATTCTGAAAGCGTTGGAGCGGTCGCTAAAGCGTCCCGTTCTGAAAAGGATCTGTCGCAGAGCTCGAGATTTCCGATGCCTCGCTGCGCATACTGCTTGCCGGCACTCCTTGCTCGCTCCGTGCGCGAAATAAGCGTAACAAAGATCAGCTTGTTTCATCTGGGCCATCTCTCCTATCGCATGACACAACACTTGAGGCAAGTCTGCATCCACCTGCTCGCTCGTCCAGCGTCAGCTCCATATTGACTTCTGCCCAGTGCACGCTACGGAATGCGCACATCCATTCACATCACTTCTAAGAGTACAAGGCGGAGCACCCTAGTTTCGCATGCCGAAACGACCCATGCATGTCCTCCTCTGATCTGATAGACCGAAACCATTTCATATCTGAGTCGACGCTTGCGTATTAGGCCTTGCCAGACTCAGTATTTTGCTCAATTCCATTTGCGCTTCTGCTCTTTTCCCAACATGCTTCAATGATGGCCAAGCACTTCCGTATTGGTGGCGGATCATAGACCAGCAGCGTTCACTGCCTATTGAGCAAAAGGTGCTTGTCATGTGCATACATCACGCTGTCTTGATGAATTTAGGATCTCGCCAGTGACTCAACAGTCTCAGACTCAGGCGGAATGCGCCAGTCGTTGAGCGCTGATACATGAAACGATCGAGGGCACCACTTGCAACCCAACAGTGGATGCCAGATTGCGGAAGTGGAAGGGCGAATTCACAGTTGCTGATCACGGTGTAAATTGCCATTGAGTGCAGAGTAGTCGCTAGAGAGACCTCTGATAGCCGACCTAAGAGCAATCAAAGTTGACCGCGATTGCCGGTTCCGCAAACGCACCTTTTCAGATCGCGAGCAACATGTCTAGGCATCGTCGTGCCGTAGAGCGGAATTCACGACGTCGATAAGCGTTGATGGGACTGACTTTCACAGGTTCAGCCTTATCTCCTCGTCGTGCGCCTTGACCGGATGAGCCTAGCCGCGAATCGCGCTCCTCTTGTTGAGCTTGCTGCAATTCTTCCTCCAGAATCATCTTGCGCGTAGCGAGTTGCCCTTCATCCATCACCAGCAATGCACCGTCCTCAGATGAGCTTCCAGAATCCGCATGTCGAAGCATGGCCGCAAAAAGGAGCAGGTAGGTCTTGAGCACTGCGACACGACCTGTTGCCTGCCAATCTACCGAACCAGGCGTTGCACGACCAGTGAAAGATGCTGCCGTCCTTGCGCCAAACAATGCTGCGCTTCGCTCGCCGGGAGAGAAGATACCAGCCTTGAAGAGGTTGCTGCGACTCGGCGCGGGTCGCCCTTCACTACCCTGCGGATCGAATGTGCTGCAGTGCGTGAGCATCAGTGCACACAATATCTCACCGCGCTTCAACAGTGTCGTCTTGACCACTTCGTCCGATTCAAGGGACGCAGCTTGGATCAAGCGATCCAGAAATGCTATTATTTGTCCGAGATGCTTTGCACCTGTCGTAGAGCCAGAAAGTCCCCTTGCGCCGGCAATCTCTTGAGCAAGCGCATTCAACCATTCTTGCTCAGAGAAATGAAGAAGCTTGCCGGTGCGTTTGCCAATGGATGTCGGTTGTCCTGATGCACTAGCAAGCGTAGTAGCGGCATCTGCAATCAGATTCATAAGACGAATGCGGAGAGGTAGGGACGCAGGATGTACCCAGAGCGCTGCAGAGTTCATGACTGGGCCATCTTGATCAGTACCATCATCGGTCCGCGCTGATGGTGTCAATTGCTTTGCTTGTTGAGATTTATCTTCGCCACCGCTTTGATCCTCGTCATCATCGCTGTTCGGATCTTGAGCATTCTTCTGTTCATTTGCAAAGGCGACAGAAGCGCCAGATTGTTCGACGAGATCGGAGAAGCATGCGTCTTCCCTTGCAGCACTAATCATCATGGTCGACCGCATACGACGCGTAACGGACACAGCATGGGAGGTCGCTGATCTCTTGCGTGAAGTGGAAGGTCGCCATGGGTCAAGAGGCCATTCTGATGCATCGCAACGCAAATCCATCAGCAGTGCTCTGGCAATTTTGAATGCCGGAATGCCACCCGAGTCATCTCGTAATTGCTCAACGATACAGGCGCGATCTAATTCAGCAGCTGCTTCAAGGGCGCTCATGCCAGCAGCTGCAGTCTTGCGCTGTTGCCAATCCTGCTCGAGGACGCGAATTAGAGTGTCGCAAAGAGTCAACCATCTTGTTGACATTTCAGGAGCAGAGGTACCGAAACTGCATCGAAGCAAATCCCACAACGAGTCAAATTTGCTAAAAACAGAATCAGTCGTCGCCAAAGCAAACTCTGTATCGACGTCGTTGGCATCTCCTTCCTCTTCTTCATCATCAGAAGCAAGATCGTCCATAGCATCGCGTGACCGTTTCTTGGGAAGGCTTTCTTCCTCAAACCCTCCTTGTGCCAACATGTTGGACATGCCATAGCGTCCTGCACTATACCGTGCTGCTTTTCGTGCCTTGCGTCGACCAGTCCCTTGCAGCACTTCGACAGCGCTGAATCCCAAGATGGGGATGAACGGTGCTGGCCCATGTCTCTCCAATGTCCTCAATAAGATTCGTGATGCACGTTCGGCGAGCTGAGCAGAGGCTCTGTATCGTTGCGCACTTGACATGCCAGGCACACCGCCTTCTTCCGCTTGCGCAGACTGCTTCTTGGACGCATGACGGGATGCGCCATTTGCGCGCTTTGCAGAGGAGGTGCCGTGGTCATTTAGCAGTGGCGCACATGATCCATCTTCAAGAACGACTTGACGCGTTGCTGGGTGGACTAGGAGTGTTGCACAGATGGTGAGATGCTCTGGGGGTGGGTAACATGCTGGCACGAGCGCGGCGAGAAGTTGTAGGTATTCTTCGACTGCGCGGTCAGCTTATGATTGAAGAAGCGATAGATGGCACAAAAGTCTTCTTCTAGAGGCGTCTCTACGAGCTGGCAGAGGTCATCTGAGAGCTGTACAGACTGCATCAATATGTTGTACGAGTAAAGATTGTGCAAGTCGCGTCGCGTCAAGATGAATTTACGGAAAAATGGATCAAGTGAATAGGAAAAGAACAGAGTAAAGCAGAGTATGAAGATGTCTAGCTTAGATCTTGGCCTTGGGGTCTACTGCGAACTGCGACTCAGTGACACCAGCTCCCATTGCAGATGTCGAGTTGACTCCTCCCGTGACAAGACCTTGAAGGTGGTCCATGTACTCAGCACCGGACCATTTCTGGTGCGTCAACACTTCCACGCCATGCACACGTTCCGGCTCCTGAATCATCTCGACGTACGCCTTCATGCCTTGCTTTGCATAGCCAGCAGCGAACGTGTCAATACCCAATGCCGACGAGTGCAATCCTGCAAGCGTAATGAATTGCCAGACAAAGCCAAGCTGTGCGATGTCCTCAATGAATGTAGCAATCTTGTCAGATGGGAGGTTAGTCGACCAGTTGAACGAAGGTGACAGATTGTATGCAAGCCACTGCTTAGGCCAAACAGCCTTCACGCCTGTAGCAAATTCATGCGCTTGCTCGTAGCCTGCATTCTTTGTCTCCATCCAGAGCAACTCTGCATATGGAGCATAAGCAATGGCACGCTCAACACAAGCCTGAGTACCACCTTGGTAACGGTAGTAACCCTCACGCGATCGACAGCTGTCCCAGTCAAAGAAGATGTCCACTCCTGTGATGGTTTGCGCAATAGCGCGTGCCTCTGTGTTACTCTTGCCCTTTGTCTGAGCGAGGTACTTGGCAATCGCTGCATCTTGGTCCTTGACGACCGACTTCTTGATGGTGGCGATAACGGCTTCATCGAAGAGCATAATATTGGCCTGCTTCATCCAGTTGTTCTCAAGCTCTTCAAGCTGTGAAGCACGCTTTCCAGCAAGTTCGCCCTCATACATGAGTGTTGCAAGTGGCTTCAGGCCTGGGGTAGTCACACCGAGGATGTTTTTGTGGTCACGCTGGTCAATGTTGGTTGAGATGAAAGTAGCTGCCTCTGCATCGGTACGTGCAACAATGACAGTCGAAGCACCGAGCAAGTCAGCCATAGCACGCGCAGCCACGAGACGGTTAATGTGCTCTTGTGTTGGCACAAGCACCTTTCCGGCAAGATGTCCACACTTCTTGGTACCAGGTGCCTGGTCCTCAAAGTGAATGCCAGCAGCACCACGCTCAATCATCATCTTGGTGAGCTTCATAACAGCAGTCAAACCACCGTGTCCTGTGTCGCCATCAGCGATAATGGGACGCAAAAAGTCCGTGTAGTTGAGCTTTGCACGCTCTGCCTCGGTCTTTGAGAATCGGTCCTCGCGCTGCTTGCGGTCATGGAAGAGTTGTGCCATGAAAAGGTGTTCGACCTTGTTGGGGACAGTGTCCATGGGATAATCTGCGATATCTGGGCCTGGCTCATTCGATGTGGAGGCCGTTGAAGAGCACTGCCAACCAGAGACGTAGATACTGTCGACATACTTGGCCATTTGCGCAACATGGATTGGGTCAAGCGCACCGAATGTACGACTGCATGTCTTTTTCTTCATCATTAGCCTCCGTTCACTGTATCAATTGATCATGCATACCTTGTCATGCTCAACAAGCAGATTGAATAGCTTTTCCGAGAGCTTGTTGGCAGCTGGCACCTGACGGCCCAGCAAGCTGCCGCGCTTTGAGGCGATTTCCTCGGCGGAGTAGGGACGGGTGATGCCTGCGTAACGTGGGGAAGCCCACCATTGGTTGAGCTGCTGGACTTGCGCCTGCTGGTCTGCCTTTTCGGCCTGCAAGTCGATCTTGGTGTATGGCATGGCGATGGATATAGAGAGAGAGAGAGTAGAGGTAGAGGTAGAAGGGGATAGGAAGAAGGATGGCTGGATCTCTTTCTCTCTTTTTATTGTAGATCAGTTTCGCATGTCCGGGGAAGCGACACAACTGGACCGAGGCACATGATTACTGATCTTATTTTCTGTACGGAGGACGAAAATGACGAATGGCTGGGCTGGCTATGCCAAGCTGCCTTCCGACGGCTGTCATTCTGTCCTGATTGCTACAGCATCCAATGTCTCGTCGGTTCTCATGCGGCTGCCTCTGTGCGAGTCCCGGTCATCGGAGTATTTCGGCCGACGACTGCGATCCATCTGAAGGAGAATTCTATAGCAGTCACTTATTATTATTCGATGATACCAGATGAGCAGTGTGAGCAACACAAGCTCGACAGCCTTGATTCAATGCTGAATAAATGAAAAGTTGAATAGCTCTTCTGCGCCGACTCCTTCATGAGCTGTATGGTGGCGTCATACTCCATTGACGACGTCGATCAGTGTGCAATTTGTTCTCATTTATTATGGCCTGGAAGTCGGTATGGCTGAGAACCCGCATCAAAATACGCCATTCCACAGTCCTTGCACTTGATGATCGAATTTTCTATGGCTTCCGACGCTGCTGCTTTGTGAGTGAGATTTCTTTGTCCTTGTGTCATGCCAAGATGGTGCGAAAGAGATGCATAACCAAGTGCGCGACGGAAGGACATCGCATCGAGATTTCCTTCCGATGCCTAGGATCCGGGTCGAAGAGATCTCTACATGTTGCTCGGAAATAGAGCAGGAAACGGAGCAGCATCGTGTAACACTTTCTCAGTGTCGATGCATCTATCTGGCCGAAGAAGCTCAGCTCTCACTGATATCGACAATCTCATCATAAACCAATTCGCGGTGATTGGCACACCATATCAGGTCGGTTAGCTCTACATGCAGTGTCTTGAAATCGTACCATATCAGATTGTGGTTGGCTATCATTTGGAGTGGACCTATGTAAATCATCACGACACCAGAACACCAGATGCGTTGCATTTCTGCAAGGTTCACAACGAAGGATTCTCTGATTTTCACGACGAATGAATGCCGGCACGCAAGGCTTTAATCAAAATCAAATTGTTTCACGACTATCATCGTTTTCGTCCCGCCAAACCTGTCCCAGCCTTTATTGAGACCCCAGCAATAGGATAGCTCTACGGGACGCGTCGCATTGGCCGGGGATATGTGATATTTGACAATCTGCAAAGCTAGATATCGAGAAGGACAGCGTATAAATACGATCCACCGGGAGCATGCCCGTGCAGAACCCTATCTTATCAGCATGATCGAGGTGTTCCATTCTCATGCACGGCTGCCCAATTTCCTGGTCGACTAATTTGACTGAGCAAGTCAGTGGACGACAGCAATGATCTCTGCTTTGGGACGAGTCTAATCACGACAAAAATCTTGCCCCGAACTGGATTTCAGGGGGCTTGAGCAGAACATAAATAAGGGAAAGGGACATCCCTTCGCAACCTTTCCTTCAACTTGCTCGTACGGATCAAGGCCAATTATCCAAGTTCCAAAGTATGTTCTTCCACGGATTCAGCCTCTGCTGACATATCCAGATGCGAAGCGGACAGATTCTGAAAGCGGGTCTTGCCATGTTCTTGTTGCTGGCCGAAGTTCACGCGGCGGTAACAGCAGCTGGGAAGCAATGTATGGATCAATGCGATAGTAGTCATAAATCAAGGGACGCGGCATGGAGCTATTGCTGTGACCTTTGCGACTGCGAGGAGAGTTGTAAAGAGCATTGTCAATCTCAACCGAACTGCAATGTACAGTGCTGCACTTTCGCATGCATGCCGCCATCGTCTGCTGGTGACTTGAATCTCAAGTCTCCCTGTTGAGCTTAGGTTGCCCGGAGAGCCCTGAACGTCATAAGATTGTTTGTTCAACAGGCCACATAGGCATTTATAGAAATATCTTCCTCGCCGCCCATGCTCAACCAGTATTACACATAACCAGAGCACTTCCCCCTGACTGTTGAATGTCAAATTCGTGTGAACTGTCAAAATTGGCTCCCTACCCATGTCGGGAGCATCCCGACATGGACGAATTAAACCCAAGAAAAATGAATACAAATGGCAGCGCAAGCTGCCATTACGGCTGAAGGGCTCGAAAGAAGCTTCTTAATCAGGCTTTGTGACTGTGATATTGCTTCTGTAGACCTCAAATTCTCTTGGAGCGCTTCTGTTGGTGCAGGGAAATTTTCGAATCAGGGTCAAATATTCAGATCGAATCTACAGCTGCAGCAGCAGCCTGAAGCGTTTTGACTAATCATATTGAAATCAGTTCTCGATGAATAGCTATAGCTGCATACGGATAAAGCTAGGATTGCTTGTTCGATAGTCTTGTCGTTCCATCATGTACTAGACCAAATTGCTGTATTGATTCAACGCGTCAACGTCAATTCTGGGAAGATCATTGGTGCGCGGATACTGCATGACATGATGCGATAACTCAGAGAAGACCCGATTGAGAATAGCCAGGCGCCTTGGGAAAGTGCAAGTATCGCGCATGTGTAACAAGACTTGCCAGCAATTTCACAGGCGTGGAAGTATACGACACCTTGCCTCAACTCCCGGACGCAGAGCATCATTTGCCATTGTCAACAAAGGTCGTTGTATCCAGCAGAACCTTCCTTCCGCAAGTTTTGCACAATATCGGTGTTAGCATTGGTCTGCTCACAAAGCCATCTTGCGAATTGATTCTGACGGTGAGCTTCAACATTGCCGGTCCCTCGATGCTAGGCAGCGCATTGATAGCATCATGAACAAGCACAGGATAATCTGGAGCTCTCGATAGATCGATCAGATAGGAATCGAAGGGACGTGTGTCATATAGCGCTCCTCGCCTGGCACAGGTGCTTGATTGCCATGTGTCAAAAATGCTGGCGAAACTATCATGAAGAATTCTTCAGAGACAAGCAGCCTTGTTTCGTTTGTCGTGACTTTCCAGAAACAAGCGACAGTGATCGTGTAGGTTGTAAAAGACCTTCTCTCCATCCGCTAGCTTGTTGATGTGACGAGCTAGTTCTCACCAGCCATCCTTTCCAGGCAAGCGGTCAAACGAATTTTTGCGCGCCTGTCAGAGTCGTAGTGTATCTTGACTGGAATCACTGCGAATTCGGTGCCCATCTTCTGCACAAGCCGATCGTAGCCGCATTCACGTCCACTTTGAGCACTAGCAGCCTCAGCCTTGTGAGTTCTGCAAGTTTCCGTCGGAAAGCGTACCACTCGTAACCGTAGTCCATAGTGTTCTGGACGACGATCAGCGTATTCGCCGACAATTGTCCAGTGACGAAGATAGGGAGGCTTCTCAAAATCCGACTTGATCAGCAATGATTTGAGCTCAGCTTAGCTCATCTTAGAGCTCGAATTGATAGCTTAATTGCAAATCAATCAATATTGTGACGCGAGAGCTTACCAGCACGAAGATTCCAGCAAGAGCGTATCAGCAGTATAATGTTAGCTCCAGTCTCTAAACTGGCGCAACTTGACAATCATGCGAGCAAGATTGTATAGCTGCATGTGAAGCAGCATGTGAAGTAGCAATCGCATTCGAGCCAGCTACGGTGTCATGTGAATAGCTGGATGCCGATCGTGCTGAGGACGCAACTTCTCGTAGACCTAGTATATCAGAAAAGTCGACGTGTCATGCGCTATCCTACCAAAAGCTTTGAGCTTCGACTGTCCAGGGGCTTGAGCCGCCTTCCTGATAGCTGAAGGCGGCCCTGTCAGTTTTGAGCCCGGCTTATTCGTGCTGCCTTTTGGTCGGCCTGCACGACTTTTTCTAGCACTTGAAGCAGAGATGCTTGAGCCTGGTCCATTTGAGAATTCTGCTTGATCTGGCATCACTATACACTGTGTAGCTGATGCATTTCAGACTTGATCAAAGCTCGCTTTGGGGTCTGCTGCTGTCAAATTGCCATTTGTACAGGTAGGTCGCGTCCCATATCACGCCCTAAGGGCATTCCCACCCCTGCACTATATCACGAGGTTTTAGTGATCCGGTTTAGTATAAAAATCGCAAGCTCCCACCGATCCGAGGAATGTGGCCAAATTTTATATATCCGTATCTGAAACGCCAGATT
>QXDP01000243.1:0-64095 GCA_003717255.1 Protomyces gravidus | reverse complement strand
TGGAGTGTTAGAAAATAGGGAGTGCTGTGAGGAGGTATCAGGAGCGATGAGCAGTCACGGGCTACTATATAGGGGGAAGTGCAGACGTGGCATGTTCGGGGAGAACCATACCTACTAGTTTTTAACATTGCTCACCGCGAGGCTACCAAAGGCGCTGCTGTGACAGGGGAAACCTATGTCAATGGCGCCTCCGTCTCGCGCGCTAGCTTTCGCCAAGTCTCGGCCTTTGTCGAGCAAGAGGATGCACTCATCGGATCCTTGACCGTCAGCGAGACGATGCACTTTGCTGCAAAGCTAGCGCTTGGACGCTCCATCTCATCATCTGAACGCAAAGCACGCGTCGACGAGCTTCTGACCAGTTTTGGTCTCGACAAGCAACGCAACACGCTTGTTGGCTCTGCCCTGCGCAAGGGCATCAGTGGCGGCCAAAAGCGTCGTCTCTCTGTTGCAGCTCAGCTTATTGGTCAGCCAAGCATCTTGTTGCTCGACGAACCGACGAGCGGACTCGACTCGGTCGCCAGTTATGAAGTCATTAACTATGTCAAGCAGGTTGCGCAAAAGTACGGCCTCATTGTTATTGTCTCGATTCATCAGCCGTCCACAAAGACGTTTGACTTGTTTGACAAGCTCTTGTTGCTCGCTAACGGCCAAACCTGTTACAACGGTGACCGCAGCGAGCTCTTGTCATGGGTAGCCAAACTCGGCATCCATGTTCCTCAACGCGTCAACCCCGCCGAGTTTGCGCTTGATCTCGTGAATTCTGACTTTGGCGCCTCAAACGCACACCTTTTGCAAGACGCTAGCCGTCAACCTGCCCTGTCGCGCTCAGTCACAAAAGAAGGTCACTGCATGGTCACCTTACCAAAGCAAACGCCCCGCTCATGGTGGTACGCTGCTTTCGTCTTACTGCAACGCTCGTGGATCAAATCATACCGTGACATTGTCGCCTATTGGATCCGCGTCATCATGTACGCCGCCCTCGGCGTCCTCATGGGTACCGTCTGGCTTCGTCTGCCTGCAAACGACCAATCCATCCAGCCCTTCATCAACGCTATCTTCTTCGGCGGCGCCTTTATGAGTTTCATGGCAGTCGCCTACGTACCGGCCATTATTGAAGACATTGCCGCCTTTAAACAAGAACGCGCCAACGGTCTCTACGGACCGGTGCCATTTGTCTTGTCCAACACACTCATCGGCATGCCCTATCTCTTTGGCATTGCTATGCTCTTTTCCGTTATTGCCTACTGGCTCAGCAATATGGCGCCAACTGGTCACAATTTTGGTCTCTTTGTCATGTGGCTCTTCCTCGACTTGTTGGCAGCAGAAGCCATGGTGCTTTTGATTGCCTCCATCTTCCCCATCTTTGTCGTTGCGTTGACTCTTGCTGCCTTTGCGAATGGTCTCTGGATGTGCGTCTCTGGCTTCTTGGTGCCCTTGCCACAGCTCAACGTCTTTTGGAAGTATGTCTTCCACTACATCGACTACCAGGCCCACGTCTTTCAAGGCATGATGACGAATGAGTTTGGCAATCGCCTTTATCGATGCACATCGTCCGTTTGCAGCTACCCAGCGAGTGCAGCAGGTTTCATCCACGGAAGGTCGGTCTTGAGTCGCTATGGCGTCGCAGATGGTCAATATGGCTTGCGCATCGGTGTCATTATCGCCATCATTGCCGTCTTTAGACTGCTCAGTACGCTTGCCTTGTACCTGCGCAAAACCTAGGCGTCATCACCTCTGTGCCGACTACTCTCTTATCAAACCAAAACTTGCTCAATGTGGCAACTAATCCTCACTCTGTTGTTCATGGAAGCCCTCAAACCTAGACTATTGTAATCGGGCACAATTCAAAGTGTGCGCGGGGTTTCTATCCTACTGATCCTGAAGTAATATGAGGGACATGAGGTAGCCTTCGATCACACAAGACTTGTGCATGCCCTCGTAATATCTCCTCTCCTCAAATTATGCGCCGCGCCTCGAATTTCTTCCTTCAATTGTGAAGTGCTGTCGGCCACGGCCGCGGCCGCAGAGTGTCTCAAGCTATAAAGTGGGGCCGCCTGGCTCATGCCGATAAAGCATTGCTCACACAACTCGAGCCTTGTCCAGCGAATGGTTTCAACAGAACTGAGAAGTACACAGAAGAGTGATGTAGCTGTAACGCAGTTCGAGATTGTTCAGCAAGAGAAACCAAGGGCAAGAGAGCATCAGTTCGCAGTTTGTGCAACAATGTTCAGCTTTATTATCTTCGGTCTAATGGATGGATCAGTCGGCGCACTTCTGCCGAGCATGCAAGAACAGTATCGCCTGTCGTATACAAAAGTATCTCTGGTTTTCTTTGTGCAGATTCTTGGTTATGGAACTATGGGCTGGCTTTCCACTCATGTTCAGTCTTATGTTGGCCGAAGATGGGGCGTCCCTCTTGGATGTGTGCTGCTCATGGCAGGATTGGGCATCAACTTCAGCAGCCCAAAACATTTCGGAGGTATCATCGCAGGATTCATTTTACTGGGGTTTGCTGGCGGAGTCTTTGAAGCTATGCTCAATGCATTCCTTGGCTCGTTTTTGGAGTCGGCCACGCTGCTGGGCTGTCTCCATGGATTTTATGGTATCGGGGCTGTTGTAGCACCAATTGGCGCCACTCAATGGATCACTCATGGGAGGTCGTGGAATCAATGGTATGCTGTGCTTCTTGGTGTAGCAGCCTTGGTCACTCTCATAGACGTCGTGGCATTTCGGAGTCATACGGCCGGCGAAGTCAAGGCCGCTGAGAAGCTTGCAACAGATCGACATTACAATCTCCAGTCCGGATCAAATGGTAGTCCGTCAAGCGCAACCGAAGTGTTTTCCGGACCATTGAAAGGGGCTCTTACCAGTCGCTTTTGCCTGGTCGGCTCCGCCTACATGTTTCTTTATCTGGCGATGGAGATCTCAACCGCCGGTTTCATTGTCACCTATCTCACAAGCGTTCGCAGAACGTCAGAAGCGAAAGCCGGATTCGCCAATACAGGATTCTGGCTTGGCGTTACGCTTGGTCGATTCCTGCTTATGCCGATCGCAAGCAAGTTTGGGGCTTGGTTCGCTTGCCAAGTGTACACCGCATTAGGTCTGTGTTGTGTCGTCGCTTTCTGGCTCTCTCCCAGTGCAGTGGGCGCAAGTGTGGCCATCTCGCTCATGGGATTCTGCATCGGACCAACATTTCCATTGATCTTACAATTGGCTACTGATCAGCTTCCTCCAAAGCTGCATGTTGCTGGCATCGCTCTCATTGCCAGCTTTGGTTCCATCGGTGGCAGCGTCTTTCCGCTGGTGGTCGGCATCCTGTCAACAGCGCATGGACCCAGGGCAATCCCGCCTGTGCTTATAGCGCTTTTCATCTCTTTGCTCTTGCTATGGCTGCTACTACCCGGTCGACCACCTTTGAGAAGGAAAAAATTTGTCCAGATGCCCAGAATCACAAGCGGCTGAATGACAGGCGGATTCTGGATTGAAGACGTCGTTGCTGATGACATACATGCCTTAACGCATGAATGGTCAAACAGAGTTGATCGCATGCGACGTATGGTGGAGCGTTGGAAGACTACCGATGGACTGTATTGAATTGGCAGAATAAAGCCTGGAATAAGGGCACTCTGGCTCAAAGCTGCGGTCGCTGCAGAGTTTGATGACTATGCCAAGCCATTCTTTTCCAAGAGCAGCTTGTGAAGTTTGGAGTGTCTGACGTGCACTCGAGTTGTTCTGAGACGACGGTTTTGCTCGCAACAGGCCCGGCGTATGTCAAAAGCTGATACCAAAGAATGTATCAAGCTGTACACGAGCATTCTGTTAGCGCGACGAAGAGAGGATAGGCATCTCAATTGTAAATCGCGATGCGCTACATTGAGTGGCGCTGTCTTGTGAAAGAAGTTCTTGATTCACAGCTTCAATTAGGCGAGTCAGTGGCAATTCGGCTTGCACGGGATCACGATATACATGCCAAGCATCTAGAGTGCCGGGCAGAGTGTGACTGTCGCCCATGGCCTGTATTGGTAGTGCGCAATGGCTGGTCGCTGTTTTAGGGACGAGAATAGCATAAGCGCGGCTGCCAATCTGACAAAGTCAAGAGTAACGTGTAATCAGCCGGTGCCTATCTAATGAAAAACATGTTGTAAGGAAGAGCCAATAATGTTGAATTACTAATTGCTGAGATGTGGTATCAAGCAGGTTGCAGCCACGAACAGCTTTCTTGACTTGAGCAAACATAGCACTACGGAAGAAGTTGAAGGATGTAGCGTGGAACTTGTGCAAGAGTGAATGTACGTGCTTACCCTGTAGGCGTGAGCACCACACGCCTTCCAGCTTGTGCACCTTAAAGCAATATGCAAGTCATCTGCAAAGCCGTCGCCACATAATCGCACCGATGTGATCCAAGTGTGCAGAGAAGCAGGCCAAAGGCGGTCTAATATTGCAGCCGCTTGGGCAGTCATCAACAAAGTAGACCCGAGCTTCGCTCTCGTCCTGTATCGGCACTAGCGCGGAAGTCTCGTCGACCATTATGCCCAACAGGTGATTTTGCGGAATACTTCGATGGGACGCCTGAGAAATCAGAGCGGCAAGCAACCGAAGCATCGTCAATGAGGTCCTCTGCCTGTCGCCTTGTTCAAATGTTAGACTGACTATGCATCTTGGTCGCCATGCTGCAATGATTGAAGAGCCTCGTCATATTTCCGCTGCAGGTCGTCCTGGTCAACTTCGGTCAGCTCGATGGTGTGCTCTATTGGTGCGTCGCGCTTCTTGAACAATGCCACTCGTTGCACTTCACGATCGCCACGTGAAATCTTGCCGGCAGAGCCAATTTGGTTCCACCAGTACTTGGCTTCGCTTGCTTCGACAATCGAGATGGCGAGACCTTCGTTGCCTGCACGGGCAGTGCGACCAACACGGTGAATGTACTGTCGAGCCGGCACAGACGATGCATAGTTAATGATGACTGGTGTCGCCGTATCGAGACCTCGGGAGATGAGATCAGAGGCGATAAGAAAATGAATTGTGCCGTCTTTGAATCGCTTTAGTATAATTTGACGAGCGGCAGAGGACTGCACAGAGGTAAATGCAGCACATGAGATGATTGATTCCAGCAATTTACTCAGGCGTGTTGCCGACTCGTTGCTATTTGTGAAGATGATGGCTTTTGAAATGTTGATACGCTTGATGACGTGCAAAAGCACAAGAGGCTTTGGCACATTGTCTGGGGCATGCACAAAGTACTCTGCCAGTGTAGACGGTACAGCAAATCTGGCTGCATCCTCTCTCACATGGTACAAGACGGGATTGACGAGGTTGAGCTGCGCGAGCAATCCTGGATCTGCACTCATTGTGGCAGAGAAAATGAGTCGCTGGCAGCGCTCTTGACTGCATGGGCGTAGCGCTGCGCGATTGGATGGCAGCGCTGCGTCAATCTTCTGCGCCCAGCCATGAAAAGACTGATTGAGCAAACGGTCGCCTTCGTCAATGACAAGAAAGCGTAAATGCTGAAGCGTGAAGCCCGGCGTGCCTTGCAGGTGCTCGACTAAGCGACCAGGCGTGCAGACCAAGACATCGACAAGGCTGTCACCGTCGAGAACGAGCAGCTTTTGCTCTAGAGGCAACGATCTGGCTGACGAGATTGACTGTATTTTGAGGCCAATCTTTGAATTGAGCAATTCCAATGTTTCTTGCACCTGCAGTACGAGTTCGCGTGTCGGCACAATAATCAGTGCACGCAAAGCTGTGATACGTCGCGATTGCAAGATCTGTAGAATAGGCAAGGCATAAGTCATGGTCTTGCCGGAACCAGTGGGAGCCGATACAAGCAGATCTTTACGGTCTTCTGGTAGATGCGGCTGTAGCAGCACTGGCAGAAGGCCGGCTTGCACAGCAAATGCATTTGTGAAAGCATGCCGTGCTAGATTCTCTTGCAGCTTGGCTGAGAGCGGAAGTGTAGAAAATGGAGCCGACAGAGACGGCTGAACAAGCGTCGGATGTTGCAAGTAGTCTGGCAGTCCAGCGAGCGGGCCGATCTGCTGGCGCTTGACCCTGCGAGCTGCCGGTTGGGGTACGGGCACTAAATCTGCCGCTGTTTCCTTTGGCGCTTCTTGAGTTTCATGCGCCTGTACCGGAAGCCTCTCCCTCTTGTGAAACTGCTCCAGCAGGGCCTCTCCTCGCCGTTTCTTCGGCGTCGCCATTCCTCAATACCTCATCCAGTCAATTGATTGTGGTCGTCGTCGCCAAATTATTATTTTTTTTTTTTCTTTTTGGGCTTCTCGACTTGCATCCACTGAAGAAGAGAGCATGTCGGACGAGATCATATGGCAGTGTGTGCGTGTTCATGGCTGCATAGAGCATCGCTGACTCTAGATCAACCAGCAGTTCTGCTCATACAAAGTCAAATCAACAGAACAAAACTTTTGCCGCAACGAATACAATGTCTCTGGTCTATGCAATCGCCAGTCGTGTCCGCTTGCTAATTCGCGCTATGCCACTGTCAGAGAGCGCGATGGCAAGCTCTATCTCTATATGAAAACGGTCGAGCGCGCACATATGCCGGCCAAGCTGTGGGAGCGCATCAGGTTGCCCAAAAACTACACGGACGCACTCAAGCTTATCGACGAGAAGCTGCAGTACTGGCCAAACTTCAACTCGCACAAGTGCAAGCAGCGTCTGACCAAACTGACGCAGTATCTCATCAAGTCGCGCAAAATTGCCATGGCACCGCAAGTCAAGCTTATTCCCGTCAAGCCAAAGCAAACAAAGCGAGAGGCGGCTCGTGAACGCAAGGCACTCATTGCTGCCAAATTGGAAAAGTCGATCGAAAAAGAGCTGATTGAGCGTCTCAAATCTGGCGTCTACGGCGAAATGCCACTTAATGTGAATGAAGATGTCTGGCAGCGCTTCCTCAATGCAAAGAATGGCCTGCAAGACGACACGGATGCGGTTGAATTGGAAGAAGAGGAAGAGCTAGAAGGCGAGACAGAGTTCGTCGAGGAGAGTGATGCTGAGTCTGATGTGGAAGACTGGTGGGCAGAGACTCAACAAGGGAGTGCTTCAAGTGAAGCTAGTAATAGCGACGACGAAGATGACAACGAGCCTTCCAAGAAGCGCAAGGCCCCGCAAGACAAGAAGCCCAGGAAACGCATCGAGGTCGAGTATGAGATGGAGCAGGAGCGCGCGCCCTTGCAGTTGGCAAATTAGCATTTTGTAGGGCCTCGACTTGGACCTCACATCAAACGCCTGGCATAAGACTGCTGACACATAACGCTATAGCTTGAACACCCTCGTCGTCCATACTCAAGCTTCACGTTGGCTCAAATTGTGGTAAGTGGGCAAGAGTATAATCATCCCATTTGGATCATTACACATTTTCAGTAGCGACACCATCTATACCAAAAAGCGATGCCAGAAATCTTGCTCTTACCAGGCGATGGTATCGGGCCTGAGGTTGTATGTACCTTCATTCGAGTCCGCATCTAACTCAAGGTCGCCGAGGCTGAAAAGATCATCGCATTGTTTCCTCAGTTTACGACCAAACGAGCCCTCTTTGGCGGCTGCTCAATCGATGAACACGGCACATCTCTCACGGACGAGGTGTTAGAGCAGGCACTCGCTGCAGATGCCATCTTGATGGGCGCTGTCGGTGGACCAAAATGGGGAACAGGCAAAGTCAGGCCTGAACAAGGCTTGCTTAAACTTCGCGCCAAGCTCGACGTGTTTGCCAATATTCGGCCATGCTCATTCCCTGCAGAAGGTCTGCGCAAGCTATCGCCACTCAAGGAGGACAAGACAAAAGGGACAGATGTGACGATTGTGCGAGAGTTGTGTGGAGGGGCATACTTTGGTGCTAAGCATGAAGCAGCAGAGCATGATGGTAAGTACGCTATGGATGAATGGCCGTATCACACCACAGAGATTGAGCGCATTGTACGTGTCGCTGCCAAGATGGCCAAGGATGAAGGTCGGCCACTTCTGTCTATCGACAAGGCCAATGTCCTGGCCACCTCGCGACTCTGGCGACAAACAGTTGACCGCATTCACAAGGAGGAGTTTTCTGATGTGCAATTCAATGGTCATCACCTCGTTGACTCGGCCGCAATGATGGTCGTTCTCAATCCGACACGCTTCAATGGCATCTGTGTCACTGAGAACCTGATGGGCGACATCATCTCTGATTGCCTGTCTGCAGTGCCAGGCACTCTTGGTGTTATGCCGTCTGCGAGTATTGCTGGCGCGCCGCCATGCAAGGGCCTTTATGAGCCAATTCATGGCAGTGCACCGGATATCGCAGGCAAAGGCATTGCTAATCCTGTCGGCACCATTCTCTCAGTTGCCATGATGTTTGAATTGACCTTTAGCATGGTCAAGGAGGGCGCCGCTATTCGCGAAGCCGTGCGCCGAGTATTGGAGGATAAGGCTCTTGGTGGCCTCGAGATGCGTACGCGTGACTTGCAGGGTAGACACAGCACGACCGAGGTCGGTACTGCCATTTTTGAAGAGACGAAGAAGATTCTCGGTCTTTAGCTTTCGATAAATAGCTGATGCTGGTCCACACATATGAGTCTTTCTTCTGCCTTGCGCATCGTGCCGGAAATGCCAAGTACTCTGATGACTGGGCCGATGGTATCGCCTGCCGAGCGCGTTTGACCAGGCAGCCGCAAGTACGATAGTGCGGCCCATGCGAGCCGGTAATGAGCGCGATCAGCCTGCAATATGCCGCGACTTGTCATGCTCGAGTAGTATTTCACTATCGTCAGTCCAGCAGACAGCTCAGATCAAGTACAGTGTAAGCTTGCAGCCAATAGACCGCTGCCGTGCTTGCCAAAGTTGAGCGCAATCTCATCCCTGAGCAGATCAATGAGCTGACGTTGGGTCAATGCGAGAGCTTCAGTGGACGGATGCAGCACTTCAAAGAGAATGTAGCGGTTCTTGAGTCTGACCATGGGCAGTGCAGAGCTTGTTCTTTGAGTATGGTATGTAGTGTACAAATTAAAAGCCGCCCATCTATTCAATCGCCTGCTTCTTTTTACTCGGCTTTCGTTGCGGCTTGACCGGGGAAGGTGTGCCTGTCCGTTCCGTCGAAAGTCTACCATTAGGCTCTGCTGTCCAGCTGTAGCCACTTCCGCCGCCGCTTGTAGTGCTTACAGGTGTGGTTCTACCACTGCTGCTTGACATACTGCCAAGAGCCCAAGCTTGCTCGCGGCCAGCTTCCAAATCATCCGCCAAGGGCACACGGGCGAATGCGGTCTCACCTCGGTGGCCCTTGACGCTTTCCTCATACTCGAATCGCGTCAGCTTCTCAGGCTGGAGCTGCGGCAAAAAGTTGCGATGCGCGACGTAGAAGCAAGACGCTGCCAGAATACTGCCGCCAATCAAGTCAACAAAGTAGTGATGTGTGAGATACATGGTACTCCACCAGATCCATAATACGTAGCCGTAAAAGTATGGCGTTGTTTTGGGAAAGACGTGTGCGAGAAAGAGAGCTTCAATGGTCGCGCTGCCGGAATGGAGCGAGGGAAACGCGCCAAAGACCATGGGCGAAGCAGTAAAGGCTCCGCTATACGTGTTGCCGCCAAACAATGTATCGATACGCGCCAAGCCTCCAGGAGAGCCTTGCATGCCGTAGTGTGCAGGCGCTAGTCCATATAGGTTCTCGTACCACGGCGGTGAGCAGGGAAAGGCAATTTGGATGAGCACGCCAATGATGTTCATATAACCAAATGCCATGGAGAAGACTGGGACTGTCTCTGGCGGGCCGAAGACGAACAGAAACGCGGCACATAGAAATGGTCCAGCATAGTGAATAACGCCATATGGCAGCCAGGCAAGGACATCCAGCACGGTATTGGTGTGCTTTGCCAGGATATTGGACAGATTAGCGCCATATAGAATGTTTTCGAGAGCTGGGAGGACGCGCACAGAGATGGGCGGCCTGTAAGACGCTGGTATGAAGCGACATGAGAAGAAAAAGACAAGCCAGCAGGCCACCGGCATGAATGGAAGAAAGAACTGGCTGAGAATAGGAACAAGTAGAAGCAGCACTATGCCGGCGCAGAATGCAATCTTGAATAGCAATGGCGCTTGCGCAATAGATAGCGCAAAAGCGCCGAGTGCGAGCAGGAAAAGCCATTGCGCGTCCAATGCACGCCATCTATGCCGTCGAAGCGCGTCAAGAGTGTCTCTTGGATCAAGAGAGAAGGTGATATTGCCGTAGCTGGTTGTCTGCTTGGCTGCTATGCGTATACGCCCGAGCAGCCGCTTGATGGCCATGTCAGTCGCGATGTATGTAGCGTCGTGAATATCGCGCGAGAAAAAGTCAACGGCGGTCAGGGGTGGCAGACGGAGAGGGGAGATGGAGATAGCAGATGAGAGATCACAAGGGATAGGTTATCAAGGACGTGGATACGATGAAGGGGTCATGAGTTAGTGATGTATGCTATGCGATTACTCGGAAGGCACCGAGACCTCGCCGGCCTTGATGTCGTCGCCGAGCTCCTTGGGGTTGCGGCCGTCAACGGTGCAGCCAACGGAGAAGGAGGTACCTGGTATTAGCGACATGTCGAAACACATACTGAAGAACATACCGAGAATCTCGAGCACAGTGCCCTTGAGGTCCTTGGCCATTGACTTGAACTGCATCTTGCGGGCAATCTCCACCACCTCGTCGAGAGAGATGTTGCCGGAGTGCTTGATGTTCTTCTCCTTCTTGCGGTCTCGTGGGGGCTCCTTGAGAGCCTTGATGACAAGTGACGAAGCAGATGGCACAACAGACACGGCGGCCTGACGGTTCTGGATGGTCAAGCGCACAGTGACACGCAGGCCCTTCCATTCCTGGGTGGCCTTGGCGATATCTTCACCGACCTTCTTTGGAGAAAGACCCAGAGGACCAATCTTGGGCGCAAGTGAGGCGGATGAACCTACCTCACCTCCCTGTGCGCGCATGTGGATGATCTTGATCTCATTGGGGTCTACTTTGGGTGCCATATTGGATGCTTCGGACTACCACGACTCTCTTTTTGACAGAGAGCGACGTTGCTTAGGATGGATGTCTTACTTCTAGGCCGCTTGCTAGTCTATTGCGCTCTTGTCGCAGTTTTTCTTTGAAAATTGCAAATTTGTGTCGCTGTGACTGTCGAATCGAGATATAGAATGCTTGATATAGAGGTATAAAAGAGGAGGCTACTGCTTCGAGAGCAATGGAAGGACTTCGCTGACGCCAGGCTTGCCACCAGAAGCTGTTCCAAGCAACTGTTCCTCCAATGCATCCCGTGTAGATGACAACAGTCGATTGTTCTTGAGCGTCGCCATCGTGTGCTTGGGCATAGGAGCCACAGATGTCGTCGTGAAGCATGTATCGAGCATCGCATCAAGCGCAGGCATCGTACTTGCATAGCCCTCCGCTGCATGATGGACGCGAATGAATTGGGCCACACGGTCTTCCTTGTCCATAGCCTCTTTGACCTCTCTATGTCGCCGCCGCCGTGCTTCGCGTTGTTCTTTGTGCGGATCAGAGATGGGATACTCGCTCGCAAGTGTAGCCTCAATGGACGGCAAAGACAGTCTTTCGGCCGCACTCACCGGCTTGTTGAGTGCTTCTTCCCGTTTAGCCCGACCCTCCAGCATACGTGCTCGGTCTTGTGCCTGCTTGATCGGGATTTGTGCCTGCGCATGCTCGAGATGCGTCACCATGTAGTCTCTCCGCTTGTTGGCCATCTCCCGCTTCCATACGGCATACTGCTGTGTCGACTGAGATACTTGACGAGGCGCCGGACTTGTCTTTTCAGGCACAGGCAGTGATTTTGGCTGTCGAACTGGAGTACTGTTCTTTGGCAGAAAGCCCGGCGCGTGCCCGATCTTGCCAGGGATGTAGTCCTTGAGCACTCTTCTCCCTGCCATCCTCTTCTTTCTCTAATGCTTGAATATGTCTTGTTCTTGCTGCTCGACGACAAATTCGCAAAATCAACAACACACGCGACAAGACAAAGGCGACAGGGGATAAGGGAGAGGATAGAAGGAAGATGTCTGACTTAGAACGGCTGGAAAGGCTCGAACAAAGCATCACGCAGCTACTGTACCAGATAGACGCGAGTTTTTCCTCTTCACATCGCATTATCACCGGAAGTATTCTGCCTGTGGTCGAGCAATACGCTCAGCACTCGGCCTCAGTCTGGGAGCACGCGCGTTTCTGGAAAGAATTCTTTGAGCAGAGCGCAAGTGTCGCAGTCTCTGGCTATGTCGAAGACGCGCACGAGGAGCAAATCTACGCGCAAGACGACGCGTCCATGCTTGATCACGACGTGACGCGTCAAACCCCACACCAAGGCAGCTTGCATGCATCTGCTCAGAGTCCAGTGGATTTGACAGGCGAAGAGGAAGAGAGCTACGCAGAAAGCCCTCAGCTAGCCTTACAAACGACACTGCAAGATGCTGGCGATTTGACAACATCCTCGGCCAGCACACCGCCACGCGATCACGCTAATGAATCGTCAACACCAGCTGGGTCGCCCTCCTATTACAACAAGACGCCCAGGACAGCAAAATCAACAGGCAAATCGAATCGCTTGCTTCATCGTGTTCTTGACAGCAATTGGCGCGTCCAGGCAACACCGCTCAAGAGCATCTATCCACAAAGCACTTCTCCAGTCGGTAGCCCACCCATTCTCACCAATATGGACCGATTGTCAATGCGTGATGCAACGCCCAGTAAGCGGTACGAAGAAGATGACGATGACTCGAGTCTGGGGCAAATGTCGCCGCCTGTCACCATGGCCTTTTCATTGCCGCCGTCAAAATTGCTCAGAACACCCGCAAAAGAAGCCGCAAGGCATATGGTGAATGACATTCTTCGTACCGCAGGCGCAGAAGACCTGTCTAGCTTGCCAAGTCACGCAGGTGGTAGCTTGGCAGAAGGTTCAAGCAGTCGCCGCCTTTTTGACGACGATGCGACACCCGTGGTCAAGCGAGGTGGCGGCAACCTTGATGCATGGCAAGCTTCACAATCAGAAGATTGGGGATACTGATAGATGCGGCTACAAGCGTTTACAGGAAGAGACGCTTGCGATCCGACTCGAGTCCAGCATTTGATTCCCAGACCAATTCGCCGCCGCGACCGACGCCACTCATGACTTCACGGCACTTGAGCGTGAATCTCGGGCCGATTTCCTGCAGCCTTACTTTGTCACCTGCACCAGCAAATAAGTAGCGATGCCGCCTGAAGAAGATAAAGTCGCGCGAGTTGTGTAGCGTGAGGGTTTGGCGCCCTTGTATTTGCGGTACTGTTGGGACAAGCGACTGGAAGATGGCGGCAATGCTCTGACCGAGGGCAGTTGTGAAGTTTTGCAAAATGAGCTCTGGATGGTGCGTGGTATGGGTCGCAAGCTGGCGCAGTTGCAGTGAAGTGATGGTAAAGTAGGCCGTGGGCCCGCCTGGCAGCTTGATGAAGCTGATGGCATTCACCTCTTTTCTGTCTTCGTTGACGACGATGAGATTGCTGTAGCCTCGATTTGAAGCAAACTTAGCAATCTCTTGTATTGTATACTTGTTTGATCCACGTCGAATCGTATCCGATAGGGGAAAGATGCTTTGCAGTACAGTCATGAAGTGATAGGAGATCTTTGTTGGATTGGGCGACGTTGTGATCAACGTGCGCTTCCCTTCTGCAGTCTGCTTGACTGTCGCGTCAGGTGTTGCACTTTCGCCTTCTTGTTTGAGCACAAGACTCGAGTCTGTTTGTACCTGCTGTCCAACAAGATCACTCCGCCGTGACGGATCAAACAAACGCTTTGCATCTATTGAGTCTGGCACATTGGCCGCATGTCGCTTCACACGCAATGTCGGATCTTGCTCTTCAAGCTTGGCCCTTTCGCGCCGCAGCAGCGACCTTTCTTTGCCTAGTCTCTGTTTGCGATCATTATAGTTGTCGCTGCGTACCAGCTTGTTCTTCGCCATAGCCCCTCTTCTTGCTCGAGTATCCAGCTCATTGTTCCTGTCGCGATTTCAACTTTTTTTGGTTGTCGCACGCAAATCAACAAACTACAAGAAGCTGTCAAAGTATTCGAAGGAATAGATGCTGCTAGGGAGAGGCCTCGCTCGGTATACTAGCTGTGGATGCCGCTGTTTGACAAGTCGAGCTATTATCTATAGTCAGCATGGCGATCCAGCTCAGGTACTCAAGCTGCATGAGTATCAAGTGCCGAAACCTAAAGACGATGAGCTCCTTGTACGCTTCCTTGCATCGCCCATCAATCCAGCAGATCTTAACCAGATCGAGGGTGTCTATCCAAAGAAACCTGCTTTTACAGACAAATTCAACACCAGTGAGCCGGCTGCAGTGGGTGGCAATGAAGGGCTCGTAGAGGTTATTGCAACGGGCAAGCAACACATGTCGATGAAATGGCGGTTGGGTCAGTGGGCCATCATGCGCAAAACAACATTTGGCACTTGGCGGACACATGCACTGGCAAACGAGGAAGATCTGCTTCCTGTCGATGCCGAGGGTCTTTCACCGGTTGATGTGGCCACCGTCAGCATCAACCCCTGTACTGCCTATCGCATGCTACAGGACTTTTCAAAGCTATCAAAGGGATCTTGGTGGATACAGAATGGAGCCAATAGCGCTGTTGGGCAATCTGCTATCCAGATGGGCAAGATTTCCGGATACAAAAGCATCAACATTATTCGCGATCGTTCTGGCTGCGACATTGTGCGCAGAGATTTGCTCAAATTGGGCGCCGACATCGTGGTGACGGAGACACAGCTCGCTGACAAGGCGTACATGAAGGAGCTGAAAGCTAAACACTGGCAGGATGCGCCAGTCACGCTTGCGCTCAATTGCGTTGGCGGCAGCAATGCCATTCACATGTGTCGCCAACTTACACAGGGCGCGCACATCGTCACATATGGTGCAATGGCGCGTCAACCGCTCAAGATTCCAGCTTCAATGCTCATCTTTAAAGATTTCTGCTTCCACGGCTTCTGGGTATCGCCTTGGAATGACCGCCATCCGGAGCAACGTGTGCAGATGCTCGAGGAAATCTTCAAATGGATGCGAGCAGGGACTTTCAAGAGTCCTACGGTGACGACACGCTGGTGGGAGCCTGGCCAAAGCCAAGATGAGGCCCTGGATGTCTTTAGGGAAGCACTCGCTGCTCAGGGGAAACAAGTCCTCTGTATGCTCGCCTAACCCTAATGTATTCACAACAATCAAAGACCAAGACAAGAGACCAGCTAGCTATACTCCTGTCGCCATTGCCAGCTGTCTGTAGCCTAGAAAAAGGAGCCACGAGCCTCAGCAAACACTCTTTGTCCCTCGTTCTCAATACGCTCTTTCTCCGCGCATCACCACAAAATGGCCATGGACAAGCAGCGCCTCCCAACGCTTATTGAAGTCCTCGCGCGACGTACGCAGGCGCCCGTCGATCTATACAGCTTTTACATCTACATGCGCGATCAGCAGCGTAGTGTTGACTGTATCTCTTCCAGTACACGGCCACCGCTAATAGCAGACCTCGACTGTTTTCTAGACATTTCGCAACATCTCGCCCTGTGTCGGCTCTACGTGCGCGAACTACGCCGCTCAGTGCTTGTCGCAACTCCAGAAGATCCAATGCATGGTGTGCAACAACAGGGCGGTATTCCACGGACGCGGTCGCGTCTGTCTGGCAATGAACTCATCTCGGAGATGGGCAACTTTAATGAACCTGAAGACCCGCACGTTTCGCCTTGGTTGCGCAGCACAAGTCGAGGTGAAGAAAAACGTCGCGGAGACAAGGGCGAGTCGCAATATGCGCGCGAAGAGCAAGATCGTCGCTTTGAGGAAGAAGGATCTGACTATTCTGATGCCGGCTATGATTACAGGCAAAACAGAGACTCTTACCTCTCTGACGGGAACCTCGCCGGCGATTCTCCAAATCACACCATCAACAGACGCGACATTCGTGCATCAGCTGAGCGTATTCTCTACGCCTATCTAATTCAAGGCTCTGAACGCGAGATTGCTCTGCCGCCGCACATTACCCGGGGCATTGCGACAGCCATCGAAGTGGATGGCCGTGATGACCCGGAGGTGTTTGACGAGGCACGCGACTACATCTTTCAGGCCATGGAGCGCGAGGCTTTCCCTGGATTTCTACGTTCCAAGGCTCTTGGCAATCTTGTGCCGCTGAGTGCTGTTCTGCGCCTCTTGCTCGGCCTGCTCGCCTTGCTTGGTGCGTTGTGGACTGGCTTTTCACTCGTCTTTCTTGACTTTGATCGCAAGACACGCGTCTGGGTACTACTACCTTTCTTTGTTGGCACCTATGGCTGCCTTGCATATCAGTACGAACTGGATCCGATTCTTGCCATGGTAGGCATCTCTGAGTCTACGTTTTGCTCGTTTGTGCGCATCAAAGAGCCCTATGTGCGGTCATTGCTGTTCAAGCGGTCTGTCTGGGTGCTTTTCCTTGCGCTTCTCCTTGCCGGTATCCTGACTGCCCTCTTTTCAGCTGTTCCTTCCATCCGACTCTAGCTCTTTCTCTCCTTCTCTCTTCTTGTAGTGTACTTCTTCCCTGTGACTGTTTCTTTCCCTCTTTTCTGTAAACAACAAAAAATTGAATTTTGAACTCCGCAAACTGAAACGACAGCAAAGAAGGCACTAAGACCCAAAGTACAGTATATCCATCATGTCTTCCAAGCTCCCAGCCGCTTTCGATGTCGACCAGGAGACAGTACAAATGCTCCTCGCAGCCCAGGCCCACATCGGCGCCAAGAACGCCAACACCCGCATGACGCCCTACATCCACCAGCGTCGCCCAGATGGTGTCAACATCATCAACATTGGCAAGACCTGGGAGAAGATTGTGCTCGCTGCTCGTGTGATTGCCACCATCGAGAACCCAGCCGATGTGTGCGCCATCTCGGCCCGTCCTTACGGACAGCGTGCCGTGCTCAAGTACGCCGCTCATACTGGAGCGTCGGCCATTGCTGGTCGCTTCACACCGGGTAACTTTACCAACTACATCACCCGTTCCTTCAAGGAGCCCCGTCTCATCATCGTGACGGACCCACGTACCGATGCTCAGGCCATCAAGGAGGCATCGTACGTCAACATTCCCGTCATCGCTCTCTGCGACACCGACTCCCCACTCGCACACGTCGATATCGCCATCCCGACCAACAACAAGGGACGTCACTCCATCGGTCTCATCTGGTACCTGCTTGCTCGTGAGGTGCTCCGTCTCCGCGGCACCATCACTTCGCGCACCCAGCCATGGTCCGTGATGGTCGACCTGTACTTCTACCGTGACCCTGAAGAGGTTGCCGCAGAGGAACAGGATCAGGAGGACGTCAAGGCCCTCGAGGCCGCCACCGGCGCTGCTCCAGCTCAGCCAGACTGGGAAGGCGACGGTGCCAATGTTGTGGCCACAGGTGGTGTGGATGCCGGTGTGGCTGCTGTTGCTACTGCTGGTCAGACTGGCGAGCAGTCAGACTGGGCCACCGCTACTGGCGATGACTGGACTGCTGAGCCCCAGCAGACCGACGACTGGGCATAGGCTGCCAGCAATACAAGACATGAATACTGGAACTGGATGATCCCTGGGACCCACTCCCTTGCCATGAACAAGGTGAAGCTCTCAATTTGCTTTTCTCTTCAACTTGCATCTAGCACAAAAGACTTTTAGCATAAGGGCATCTTGCCGTACATAGTCAAAAAGAATCATTGATCATCTATCGTCTATCGTGCAGTCGTTTAGATTCATTTATACATCCGGCAAGGGTAAAGGCATTGTATCGCCAATGATGCTCGCATCGTCAATTCGATCAAGTACTTGCTCACGCATCGAGCGTGTTCGTGTCACAATCGGACGTATGCTTGGGGGACCCATTAAGGGACTTCCGGCATCTTGCGCACTTGCATGCATGGCACGACGCGAAAGAGGACTTGCAGCGGCAAAATTGCTGCTGCCACCAATATAGTTACCGTCAAGAGGAAGGCCGACGCCAGAAACAATGCCGCCTTGAGTTGTGCCTGGACCCGAGGCAAGGCCACTCGTCATGCGATTGCTGCTATGCGCATCGGAGCGTATCCGAGGACGTGCACTGCGGTAGCCAGCATACAGCCATTGCACAGTGGCGACCACATCAAAGAGAACGATGCCAGGTAAATCGACAGCAAGCACGTCTTGCAGGCGTCGAGTGAAAGTAGCAAAGCGCGGTTCCTCTAAAATAATGCATGTCGAGCCGTACCGCGCATGCAGTGCTTTGCACGCCGTTAATAGCTCATCAAGCAGAACTTGGTCATTGCGCTCAATCAGTCGTTCCAAGCGTAGCTTGTGCAACACTCCACTTTCTCGTCTCGCAGATATTGGTGTTTCTCGAGCATCAAAAGCGCGTACGGAAGCAAAAGTCGACGAGTAGCTTGATGGAAGCAGTTCCATTGATGGAGAAGGACCGCTCATGCGGCTCATTGTGAGTGATGTCGGAGCAGCAGATTGTCTTTGCCTGCTCGCAATAGGAATGGAAGCAGTGACCGGTCCTCCTTCTGCTTTAGACATTTCTTCCGCCTCTTCCCGTATGTCGTCCTGCTCTGGATCCAGAAGTTGTCGCCATGTGCCCGCTGGATCCATGCCTAGTACAGGCGTTGCTGGATCTGCCAAGACTGCCGCCAGATTCATGCTCGAGATTCCTTGCCTATCGAGGGTAATGACACCGCATCGTGGCATGACATTACGCAGACTCGCCAGCTGCAAGAGACTTGTTGCAACAATAGGGACTTGCCCTGCAAATCTGTTGGAAAGATCTGTTTGTAAGGCAGAATAGCCTGTATCGAGCACAATTACAACGGCACCTCGGTCAATCAATGTCTGCGCTGCTTGTGCAATGCAATCCAATGTATCTGGATGATATTCTCTTGTTGGCGTTTGCAAGGGACAATAGGTAGTGATCACGCGCACGGCATCGTCTTCTATCGCCGCATCCGATGGAAAGGTGGAGCGCCGATAAAGGCCAGGTGACATACCCGTGGTCGAGGCTGTCCCGCCTAGTGTCGCATCTCTCTCGAACAGCGCAGCCGGAAGGAGTGCTGGGTTGGCCGTGGTCTGGATGATGCCAATGCTGTGCGCGACACGGTGCGGCTCTTCATCTGAGCCTTCCTCCGATGACGATGCGACAGCGGACGCCTGGAAGGAGGTCATGCGGCAGGAGAGAGAGAGAGAGTCAGCTGCCTGTCAAGAGTCGCAGCTCTGTGGTAATGTCTCACAGGGACAAATCGAGCGACAGGCCTCTTTGCATGTGCATTTGCTGCCTTTATCTCCGTCGCTTCTGTCGCTCCTTCGCTCTCTCGCGCTGCTGCTGCTGCTGCTGCTTCGGGATTTCTGATTGCTGATAAGGGCTGAGAGGAGCTCCTCAATCAGACAGCCGGTGCAAGGCATAGGTAAGAGAGGATGAGGATGGTTGAAGGAGTGTCTGAGGATGGCAGCTGGTAGGTGTAAGAGTGTCGCAGGTAGTCATGTAGCAGGCGCATCTGCTGCTTCATAGAGAACCCGCACGAGCAAAGAGCATCCAGAGCACATAACCAGATCACGACCATGCTCGAGATCGTCCTCCGTGATCTTGTAGCCGTGTCCACAGCGGCAGTCGAGCCAGTAGTAGCGATGTTCTTCAGCTGTCTCATCTGTAGCAGCTACTTCGTTGGCGCACTGCCTCTCTTCAAAGTCGTCCAAGTCGGCAACAGCATATCCAATCTTTTCTTTGCTTGAGCTTGCATCGTCCTCCACAAGACCTCTCGATAATGTCAGATAAGCTCGCTTGACTTCATCAATGGTCAGCTCTCCTGATCCAGCCTGTAGCTTGTTCGTGTCAGGATGAGCCTTGAGTAAAGCGGCATGGTATGCTTTTTTCACGAGCTCAGGCGACCGCGATTGAGCTTGTGTCAGGCCAAGAACCTCGAGCGGACTCATGCTCTTGAGGAGACTTGATTTCTAATCTATCGAATATGCTTAGCGTAAAGTCCAAGTGCCTTGACTGGAAAGTACATGCGGTAGTTTGGGTATCCAATCATGCATGTCCGGTTGAAGACACCCTCCGTCTCCTCCTGCAACCACTCACCCGTCCGAGCCTGTCTTGACATGAGCAGCCTTGCAGCCTTCTCCATTGCATCACCAGCAACATGCCTCGGTGCAGCAAGAACAAGGGCAATGAGAGCCCACGACGTCTGCACCACAAGCGAACGCTCCGAATGCACATACTTTTCAGTCTCTGAAGACAGATACGACTCGCCCCAGCCGCCATCCTCCATCTGTCTGCTAAGCAGAAAATCAACAGCTTTGCGGACTGGAGGCGAGGACTCATATGTCATGCCAGCCAAAACGAGAGCTTCCATTGCAAACATGGTGCCATACGTGAAGCAGATGCCCCAGCTGCCGTAGAAACTACCGTCCTGTCGCTGTTCAGTCAGAATGTATTCCACTGCATGCTTTCGAGCGACCTCCAATTCTTGCGCGCGATAAGATGGGTAATGCTTTGAAAACAGAGTAAGCGCCGAATTGACGGCCGATGTGCACTCGACATAGCAGTATTCCACCATGATGCGGTCGAACACTTCAGCCGGATTCAGCAATTCAAGCAATTGCGAGCCACGGACAAGCTCGTACGAGGCGAATCCTCCATTCGCGTTCTGCATCGACAATAGAGTGTCGACGCAGTCAAATAGCCGCTCATCATCCAAGCGATGCGCGAAACGAGGAATATCCTGCAGGATGAGGAACGCCTTCAGACCTTCTGCTGTGCAGTCAGAGACGATATAGCCATTATCAACAGTCGAAAAGGGCCATCCACCTTTTCGACGCTGGCGGTACGGGTCCGCCAGATTGTCCCTGAACTGTGACTTGTCTAGAAAATCAAGTGCCTTGTCAAGCGCTTCTTGGAATGGTTCTTCGCGAGCAAGACCAGCCTCGACCAAGCAAGAAACAGAGAAACCAGTATCCCACATCTGGACACCATTCGTGCCTGACGCGGTCATGCCAGACCCATCGATCCACATGTAGTCCCAAATCTTATGGGCTTGTCTTTTCACTTGTTCTGAGTCTGGTCCATACGACCAGTAATTTGACAAGATGTGCATAGCCGCATTTACGGGTGCTACGCAAGCATAGTCCGTATTCTCGTCCTCTCGCCCGATCAATTGCTTGACGCGAGTATTTGCCTTTTCATTGAGCCAAACTGGACGCAGATACTTGAACCACAAGACAAGTACAACATTGATGATGCGTAGTACAAGCGAATGCGGTTTCAGAATGTCGTACTTCGAGACATTGTTGCGGTGATTGGAAAAGGCGATCTGCTCATATGGTTCGCAGTATAGCTCCTTTTTCAACGCCCTTGTCAAATCATTCTCTGACATGGTGAATTGGTTGCAATAGACATAAGACATGGGGAGGTATACGGCACGCGTGTGTATCCACCATCGCCAAGGATGCAAGGGTACCCAGTCCGGCAGGAGCCAGAACTCTGTCGGAACCGGATTGATACCTTCCCAAGCAAACAAGCCAAGACTGGCTAGCCAGAACTTGCCCCATTGCGGTATGCCTGTTGCGCCTCCCATGCTTAATAGCTTTTCTCGTGCCATGACACAGAGGGGATCTTTCGCTTCTAGACCTAGTATCCTTCCAGAGACATAGTATAAGGCCGTACCAAAGACAGTGGAAGGTCCTGCGAGATGCATGCCCCAGCCGCCATCATCATTAACGCTTGAACGTAGAAACTTGATCATCTCAAGCCGCTGTGGCTCAGGGATCGTCTGCTCAGCAATGTAGAGAGCAATAACAAAGCCTGGCAGCAAGAACGAAGGTCCACCGTAGAAGCAGCCCCAGTGACCATCAGGCAGCTGCAGATGTCTGTAGAATTCAAAGCCGTTGCGCGCTGCAGAAAGTGCGTCTCGTGCAACAGGCAGCTCCTTTGCATCGAAGGGGAGACTGAGAAAGTAGCGTTCAGGTAGAGAGAGCGGACGCTTCTTGGCAGCTTGCGGAGAGAGATACTCCCATCGCTGAACGCCTACAGAGACGTCTTGAGAGAGACGCCAGCGCGTTATGTCGGTCATAGCTGGTGAGGAGGCCAAAAGTGGTCTGACACTTATAAAAGCATCTCACATTCATGAATGAAATGCTTGCTTTAGCTATGAAGGCATGATGCCAAAAAGATCTCGACTATGCTAAGCCCATGTCAGCTCACCCTCAGCAATACCTCGCCGCCGATCCGCCGCTTGATTGCGTCGCGAATCTCCATAACACCTCTGTCTGTGCCCACAAAGCAAATCTCGCCGGGAACAAGGCCCTTGACCATGTCTTTGCCCATCCGACCGTGCACTAGCTCTTGTAACTCAGAACTGCTCATCCATATCTTACGCGACGGCTTGCTTATGACATGCATATTCCGTAGTACCGGTTCAGCATCTCTGAATTTGAGACCTAGCCATAGCCGCCGTGTCGCGACATTATCGGGTGTTGTGGGTGTATATGCCTCGTCCGGGCCCATGATTGACCCTCTCGCGACGCTACTGAGGAAGCCTTGCTTGTAGAGGCCGAGCGAGACGGCGAGATTCATTTTTGAGAGCGGGATAGATGTGATGCTCGACCGGGCCCGAGACGCATTTTGTAGATGCGATGCGACGTGATGCAGCGGCATGCTTGGCTCTCAGGTCGAAGTCTGCAGCCAGCACAGTCCTTGATGACTGACAAGTATCGACTCTTGATCTGTTTGATGTAGAAATCGAAATTTGAGCGACAACCAGAAAAAGGGCAAAGAAGGCGACTAGAAGAGAGCATCTTGTATTGCTGGTCTATTGCTCCATCTGTACAGTTTATACTGGGAGCTGCTTGCCATGCAAAGAGCCTGGCTTGCTGCGGCCATTCGATCCTCCGCAAGATGTCGTAGGAGCACACCCAAGCACAGAGTCCATGTCTGCTCACGGCATCGAAACTTACGCAATACGTCGACATTCTCAGGGGCTCTCGACTCGGCACAAAAGCTCATCGAGAAAGATGGCACGGCGCCGTTCATGGATCCGGCCATGCTTGTCGCGGGCGAGATGTCAAACCTCACAACCAATATTCATGCACTTCTTGGCAGCGTCGACATCAACCTCGACGGGATTGCAAAGTACTACGTGCGTCATGACGGGGCCAAGCGTATAAGACCATTGCTTGTGCTTCTCATTTCCAAGACTGTATCAAGAATACATCCGCACGGAGCATCTCTAGAAGACGAGCCTCTCACGCGAGCAGCAGTACTCAACGATCGCAATCCCTCGACACACTTGCGTTCACGCACGCAAGACACAGATATTACAGCAAGTCAGAAACGACTAGCAGAAATCACAGAGATGATTCACGCTGCATCGCTACTGCACGACGATGTCATTGACGAATCAGAGCTACGTCGAGGCCAACCATCTGCCAATTTCGCATTTTCTAGCAAAATGTCTGTGTTGGCTGGAGATTTCATGCTCGGAAGAGCGTCTGTCGCTCTGGCGCGGCTGCGGCATCCTGAGGTCATTGAGTTACTTGCTACTGTCATTGCCAATCTTGTCGAGGGCGAATTCATGCAGCTCAAAAACACGATCGACGAGGGACAGGAAAGTACTATGGAGTACTATCTGCAAAAGACGTACTTGAAAACGGCAAGTCTCATCTCAAAGAGCTGTCGAGCTGCGGCTATCTTGGGTGGCGCAAGTGATAACGAGATCGAAGCTGCCTACGAATTTGGCAAGAATATTGGTCTTGCTTTTCAAGTGGTGGACGACATGCTCGACTACACAGTCTCAGCCGAATCACTTGGCAAGCCAGCAGGGGCTGATCTCAAGCTAGGTCTAGCGACGGCGCCTGTGCTCTATGCTTGGCGCGAACATCCTCAGCTTGGCGCCATGATTAAGCGAAAGTTCAGCGAACCTGGCGATTGCGACACAGCACGCCTCTTGACGCAACAATCGCAAGGTCTGGCCCTGAGTCAAGCATTGGCGGCCAGCTACCGGGATAGAGCGATAGAAGCGCTTCATCGCATGCCTCCAAGCAGCAGCCGAGGCGCGCTGGAGTTGATTGCAAATCAAGTATTGTCACGCAAGAAGTAGACCCAGAGGCATCAGCATCGCATATCTCTTTTTCTGTACACCAAGCATCTCCCTCTTCTTCTTCTCATCCTCCTTCCTTCATCCTCTCTGCTCCTTTGCCTCTCTTCCCCTTGAATTTCGCATTTTTGATCGCAAAAACGCAACGACCAAAAGACAATAGTCAAGACAGGGACGCGACAGGCCCATGGGTATGCGCAAAGGGCCTGTCGAGGCCAGAGAAGGCCCGCAGCTAGCCAACACCGCTGCTGCGCACGACCTGGCTGAAGCAGCCAGAGCCAGGAAGCTCGAAAAGAGGGCCAAAAAGGCGCGCAAGGAAGAGAAACGCAAGCGCAAGGAGGAAAAGGCAAAGCGCAAGGAGGACAAAAGGCAGGCTAAGGAGGCGAAGAACCAAGGCTTCGATGAGAAAAAGCGTTTCGAAAGCGTGATGAGCAAGACTGGGCGCAGCGATGAGCCTGCAGCATCTCAAGCTGAGCCCAAAACTGGCAATAAGAGAGCCCATTCTGGGGAGTCTCCCGAACGACCTGCGTCTAAAGTACAGAAACTGCTTGCTGGCACAGCCGAGGCGGATAAGCGCTCTCAAAAGCTCAAGCTATGTATGCGCAAGTACCAGGTCAAGCACGACATATCACCAGAGGATTTCGCTCAGGCATTGCACAGTAAGCGCTGGGACAAGCTCGACTTTGCTACCTTCATGAAGCCTTACTTCGTGTCTACGCCTTCAGACGAACTCGAAATGCTTGTCAAGGGGCTTGTGCCACGACCAGAGAAAAAAGCTAAGGAGCGCAAGACTAAGACAAGTAAAAAAGCTTCAGATGTTACCATATCTTCAGAGCCAAGCGCTGTCAATGAGTTTCAGGTCAAGAAAAGTACGAAACAGGCCAGAATCGAGGCAGCTAAAGTTCGCGCTGCTGCGCTCAACAGAGGTGTGGGTCGCGAGAGGTCCAGTCACGATACACCGGTCGAGCGCCTTCATCGGACATTTACCGTTTCCGAGCATGCTCTAGCTATGGAGGAGCGCTGGCGTGCTCATGCATTGACTGACCCGATTTACGCGACTGGTAGGCTGACTGCCGAAGAAGAGAAAATCATTACCGATGCTGTCCAAGCCTACTGCGAGGAACGTGACATCACCGAGGAGACCTTTTGCGATTTGATGTGGACACAAGATGGCCTATCTAAATCTGAAAAGGTGCAGATGAACGCGGAGTTTGTTCACCTATTGCCACAGAGAAAGCCAAAGAATGTCTACATGTATTTAAAGCGACGTTTCAGCCCTGTGCAAGGTCGCACCCCTTTCACATCAGCACAGGATGCAGAGCTGCTTCAGCTGCACGAAGAAATTGGCAGTGACTGGAAACTGATCGGTCAACGCATGTGTCGTTCGAACCAAGAAGTGAAAGATCGATACAGGACTGCATTGGCTCCACCTGAGGAGAAACGTGTGAGGGGGCCTTGGGGATCTGAAGAAGATGCTCAACTTCGAGCCGCTGTTGGAAATGCTGCCAAGCCAGATTGGACACAAATAGCTGATCTCATGTCACCGCGCTCCGCAAAGCAATGTGAGCTACGCTTCGGTCGTCTCAAGCGTGCCGGACTACCAAGCAGGCTACAGGAATCAACTACGACTCCTGAGACTGGCGAAAAGACGGTCGAGTCTTATTTTCCCATCATTGAGCGGCGAGCGTACGCAAAGACCTACAAAGTTCTCCTCGGTGATGTCAAGTACATGCTTGGGGACATATATTATGCGAAGCCGGCTTCGCTATCAGAGGCGATCAAGTTACCAGCCTTGAGGCCATTCCGTGATATGTTCCAACTGAGCGACATCATTCAGCGCTTGAACAGCGTATTGCCGCCAGACAACATTCCGTTCGCAAGAAAGGTGGAGATCGGCCTGGCCTGGGTCAAGTCACAGCCTGACCTCAAGGTATCGCTTTCGGATCTGGTGGATGGTGATTTGGATGATGTTCCGGATGCATCACATTTGGTGCCTGATTTGATGCGCTTTAGTTATTGACAACCTCGATGGTGGACTCCCAGCACGTGCATGGTGACAAACGATCAAGACGCTCATATGCCTCGACTCTAGCCCGAAAGTTTGGAATTTGAGCGCGTTTATTCATGCATGACATTGACGATTGTAACTACAATGGAGTTCTGCTACCTGCTTCTTGGTAAAATTGATGCATCAGGCCAAGGACGCCCGCACTTTGCACATTCGGTGCATTTGGTCTTCGGTCATGGTTCTTTTGGCTCGCTTGATGTTCTGTACCGGCCTCTCTTGGTGCATCCGGACGATCTGGCGTTTTGAGAGTCGTATCAACGAAAGAGCCATCCACTTCATTCGTTGCCTCAGAAATGATTTCTGGATGATCCGCACGAGCAGGTCTATGTGAGTGACGTCCAGTGAGTCCAGGAGGTGGCCGTATACCAGTGCTATACCGCGCATCCGCAGGTATTCTTCCTTGACGTACAGAGAAGGCGCTCGCCTCACGACCCGGTGCATTTCCACCACGTCTCAAACGTGTGGAATGCATTGTGTACGAGTCTGCAACTGTGCCTCGCGGTCTACCCGATCTCTTGCTCTCGAGTTGGTCCAACTGTGGCCTCTGAATCGATGCCAAGAAGGCCGACCCTGCTGGATCAGGCTGCCAATCTGGATGAGATGCTTTGAAATTGAGGAAGCTCTTTTCCATCTTGTAATCAACATCTTGCCGCGAAACTGGCTCCACCGTGGCGGCTGACTTTGAAGCAATCTTATTCACCTTGGCTCTTTGCTTGGAGAAATCAAAGACAGCAAAGGTGCAAACAAAGCCGATACCGTCGACATGCACCGTGAATTCTCGCATAAAGTCAATGATACGCTCGCTGCAATTGGGTAGACTAAACCAAAGAATCATTGGTGTTACCAGGACACTGAGGATCTCTCGTAGAAAGATGGCCACCTTGTAATCGTATAAAGTGCAAAATTCGGCCTTGACTGCATGTGAATGAAAGTTGCCCGCCCAATGGGCGGGTGAATAGTGCGTGTGCTGAATGACTTCGTGCAGACTTGCCTCCGGATCAAAGACGAGCGTTTCATCGGGCACCATGGATCGAGCGACAGCCATGATTGTACCGAAAAGACTGATGTAGAAAAGCACTGTGCGATCATGGGTAATCTCAAAACCTAGAAAGAGATCAGGATCAATGACAGAAGCGAGCGCAAGGACTGCGGCGAATGAACCAGCGACAAACGATACGAAGCGTGCGAATTGCATCGTCTTATCGTTTGGAAACTGCGAGGCATAGCGATCCGCATAACTCTGAGAGATGTTCAGACGTCGCTGAAAGAGATGCTGCACCTCGTTGTATTCGCGAAACTTCCACTGCGCATATGGCGTGTACCCTCTAGATCCCAGTGCACCTGGATTCTTGTGGTACTCACTGAAATACTTGAAGAAGTAAAGCAGTAGCAGATAAATAATGATAAAAGGCGCAAAAATAGCATTCATGATGCCAGCGAAGATAAATCGTCGTCGAAGGCCTTCAATGAGTAGCTTGCGATGCGGTCCGTCTTTGACAAATGCTGGTCGCACTTGACCATGCTCATCGAAGACGTAAGCCAGTATGCACAGAGACAGATTCCACTCGAGGGTTCGTGTCAGCAACGGCCGGCCTGACAGAAATGGCAAAGGTGCTGATAGATTGAGCAACTCCTTATTGAACAACGCCACAAGGTAATTTTCCTTGCGCATGATACGGTTGGCAATGTCATGCGCATCCATTCTTTGCGAGCTTTGTTCTTGTCTTCGCACGGCAGTCGAGGTCAATGGATTCTGATCACGAAGGGCGACGAGACGGTTTGCCACTTCGTTCCATGAAATAGTCTGCATATCTTCTTCTTCAATGTCGAGTAGATGCTTGTAGACCTTGTGCATATCCCAAAGTGCTCTCACATCAGCTAAGTATTGCGCGATTTTGAAGCACCAAAACATGGTCAGTAGAGCCAAAACGGAGACACTTGGTCCTGAAAGCTTCGCCATACATTTGTCAATCTTGATCTCCTTGAGTGAGTGGCTGCCCCGTACTTTGCTGTAGTCAATACAAGCGCCAAGATAGGTGCTGAAGCCGGTCACGAAGGCAAGCGTCAGTATACTGAGCGTGCGCGATAACAAGATACTCCAAATGCCATTACCGACATAGTATCCGTATACCTGCTGCAGGAAAGTATCGAGGTTAGCATGCACATTTGCCCACCGCCACATGGCCCAGTCGCGTGAACTCAGAAGACTTTTGCGCGCCAATAGATCCCGCTGTCTTTGTGCTTCTGCTTCCTGATCCTCCCATCGTGCTGACATATCTGTCTCGTCTGGTCGAGGGGGCAATATATCGTGCCCACCACGACCTGCAGGGGCGGGCTCGCGGCGATGTTCATAGAGCAGACTCTCTGGCACTGACCCTTCATATGCATCGCGCGGATCACCCTGATGGAACATGCTATCCATGATCTGATTCGGCGCACCGCCACTGCGAACCGCCGAGGTTTGCACGGCAGGATACGTTGAGTGCGCGGCAAAAGGATGGAAGCTCATTCCAAAATGACTTTGCGAGCTGGGGCCATAAGTAGATGCGCCGTCGTCGCGATAGCCACCCGCAGATTGCTCGCTATCGTCATGCTGATTGAGTGTTTCGTAGATGCTGCCTCCGCCAAAGATGCGCGAGAGGAGATTGTCTGTCATGACACCTTTGGCAGCTAGCGCCTGCTCAGGCGATCCACTATACAGCCAGTGCGCCCTGTGTCAACCCTTCGGCGCAAATCTCTAGTCAATATGTCGTGGTATCCCCTCAAGGTCTTGTATCGTTGCAATTGCGGTAAAAAGTGTGGAGCCATCGCACTCTTGTCCTGAAGGCCATCTATAAGCCATCTATGAGCCGTCTACCGAATATCTACAGAGTTGCAGTCCCTACTGATCGGCCTTGAATGACTCGCTCAATTCTTCGAGTTTGTCCAATTCACCGTGATAGGCCTTTTCCTCCTCCACCATTAATGCATGACCGCCTTTTTCATAGCTTACAAGATTGATGTGAGTCCGCTGACCATCTAGCGATATCTGCTTGTAAGTAACATCTGAACAAGCTGGATCGATAAGCATGTCGCGTCTGCCCACAATCACCAGCACAGGCAGTCGGGCTCCAATCTGGGCCAAATCAGAGTGCGAACAGTTGTGTGTCAGGCAAGCAGCAATCTGACCTACTTGACCAGATATGCGAGGCGTCTGGCTCTGCGTCACCCGATAGAGCATTGTTTGAAACACACGCTCGCGATTATTTTTGAATGATGGATACTCGGAGTCTTTGCGTTCCAGCCACTCTTCATCGCAGAACAGACGGCCCATGAGCACCTCTACCTTGCGCTCGTTCGTGGGCTTGGGCCTGAACCAGTCAATCCAGCCGGCGAAACTTTCCAGCCGCGTCCGAGGGGGGTTCTGGTGCTTAGCACAGGTCGACGTAAGCGTCAAGCTCTTGATTCGCTCGCCTGCAAGCAATGCTAGCTGCATCGCGATCATACCGCCCATCGAAACGCCGTTGACATGAATACTGCGCGCCTCTGTCCAACCAATGTGATCCAGCAGCTCGAGCGCATCTTCTGCCAACATCGTTGTTGTATATCGGCCCCATGGCGCATCTGACTTGCCAGCACCCCGATTGTCAAGCACAAGCACCGTGGAGTCCTTCTTGTTCACATAGTGCTTGACGGTCTCGCGCCAGGAATACATGCTCGCCAATAAACCCATAATGAGCAGTATCCGTTTCGGGCCGTTCCCATGTACCTCGTAGTTGATTTTGCAACCATCGCGCAGTTTGCACTTGCCTGACTTGGCTGCTGTTGAGAAGAACAAAGGCGCACCAGGATGCCCTGACATGCTTGTGCTCTACTAGCCTTGTCGGGTCCGCTTCGTCAATCAAGAGGACAGGAAATTGTTCAGATGGATAGGCTACAACATGGCTTGTTTCAGAGGAGCAGTAACCATGATTCGGCAACGCTACAAGCCTAGTCCCTGTGCCAGGCGACTCAGCGCTACATCGGCAAAGTCAGATCTCATTGTAAAAGTCCATCTAAAGAAACCAGGTTCAGAAAAATGGTAGACAGCGCCATTCGCAACAAAGAGCTTGTGGTCCTTAATCAGCATTTGCTGCAGGGCCGCCTCGTCAGCCCAGCCATCCTGTTTTCCCTCTGACCCGGACCCATTTGACAGTCGCCATTTCTTGCCGAGACTGAGGAAAGGCCGCAAGTCGAGCACAACAAAGTGGCCCGCGCAGCTGCTAGTGTACCTGACACCATGTTTCTCTGCCCAACTTATAAAGTACGCATATGCGTCTCCCATCTTGTTCTTGTTGCCATCTAGAAATTCGTTAAGGAATGCCTTGTCTTCCAGGATCTTCGAGAATGCTATGTCTGTGAGGCTGGAGACTTTGCCTAATATGCTCGTTACCGACATAGCGACCCGGAGAGGAGTATCGAATGGCAGACATAGACAACCCATTCTGAAACCATTTGCGCAAAAGTCTTTGCTCATTCCGTGCAGAAAGCATATCTTGTCAAAGCCATCCAATTCGTCATCAGTGAATGTAAGAATGGAGTGATACGGCGCATAGCCCTTGTCTTCGCCTGCTGCCTCGAGTGATTCTGGCGTATCAAAGATTGAAAAGGCATAAATTTCATCCGATATGAGCCACAAATCGTACTTTTTGCAGAAGCGAATGTACTCGCGGATAGTTGAGCGCGGATAACACCGGCCAAGCGGATTTTGAGGATTGCAAAGCATGACGGCCTTGCACACGATGCCTTCCTTCCTCTTGGCTAAGTAGGTCGCTTCGAATGCCTCCAGGGCTTTGTAGGAAAATGGCGACTCCAAGTGATCAAGCTTGACACCGACCGGAACCGCGGATGCACGCACAGTGAAGTCAATATCGAAGCCATTATAGTAGGGCTCCGCAACCATGATGCCTTCTCCTGGATTGCAGATATTATACGCCAAAGCATCGATGCATCCACCGACACCACTTCCGACAAAGACGCTTTCCTTGGTCAGCTTGTGTGTTGGCTCGAGTCGCCGATTGATGAATTCTGCATAGAGCGTCTTGAGCCGCTGAGAAGCACCTAGACCATCCCCATATGTCAGATCTGTGAAGTCAATCTTGAGATTGGCGTAATAATCCTGTACCAGCTTCCAATTGAGCGAGTTTTCAGCAATGCCGGCGTTGATTAGGCCGTCCGGATTTGTTTCTGGATCATAAGAATCTGCAAATACACTTGCAAAGAGAGGTATCATAGGCCCGAGCTTGTCATTGTTGCTTTGCCCGCGCTTCGACAGGAAGCGCGTCTCGGGATCTGTATGATCCTCAGTGATAGTGACATGCGCCCCAAAGTCCTTGTCGATGCTGTTGAGGCTGTCCATGTCTGACGCGCCAGATGCCGCCGGTGTCCGTTCAGCGCCTTGTCTGCGAGAGAAGAGCGCGTTCAAGCACTGCATCAACAGTGCAGTTTGGGTTTGTGGTGTATGTGAGGATCCTATGCCTATGGGGATGACCTCACTTTCACCCACTCACCCCAGCTCAAGGCGACGTGACGCTTGAATATGGACAATGCGGGAGTGTTAGTGCTATAAGGATACGTGAGAAGAGCCTTATATAGGGCCCTGGGCAGCCTGCTCGTGCATGTGCCAGGCGTTTGATGTAAGGCTCCAGTTGAAGCCTTACAAATCGTAATGTCGTGGTAGCGAATGTCATCTGCCCCTGAGACCATTAATCAGCAGCTAGAAACGCATTGGGCTGAAGCTTGTATGAGAAATGCTGAGAGACTAGATCGTGTCTGCTCGCCTGCGACAAAGTCCCATGATGCTCTGCGGCTTCTTGCCTACCACGTCTCCTCCCACCACCGGCCGCACCGGACAAGCTTGGTTACAAGCTCTGGATCGTCCATGATTTCGCACATAACCTCCTTGACGCCCTCTGGCATCTTTCCACTCGATCCGCTTAGGTAGACAATGGCGCCGTCGTTCAACAGAGATTTGACAGCTGAGCGCACATCGGGATCGTCTCGCATAAGCCACTGTACATATGTCTTGACTCCTTCACGCGAGTGTGCTACCCAGGAATGCTGTAACGGTTCTTTGAAATCAATTGTCCGAGTCAGGTCATCGTCCTTGCCGCGACAGCCGAACAGCAGAGCAGTAGACCCTGGTTGCGCCCAGCCTTGTTGCAATAAGAAACGCAACGGCGCAAAGCCTGTGCCAGGACCAATACAGATAGCTGGTCCAGTCGCACGCGGCATCGGATTTTTCCTTACATTAGCTGAAATGCTGTCATTTTCCTTCAGCGACTTGATGTATCGACTAGCGACACCGACTCGCGGCTGCTTGATGCGTGTTTGATAATGCACTAGGGCGATCAGGCATTCAACCTGCCAAGTCTTGTCGTCCAGCTGCTTTGCGCCAGCGATGGAGTACTCTCGCGGAGCCATCGTTCCAAACAGATCCAATGCATATCGCCATGGTACATCTAGGCCATGTGCAAAGTCATCAAGCACCTCGAGCAAGTTGCGTCTCGGCCGATTGATATAGTCATAATAGTCATCTTTCCCTTCAAGTGTCTCCCATTCCATGAACTTTTCCCGGAATGCATCATCTGTGCAGAAGTGCTTCAGACCCGCAAAGAGCGAAGGACGTGGTACACCAGTGAGAGGAAGCACGAACTTAGCAAGCTTGCGTAGTGTCAAGGGGTTCTCGGCATGCGCAAAGCCAAGATCAAGCGGCGGCTCAATCGTAAGTGGGGCATCCGCTGCCTCTTTCCAATGCATGAGAGCAAGAAATCTGTCGACATCCTCGGTTTCATTAACTGGCATGAGGTAGAGCACATCGCCCGGCTCGATTTTAGCAGAAGTAGTCGACGAGATGTTGTCGGTCGGCACTGCCAAATGGAATTCGCGAATATCTTGCCAATGAGCAACAGGAGTGAATCGATGGTTGCGCAGGACCCGTGCCGGAGTCATCTCCTCATGATGTGCCGCGCTCAAGCCATCTTGGGCAATTTCGATCAAATTGACAGGTGGCAGCAGCGTCGTCTCGTCCATTGGTTCTTTATCAATTTGCGCAGTAAGAAATATCTTCAGTTCTTGCTGCCATGGATCTACCACAGCATCGAGTCCATGCTCCGGATTGCTTTCATCAGCAAATCCAGGCGGTAAGAACTCGTGGCCACCAAGTCTGAGTAACCTGCGACGAAGCTTTTTTGCAGCATAGTTGAAGAGCGGATACTTGGTATCTCCTAGACCAAGCACGGCAAAAGAGCAATCTTCAAGCAAACTTGAATCGTCAAATGAGTCGCGCATCAGGGTTTGCCAGAACGTCTGCATGCTCGCAGGAAACTCGCCAGTCCCAGCTGTGGCAATGCAAAATACTGCATATTCTGATTCCGCAAGACGGATGAGCGCATCTGGGTCCGCTAGATTTACAAGCGTAGCATGCGCGTGGCATCGACGTGCCAGCTGGAAGAGACTTGTAGCATAATCAATAGCAGTGCCTGTCTGAGATCCGTAGAAGAAGCAAATGCTCAACGGGTCTTCATCAATGGACATGTACAATAAGTCGGCAAGATTCTGGATTGCTGAATAAGCTGCGGGCGTGGACAGCGGCGAAATTCGAACTTCAGATGGTCCTTCCAACATACAAACAGAAGAATTCCTACTGCAACGTGTCGGCCTTGCGCTCTGGTTCATCAGCTAGCTCATTAACTTCGTTGCATGTCGACTGCTCAAGCTATAGACTAGCTCTTCGGCCTTCAATACCAGACGTCGCACAGAAGGATCGTCATGACTGCTTCATCAAGGCGGCCCCACCTGCAGGGCTGCATACAAAGCTATCTGCATTGATATTCCGCTCATTATGTCGATGCTGCCATTCTATCAAGCGGCAAGGAAATCTAATAAGATCTGTTGTCTTGACGAGCGTTCCAGATCTTTTGTGGCCCTTAGTCGGCTGCTCGAGTCGTGTTGCGCTCTGGGAAAGTTCAGATGGCTCAAACAAACACGTGGATTCAAGCCTCCTAACTTCGACATCGCGTCGCGTCGCGTTCAGGCCGACTTCAACCACAGCTGGAATCGCTTAAGCGACTGTGATCAGCTTGATCGCGTTGCTTCGATCTGCTGTCAACGCTATCAGACTCGTAAGTCTCTATGGACCGCCTTGATCGCAAAGCTATACGGCTGTATCGCGACGGGCAATGGAAACAGGCTATAGAAGCGTATTCACGGGTAGCTCACAAGTGTCATTCTGGTAGGTTCGCTGACAATCACAGCTGCTTCTCGTCCCCTATAACGCCCAATTCTGTGAATGGGTCTACTATAGTCAGCGTTCAAGATGTCTTCAAAATATTGGGCGCCTCGAACGAGCACTCGAGGATGCGAAGTGTGTGATCGAATTGAACAATTCAATATATACAGTTCGTTTGCGACCTTCTGGCTGCGCTAACTTCTCAGGGTCATTATCTTGCGGCCACGATATCGTATTCCCTCGGAAGAAACGCTGACACCCTTCAGCATATTGCCAATGCTCTGAAGATAGATCCACATTCAGATGACTTTTTTCATCGGGAGCTCGTTCTGCTTCGACGAAAAGCAGACACCAATAGTTATATGTGGGGTCCAAAACGAGATCCTATTTCAGTTCTGCCTGCCGATGTTCTGCGGCTCATTTTTCTTCATTGCACGATGCGCGAATGTGTGCGCGCCAGCTGTGTCTCCAAAATGTGGCGAAAGGCCATCAATAGCGTCTCACTTCTCTGGGAAGTCATGAAATTCGAGGACTCTGGGATACCGCCGGATATCAAGGCACAGCGGGCATATTTCAAGCGCTCAAGGGGATCACTTCGGACTCTCTGTTGCAATGGACCCATTGGACAATTCATCAAGCGAGGTGCTCTCGGTCATCAGTTGACAACACTGAAGTGCTCGTGGCCCACAAACGCTATTCCAGATCTGTGTGCTATGAAACAGCTTCAAGTTCTTGATATCTCCTGTCCTGACTTTTCGAAGAGCAAGCAAGAACCAATTTTCGCAGAGTTTGCGCACGTCGTGTCGGCCTTGCCCAATTTGCTGGTCGCGTCCGCCTCAATCAAGCCTGGCGGACCTCTACTGCCACAAGATTTTGCAGATCTGAAGAGTGCTTCATTGCAGTCTTTAACGTTGACGTCGCGGGCTGACGAATGCTGTATCAATGCTGCGGCCCTCATGAGCGCGCATCTGCTCGAGCCACTTATGCCGCAGCTGCAATCGCTTTGCCTGAACGTTGATTGCATTCTCCGCAAAGGCGATCCGACTGCAAATTGGCCGAAGTCCTTGATCAAGCTGGATGTTGGAAGGGCGATTCGAAGCTACGGTGGCCGTGGTGTTGAGCAACTCCCGGATGGCTTGAAAGACTATTACTGGCTGAACCAGGCTGCCATGGCCAAAACACGGTTCGGAGAGTATCCTGCTCTTGAAACTCTACGTTGCCTTGGCCCGCAAGGACGCCAAATTCATCTTCTTGATCCTTGCTGGTCTGCCATTGGCATCACCCTCAAAAGCCTGGAAATAAGCAACTGGGAAAATGCAAGCACATTGATCGAAGCAGTGCTATTGTGCAAAAATTTGAGTCGTGTCAGCTTTTTTCGCTGCGATGGAGTTGATGCCTCTCTCCTTAAGGCTTTGTCACGAACAACGCAAAGTCTTGAAACGCTCTCACTGACCTGTTGCTACAATCTTCGCGGGAAGAAGGTTATATTGGGGCGCTTTATCAGGTCGCAACCTCGGCTTAGACGACTCTGGATTGACGAGTCATCAGGTTGGTATCAGGCGCTCCATTCGCTGGACCTCCTTCGTGGTCTCCGAGTAAAGCTACTGGACACCAAATTTCGTATCTTTGAATTTTGAACGGAGCATCCGCTGTCTTGTATGGAGAGGCGTTGCAAGAGTCGTATTGAAATGTCAAGCGCTTGCAGAAGAATCGACGAATAGGGCGTTCCATTCCTCAATCGGCTTTCGCCCGTAAATGCTTGCATAGGCAGGCTCAGCGAGCTGTAGGCCGTGAGCCTGGCAGTGATCTCCTTAAGAAAATCCTCGTCTATCCGAGGCATATCTGGTTCACTGTCATTGCAGCAGCAGAGCTCATTGGCGACTTGTAGCAGTTGGTGTGTGTTTCTGACTTCCTAATACAGGCTTCGGCAATCAGATCATCTGAAAGCGGCATCGCCGCCGGCAAAGCCCGATCTAATGACAAGGACTAGCATCAATGAGGAGGCTGATCACGCTTCGTCTACTTAGCTGAAGCATCGCACATGACTCGCGATGCTTGACTATCATGCTCACCGTCTGGTAGACGCTCATGTTCATTCAGCTTCTGTGTTGCAAGTGCATCCCACGGAAATTGCGGAGAATGTGAGCTCCTCCTCTCCGCTATCTGAATGCGAGCAACACTCAGCCCCCGTTTGCAGTGGACAACCTTGGAAGAAAAGCGGTCGACCACGGCTTCTTCATTCTTGCATTATCGACAACACCATGAGTGCTCCTGAAAGCAGATTGAAGCAATTGCTGCATCACATCAAGGACAATTTTGTGCCCCAGCAACAGGAAGCGCCGGTGCCTGCCAAAGCTACCTTGAACAGCCCAGCTGCTCAGGGCCCACGGCTACACAATTTCCATGAGCTGAATCCAACTCAATTTCTGCCCAAGGTCGCGGCCATCAATCCCGATCTACCGGCAATTCTTCATTTTTCATCAACTGATGTTCGTATCGAGTACAACTACGGCGAATGGGCCCAACGTGCATGCCAGCTTGCTTATTATCTTCGGGAAAACAGTTTCAAGCGCAATCGCGTCGTTGCTGTGCTTGCATCCAATACGCCAATGATGCTAGAGGCATACTTTGCTGTTCCGGCTGCCGGTGGTGTCTTCACGGCACTGAATTATCGTTTACAAAAGTCAGACATCCACTACTGTGTGCGTAAAGCCAAAGCTTCGACAATCATCGTTGACCGTGAATACTATCCGCTCGTCGCTGAGCTCGCAGCAGAAGCGGAAATAATCATTGACGAAGATACGGACGGGAAAACTGGTGCGTATGCGGACATCTTGCGCGCCGGTCTAGACGTCATGGCCTCTACTCCAGGCCCAATCGGCTGGGCAGGACTTCAATATGAAGAAGTGGATGAGAATTCCGACTTTTGCTACATGTTCACTTCTGGTACAACCTCACTGCCAAAAGCCGTAACCTACACACACCGCGGAGTCTATGTGGCGGCTTTAGGCAACCTTATTGATTGTCAGCTCAATTGTGGTGATTCATTTGGTCGCGATAATGCAGTCTACTTGTGGACATTGCCCATCTTCCACGCTGCGGGATGGTGCTTCCCCTGGGCTGTCACGCTCGCCATGGGCCGTCACATCACGCTACGCAAGATGGATTACGGCAATGTTTGGAAGATCATGGTCGAAGAAGGCGTGACACACTTTTGTGCAGCGCCTACGGTGTGCACCCTTCTCATCAATCATCCTTCTGCTCGCAAACTTGAAAGGCCTGCGCGTGTGGTGGTGGCTGCATCGCCACCCTCAGCATCGCTCTTCAAGGCTATGCACGCTGTTAATCTCAACGGCGTTCACGTCTACGGTATGACCGAAACTTACGGGCCGATGATGCGTGGCTACTTTAAAGCTTCATGGAAGAACAAAACGGAAGACATCATGTACCGCAACATGGCACGACAAGGTCACGGTTACTCTACCTCGCGTGCAGTCATGGTCCTTAAAATGCAACATGAAGATCATGTCCACACTGGGTTTGAGCCGCTTGTCGAAGTGGAACACAATGCTATGGAACTCGGTGAGATTGCAATCCACGGGAATCTTGTCATGAAGGGATACCTCGATGATGCAGAGGCAAATCGCCTTACGTTCAGGCAAAATTACCTCTTGACGGGCGATCTGGCCGTCGTGCATCCAGATGGCTACGTCGAGATCCAGGACCGTGGTAAGGACGTGATCATTTCTGGAGGTGAGAACATTTCCTCGATTGAGGTCGAGTCGTGCATTCTGAAAATGGACGCCGTGCTGGAATGTGCGGTTGTTGCAAAGAAGGATGAAAAATGGGGCGAAATTCCTGTAGCTGTGCTGACGTGCAAGAATGGCAAGACGGTCACGAAGGACGAGCTGACTGCCTGGACGCGCAAGACACTGGCCGGCTACAAAGTGCCAAAAGAATTGCACGTTGTCAAAGAGTTGCCGAAGACCGGCACAGGCAAAGTGCAGAAGAATGTTTTGCGCGCCAAGATCAAGGCTGGTGAGGCGCTGTAGGCAACTTGGAGAGTCATATGTATTCTTGTAATACTGTTTTGTTGCTAGATCAGACTATCTCGTGCCCATCAATCCGATCATGCATCATCAATAATCATCGTCTTGATGCTCCCTGTAGAAGGCGTTGAACTCGTCGTCAAAGCTTGAACGGCTTCTTCAAGCTTGTAGCGGTGCGTAACAAGTGGCTTCAAGTCAATGACACCTTCCGTCAAAAGACGAATGGCCTTGGGCCAAGTTTCATGGTAGCGATACTGGAATTGCAAGTCCACTTCGTTTGCACTGCAATGCATAAATGGGATGCTGACAGTATCCTTGCCGACACCAATGACAAAGACCTTGCCGCCGAATCTTGAAGCAAAGATGGCAGTGCTGATGGAAGATTCAACGCCTGTGCATTCTAAAGCTAGAACACAGCCAAGTTCTGTGCCCATTGCCTGTTTGACTTCATCTGCTACTGCCTCTGGCTTCTTATCCCTTGTGACGTGCACAGTTCGAACAAAAGGCACGAGCTTCTTTGCAAACGCAAGACGTCCTGCATCAATGTCAGTAATGACAATCGGACAAGCTCCCGCAGCACGCGCGCAGAGCAACGACACAAGCCCGATAGGACCAGCGCCACAGATCAAGACTTCATCTCCCAAGCGCAATCCTGCTCGTTCAATACCTGCAAGCGCAACCGACAGTGGTTCGAGCAGACTGCCTTCTTCGAAAGACAGACTTTCTGGCAGCTTGTGCAGCCAAGCTTCTGGATGCAGGTGATAGCGGGTCAGAAGACCGTGATAGGGCGGTGTGCTAAAGAAAACGACGTCCGGGCAAGCATTGTATCGTCCTGTCCGGCAAAAGTGACATGTTGCTTTGCCGCATGGAATGCCGGGCTCGATTGCAACGCGATCGCCCACCTTCCATCGCCTCACATCTGGACCTACTTCAACGATCACGCCTGATGATTCATGACCTAGGCCGTGATCTCCTTTGACGATCATAGGGCTTTTGATGAGCACATATCCAGCATTTTTTTGGTTTCATACCCAATCGCTCCATGCTTCCAGAAGTGAACCTGCAGGTGAGCATTTGAATGAATTCTGAGACCAACACACATCACTTCCGCAGACGCCTGTGGCCCGTACGTGAATCAAGACTTGTCCACTGCCTGGCTTTGGCACCTCTGTGTTGACCATTTTGATTTCATGCTCCGGATTCGTGTAAAGCGCTGGCGAGTCGAGCATGCCATTCGCATTGTAGTCAAGCATCGTGGAACGAAGAACAATGGCTGGGCCTCCTGTGCGAGGTGTATGTCACAAGCAAGGATAATATATATTACGGTGCAGACAGGATGATCTACATTCAGCCTAATTCGTGTTCAGATGGTTCAAAATCCGGGGAAATGCAAATAAGCAAGCATAAGTATCTACATGGCACAAGATACGTCGTCTGCCTGCAGCTGATACACACATGACCTTGCAAAGTATGTCAGATCGAGGTTGTCAGGCCATCTCCTCGACGCGTGTCTTCTTGCTGGCAGGTCTTGAATCGCCGCCGCCTTGCTGCTGTGCCTCACCTGTTCCAGACGCTGCCATTTCCTCTGCCGAGCGGCGCAAAGTTGGCACCGAACCGCCCATTAGACCAGAAAGCATACCGAGATAGTCAGCCTCAGACAAATTAAAAGCGCTGCCTGCAGCCGCTTCCTTCTCACTCGAGCCTGAGCCATCCTCGCCGATTGCGTTGTTCATTTGCTTGAGGGTCTTAAGGTGAATCAGGTGCTTTTCGAGCATACCCAACAAGCCGTCCTTCGTGAATGGTTTTGGCAGGATATCGTTCATGCCATGGGAGAAATAGGTCATCACATCACCACTTTGCACATTCGATGTCATACTGATGATGGGCGTGAGCGGGTCAAACTGTCGAATGAGACTTGTCGCAGACACACCATCCAGATTAGGCATCACGATATCCATGAGCACGAGATCATACTTTGTGTGATTCATCTTATTGACAGCCGAAACGCCATCCACAGCCATATCGATATCACACCCAAAGATGCTCAAAAACTTACTCGAAAGACGCCTGCACACTGCATCATCCTCGACGAGCAGGACTTTGGGCGGAACAGCCCATGGTACAAACGTCTGCTTGATTTGCTGCACTGCACGAATTGCATTGATCGCTTGACCGGCAGCATTGTTGACGCCAGAGCTGGGTAGCCGGCTTGGATCCGACTCGCTTTTGACAAGCGGCGGAGGCTGCTGTTGTCCCAAATTTTGATTTGACGCCGATGGACCGGATGTCTTTGGCGAAGTCTGCTTAGCTTGTTGCTGTTGCTGTTGCTGTTGCTGTTGTGGCGGATAGCCCGTGTTTGATCTTGGATCGGCCGGCAAGGGTGTTGTAGCATTGGTTGAGTAACCGGAATAATTCGACCCAGATGGTGGCGGACCAGTCTCATAGCTGTGCGGACCGCGCTGTACAGGCTCGCTGTATGGATTGTAAGACTGCTGTCCATGCATAGGATTGCCTTGTTGATCATACGGATGCTGTTGAGCATGACCCGGGTGGCTTGTCGGATGCTGCTGCTGCTGCTGCTGCTGCTGCTGCTGCTGCTGCATCTGCTGTAGATGTGGTGCTTGCTCATATTGTGGCCAGCTGTCCTGTGGCGCATCCAATGTCAGACCCATATCTGAAGCACGCCTATTCATGGCGTCCATTTGCTCATAACTTGCTTTAGCCACCTCCGTGTAATCATTGATGAGCTTTTGTGCTTGTTCTTGCGTCCTTGGCTGATCGTGCTCTGGACCTGGCTGTGGCATCTGACCTTGCATCATGTAGGAGATGAGGTTCTGCATGAGCTGATCTTGCGCAACCATGTTGCGCTGGAACGACAGCATCTCACTAATGACTGTTTGGTAATTTTTTGTCAGTGTGTGAAGGTGGTGGTTCATGCCAGCTTGCTGCTTGTGAAGCTCCTCGATTTGTCGCTGCATGTTGTGGAGATGCTGTGAACCGTAGGCGCCATTGTCTGTCGGGTACTCTGATGAACCCTCTTTCGCCCCTCCACTGCGCTTGCCAATCGGAGCCTTGCGCTTGATGTTGTCTAGGGAGTCCTTGTTGTGGATCTGGAAGTTTTCATGCTTGAACTCCCAAGCGCCCTCGCCGTACGGGTTCTCGCCATTCTGATCTGTTTGTCTGACTTTGTGAAAGTCATATCTATGGTCAGCACCGTTCAAGATAGCAGATGTCCATACTTATTGAGCTGTCTGACGAATGAGGCAAAGTTGGAATGCTTGAAATGGCGCGGGAGGATCGTTTTTGTGAATTCATTGGTCTAAATGTCAGCAGAATGGTCTCGATGCAGCAGCAGCGCCCGGAACCCTGCAGGCTATCGTCCCGGATGCGGCCGGCTTGTGGTCGACATACGTCTAGAACAATAAAGGAGTCTCCAAGCGAGTTCCAACGCACAATATTTTCGTATTCTTGTTCTTCAAGCATTGTAAAGAGCTTTTTGACAAAGTCTGGCGAATTCGCTCCTTTGTCCATTTGCTGCTGCTGTTGCGATAGATCTGAAGCAGGCATCGGTCTTGATTTATAAAAGCCTCTTTTCAGTGATCGGGTCCAGCAACTGTCCGCGGCTCAGCAAAAGGTGAACGGATTTATTTGTTCAATGTAGCAAGAAAAGAGCCCAGTGTGCTTAGCGAGAAGACGACTCTTGCTATCGGCCAACAAGAAACTTATGCACAGATGCGTGGTGCTTGCGTCAATCCCGAGAGGTTGACAAATGGCCGATCAGCTGTCGCGGGGTGTTGATTGATTAACAGGTCGTACCGTGCGGCGTGCTAATTTCCAAACGGCCTTGGCAGGGAGATGTCAGTGGAATTGGGGTCGGACAAGGGGCGCTTCAGTCCTCGGGCCGTTTGCTTAGAAATGGCCGCGATGTTTGCGCGCTGCCTCGGGGACTGTGTATCTGATCAGGAGATCAATGCAACAGCCTGGGTCCGTGAGCCCGTTTGATTCGAATGGGGTGTCTTGGAGAGGGATGTTGACCGTGTAGCTTGTATGTGTGTATACAGCAGCAGCAGTTTGAGTGACGCCCAGCCAACGACAGCGGGAAATTCTAATCGGCGGCTGGGAAAGCAGAAGATCAGATCGTGCCCTGAAACAAAACCTTGGAAAGAATCGCCCCAGGTGCAGCGGAGAATTTTGCATGCAAGGTCAGCCTAACCCCAGATTGCGATTGATGGCATGTCACGTGGGGAATCGACCCCATCTGGTGCTGCGAGCTATAGCTACGACGCCTTACCTGCCGCCCCTGACCTGCTGCTCGGAGGCAGTCGCTTGCAATTGTGCATGAGGTCGTAGGGCAATTGTTAGTAATCTCTTGATGCCTCAGTCGTATACCATTGTACCCCTTAGCGAACGTGACAAATCAGACTTCAGCGCAACACCAAGACACCAACAATAGGCTCTCAATGACTGCATTATATAGCATGTTGAAGGCTCGGCATCGGCCTAAACAAGCCTTATATGTCCATACACATTTCCTTTCAGTACCCACCGCCTCACAATTCAGGGGATGCACCATTTCGTGCCTGAGACATACTGACGCTGTCATCTGCACTCTGGCGTTTTTGCCGCTTCATCTGCCGCCGTTCCTCTTTCATCTGCGCGCGCATATTTTCCGCATCGTCTTGCTCGCGCATAAGTGGATCAAAGCCATGTTTGCATGTAGCAATCAAATGCCGTGCAATGCGATTCATCACGCTATCACTCCGTTTGATGCCCATTCCCTGCAACTCTTCCGGTATTGGTTCGAGAAAGGATTCAATCTTGGCCATGGCTTGTTCGACCAAAGACAAATATCGCAACAAGACAGCATGCACGCTGGCCCATGACATTTGCGTCGCAATAATCTTGTAGCCCGGACAATCTGCCGGCAGTCGACCAGGCCCTGATTCGAGGTATTGCTGTACTCCACCAGCAAATCTGACAAGCGCTTTCCGATGCTTCGCCACATCATCCGCCATACCACGTTCCGCCGCAAGTGTATGCGATGACAACTGCGCAGGAAACAAAACGTTGATCAAGACAAGCGCATGTCCAGTTGTCGTTTTACGCTTCATAATCTCGTGAATTACGACCCATCGCCGCAACCCGATAAAAAGGTAGCGAAACATTTGAGCAAGAGCAGCTTTCTCCTTTACTAGGTATTTTTGCATGGCATGACCTTCGAGTGCTAAAAATGCTTGCTGTAAGCGCCGCTCAATGGTATCAAGCTGTCCAAAGCTCCTTTGAGCGGCCGCCCAGTCGCAAAATCGTATTTCACTGCGAAAGACGCTCTTGATGTCTCGTGCAAGGAGATATGTGGGAACTTGTCTCGGCTGCATCTCGTCTTCACAGACAAGTGAGACGAGGTCGTTGAAAGCGGCATCTGGCAGTGCAGGTGCCGTTTTGGCAAGATGCTCCATAATCCAGACAAGCTGTTCTCCGCACGCGACAGGCGGCGAAAGCTCTTGATATTGATCTGGTGAAGCTTCACGTGGGTCGATTTCATCCATGTCGTCTAGCGCAGACTGCATTATTGGCGGCGAGGAAGGCTTCATGTCCATGATAGGCGACTCTTGTGCATTCATACGCACTCGGGTCTCGTCGGGCGAGTGAGGTTCCTCCTCGGGCGACTCTTCATCCAGCACAAACTCATTAGCCTCATAAGACTGCTGTGAGGGCGAGCGCGACAGCAGTTCTTGCGGAGACGCAGCAGAAGCAGAACGTGAAAAAGATCCTGAAGGAGACCGTTTCCGCTTACGATCTTGCTGTTCAGAAGCTGTAAAGGAAGGCAAGTCGATGAAATCATAGGAAGCCCTTTTTATGGGCTTGGTAATGACAACGCGCATGGATCCTCAATAGAAGCAAGATCTCGACAGCTTATTATAGTTGAGCTACTTGAGCTAACATGAGCAGACGAGTCAGCGGAAATGCACACAGCAGGCGCCTACAGCAAGAGCCAGTACTTCAGCTGTGGATGAGCTTTTTGTGTTGTTGAAAGTGCAAAATTCGCGACAGGCGACAAAGGAAAGCAAACAATCAAAGCAAGAACGCGCCGTGCTTGATCCAGCGGAGGGCCTTTGCCTCGTGAGCCCGCAGAGATGGGCATTTCGGGCCTGCTTCCCGCTCTCAAGTCAATAACACAAGATGCGCATCTGCGAAATTACGCGGGCCATACACTCGGTGTCGATGGCTACGTCTGGCTCCACCGAGGTGCGTTTTCATGCGCATGGGATCTAGCAAACGATATACCGACTTGCAAATTTGTCGAGTATGCTATGCGTCGCGTCAAGATGCTTCAGCACTTCGGTGTCACGCCGTATCTCGTATTTGACGGCGGCTATTTACCCAGCAAGGCACACACAGAAGCGAGTCGTGCGAAGAAGCGTGAGGAGGCCATGGCGGCAGGTCGTGCCTATCAAGCAAAAGGCAATCGAAAAGCCGCCCAGGAACAATACTCAAAAGCGATTGATGTCACGCCTGCCATGGCATTGCAATTCATCCGCGCATTGCAGGAAGCAAAAGTACAGTACGTCGTGGCTCCCTACGAGGCTGATGCACAACTTGCCTACCTGGAGAAGCAAAACATCATACACGGTGTCATCACAGAAGACTCTGACTTGCTCGTCTTTGGCTGCAACCGCGTTCTTTTCAAACTCAATGAATTCGGCGACTGTCTCGAAATCTCGCGCGACAGATTAGGCAAGAACCTAGATTTGCCAATGGCAGGCTGGTCTGCTGATCGATTTCGTTGGATGGCTATTCTGTCAGGATGTGATTACCTCGCGAGTATACCTGGGATGGGCCTCAAACGCGCCTACAGGCTTGTCAAAAAACATGGTACGTTGCCTGCCATTTTCAAGGCACTACGTATGGATGCCGGCCTACGCATGCCAGCAAACTATGAAGCACAGTTCATTGTTGCGGATGAGACTTTTCAATTTCAGCGCGTGTACTGCCCTGATGAACGCAAAGTCATCATGTGGAACAACCCTGGCAGAACACTGAATGAAGCGACTCAAGCGCATATCGGCGAGCAACTTGAGGATGGCATTGCTCAGCAGATTGCGACTGGCGTGCTGGATCCGATGACCAAGAGTCTGATTTCTCTTGACACGGCAAACCCTTTGAAGACTAAAGTGAACGATGCTGCCAGTGGTACGCGCAGCATCAAATCTTTCCTCATTAGTCATGAAGAACTTGACAAAACGGCAAGCCCACTACAGGTCATCCAGCCCAATATCATTGATCGCCGTCGGCCAGCTCCTTTGACGCTACGGGAAAAGCAACGCGCCAAGAAGCTCAAGCTATTTGAAACCTCGCCATCCCCTGAGAGTCTGAAGAACGCAAGTCATCCCGCCAACTGGAAGCTGGTTCGTCCACCTGTATCAGCGAGTATATCTGCCTGCTCGAAACCGAAAGACAAGGAGAACCAAATTAGTCCCTTTTTTGCAAAGCAAGTAGCGGTCTCCACGATTCGCAAGAATACCGCCGTCAAGGCCGCTTCTGCAGCAGGATCGAGTCCGACAGAACGCTTCTTTGACTCAGATCCAGATTACGAACGTGCGTTGGCAGAAGCGCTGGATGCAAGTGCTCAGGAAGCAGCTGAGCGTGAAGCATCGCGTATTGCTGTAGAGCAGGAGCAAGCACAGGTCATGGCAGAGAGTGCCGCGATGCATGAGAATCACGAAGCGCGACTGGCAGAGGCCTCGCCTGTCACTCCAGCTGAACAAGTTGCATCACCGGAGGGCAGCTCGTCCGAGGCCCGGAAGGCAGCCTTCAGTACGGACAACCTTATTGTTCAGCCTATTATAAACACATCTGTCAAGCCACAGATCTCGAGGAGTGCGCCGTTCTTCACGCCAGCTGTTAAACCCGTAACACGCGTGTGCAAGACTACGGCGTATTTCGTACGGCCGAGCGAGACTCGTAAGACTTTCCCTTTGACCGCGAATCAAACACCAACACTGGATCTATCAAGGTTCAAGTACATGCGCTGAGGACTGTCAAGTACAAACGAATGGAAGGATGATGACAATAGAATTGATGAAGCATTAGCATAGCCTTGAACCTTTTACAAATTCCTATATTCCTATTTTGGACTTAAAGAGCCCCAGTGTAGTCATACACGAGACACAGCTCAATATCGACCTTGCCTTTATCACCGATTAGCTTATTGCGACGAACAAACTTGCGCTCGCCGTCAATCTCGGCAATACCCCAGACTTGCCAAGCATGCCAGTCATTCGGGTTCTTATCCTTATCACTGTGTGATTCGACCAAGATGCATCCGTCTTTCATTTCCGACTCGATCCAGCCTTGCTTCAAGTATTCGTGGGGCAACTCCGACACAGGCACACGGTTTGCTTTCGCCTTGATGTGTTTGAAGACCGTATGCTCCTTCTCTGCCCACGTATCAGTCAAAATGTACTCTTCCTCGGACTTTCCAATCGAGCCGACTTCCTGTTTAGCCTGGGCCTGCTCTGGCTGTCCATCTGCAGCTTGTTTGTGGATAAGAGTGATGTACAAGGTCGAGTTGACGATGGCTTTGCGAGTGACCCAGCTGACGCCTTGTGCTTTGAGGGGTGGTTCTGTTGGGCCCGACTGCTTGGAGTTGAAGATGTATTTGCCGCTCAGGTTTGCGAGTGTTACAGATGCTGGGAGAGACATGACAGCTACTTGTAGGGATATGGGTTGTGCAGATGAAAGGACATGCGGGTTTCCTTTTTGGTTGTTTTTTTTCGGTTCATCTTTGGATTGCAGAATTGCGGGGACTCGCTGAGGGCAGGAAAAAGGCGGATGAGCTCGACTTAATAACCAAGCTAAGTCAATGTGTGTCTGCTCTGAATAGCTAGCCAGGTCTAGTCACTCATGTCACTCATAGCCAGAGCATCCACATCTCGCCGCTTGAAATGAGCCACAAAGGCCGCTGCTGAACTCACAACTGCAAAGCGCTTGAGCAGTTTCTCCATCAAGACACTCCGCACAGATTCATCTTCCTCATTCACCGCATCTTCAATGACGACCACTGTGTAGTCGAAGTTGTATGCTGCAAGAGCTGTTGAAAGAACCGTCTCGCTCATTCCAAAGAGAACGATCGTTCGAATCTCCTTGCTTCGCAGCATCATATCGAGCTCTGTGCCGGCAAATGCAGAGTCGCGTGTCTTGTAAAGACGAATATCGCCGAGCCCAAGCAATGCTTCACAGATGTTGGATGATGCATCGGTCTTGAGCAGGAACGAGCCAGCAATCTTGCCTGGCATAATACGGCGAAATAAAAGATTGCCAAAGTGCGCTTCTGGTCTGCCAGCCTCATACCCGAGTCCTGCATGAATAACCGTCAAGAGACGTTGTCGCGCACAGGATAAGACTTGCACTGCAGCTGGTACAATGGCTTGTTCTGCGGACGCACTTTTCCCAAAAAAGCCCTTTTGACAGTCGAGTGAAATAACTGCAATCTTGTCGCGATCCGAAAGCGCATCTGTCAAGCCCGGCAGAGGCTTGCTTGGCATTTGAACGGACTTGCGGCGTTGCATGCTTCTATTGTGCTTGTCAAGGACTGAAACGTACTTTATGGATTAGTCGCGAGATTGAAGCTAGGAGCTGGCTGTAGAGAATACATTACTGTTTGTTCAGGAGAGCAGCAACGGAGCATATCCCTGTGTTCCATCTGAAGACGTAAATCACAGAGTCGTGCATCAAGCATGAATGATCATGTAGTATGAAAAGCTCTAGATTGCGAAAAGAGGTCGGCAGACGTCATCTATCTCAGCGGAGAGTGGATGAAGCTGCGCGGCAAGCGGAGGCGTCGCAAAATGTTTTGTCGCTACGGGCGTTCACAACAGTATTGGTCGCTAGTCAGGGCCGGCAAAGAATTGCGAATATACAGACCGATGTGATGCTTTGAGCATAGGAGTCGCGGCATGCTGAACGAGCAAGTTGTCTTCTCATATAACACTCTTCAGTGCTTCAGCCAAGTAGCATTCCGCACTCTCATGCTTGCCATGGATGCTGCTTGGGAAGTGTATTTGAGAGTCTTTCTCTGCTTCTGCGCATGGAGTGAATTGGGCTTTTGTAGCCGGATCGTAGCAGGACCAACTGCGAGCATGACGTAAGCAGTACTGAGGACGCACAGAAGGCTCTGCAACCAAGTGTGATTGGATGCGCAGCAGAGCGCATTAGGCTCGAGCTAATGTGTTCTGCCATATCACTTCCATCGGAAGTACTTGGTGATGAAGTGGAAAGGATTCGACGACGTCTGTGATCCTTTGAGACTCGCCATTAACTTCTCGTAATAGTTTTGATTGAATGCTGGCCGCATGACCTTGTTGGATAGCGGGTTCTTAACATCAGTACACGGCTAGGAAGGAGCTGATTGCATACCTCAATCTTGAACTTATCGGCGACAATAGCCTCTAGTGCAGAAACATCACGCGCACTGAACTGATCCAAACGTTGCATTAAGTTTTGCTGGAAGTTTGCATGCGGGCGAAGATGATCGACTGGAATCTTCTCGATGAGCCTTACTACCTGTGAACGTGTTGCTGCCATTTTCGTGGGTGTATCGACTTGTGTTGTATGCTCGCGAGTCAAAATTCTTCAAAATGTCGTCGACGCTCACACAAACAGCTGCAATTGCAAGGCATAACAAAAGAGAGACAAGCTTCTCTGCTGCTTCTGGTCCGACCTTAATCGAAGAGATCATGCTATAGAGCTAGATTTATTTGTTGGAACCATTTAAAATCCTGAATTATCAGTCTGGGAACATGTCGGCTCAAAAGCCAGCGCCGAAGCAAGCTGCAGCTCCTCCTTTGTCGAGTGCTCCAATTGACATGGTCATCCCCGAAGCGATAGCAGATGCTCCGACTCAGCGTTTCTACGCGATATCCTTGTTTGTCTTCTTGCAAGCACTCAAATTCTACGATCTTCTGCAGCTCTATGCACCTGGCTTCGGAGGCCCGAGTGAGACTGCATTCACCGTCAAGTGGATAACGATTGATGCTCTCTACCTCTTTCTTATTCCCAGGCTTCGGATACCGTGGCTGAGCTTTGGCCTCGTGATGACACTTGTACAAATTGCACTTGCAAGCATTATAAATATTTGCTTGTCAGCGCGTGTGTCCATCAGCATCACGGCCATTGGCAGTCTCCTGTTGCGGACATTCTACGATCGCGAGTTAAGCGTGTTAGAGCATCAGATACGTGTCTCCGACATTGTGCACAATGCATCACGGATCGTAGGCAAGCATACTATCAATATCTTGCCAGAATCGACGGCCAAGCTGAACCCCGATCAAGCATGCTTCTGCATTGATGTCACAGGCGAGCAACACAAAGTTCGGCCGAGTGAAATAACGGTGCCGATTCGCCTCAATGCAACTATACCCATGCTCATCCAATATTCGCGCATCAACCCAGAGACAAACGAACGCACCATGCACAACATTACAGGCAAAGCTCTGAAACACGTCCTACGACATGTCGATTATCACAAGCAGCAAGTTTGGAAGTTTCCATTAACACTTAGCGAGCCAGGCCTTTATACGCTCGACCGCGTGCAAGATACATCAAAGCTGGATGTTCGGCTTTACCGCTCTCAAGTTCTCGTCGTGGCTTGTCCAAGTGCCGCGCTTGTTGTCCCGCAAAGGTTGCGCGAGAGTCCTGATCGCTGCACAGGAGATCTTGACGAGCTTTCTTTGCGCGTGACAGGACTTCCGCCACTCAAAATCAAGTACAACCGATGGATAGAAGGCCGAGAGCGGATCAGCACAATCGACGCAGTCAAGCCACTTGACTACACAAATCCGCTCATGATCACGTCGCGCGAGCACGGCCAAAGTTCAGAGGCAACGCCGCAGCTGAATCTCACGCAAGGCGAGCCTGACGAAGTCAAAAGTGATGGTGAGCAGAAGAGGCTGCTGCTGGCAGACGTCCAGGATATCTCCTGGGCGAAAGCTCATACGGTCGAAGTACACTTGAACGCATCCATCGCGACAGCTGGAAAGTGGTCTTACTACATTGAAGCGGTCGAAGATGCATGTGGCAATGTGGTCGATTATGCAGCTGGAAGCAAATCTGGAAAACCACAAGAAGCTTTGATGCAGCAAAGTTCGCCTGATCAAGCTTTGATCGAAGCTCCAAGCTATCAATTCGTGGTTCACGAACGGCCTTCCATCATGTTTCGCGGGTGCTCGCCCGACCGGCCCGTCAGACTTGTCGAGGGACAAGAAGCGAAGCTCTACTTTGACATCACGTCGCGTGAGTCAGGCCCCTTCGAGGCATCCCTCGGCAAAGGTGATGCAGAGGCTCTTGTCACACTCAATGGCGAGGCGTTTCGCAATTTGACATTCAAAACCAAGACTGCTGTAGCAACAGTACATGAAGCCGGCATCTACAATATTCAGTCATTCAACTCGGCGCACTGCAAGGGCAATGTGTTGATGCCTTCTTCATGTGTCGTCTTCACGCCGCCAAAGCCGGCCATGTCCGTCTCCTTCGACAGCATTCTGGATCAATGTGCTGGGTCGATCGGAACAGTCGCTGATCTCACATTCACCGGCCAGCCTCCGTATGACATTGCTTGGAAAGTCATCAAGGATGGCCAGGCGACCATCAATCGCAAACGGATAGATCGTGGTCGGCATCAGCTCCGGTTTACACCAGAGGAAGCTGGACATTACACTTACGAGTTCACGACTCTGGATGATGCAAATTATAAAGGCATTCGCTTGGACTTGCTCGGCAATCAAGTGAAGACGGAGCAGACTGTACATCCGCTTGCTGGTGCCCATTTCGATCGCAAACTGGCCCGCAAGTGTTGTATTGGCGATTCGGTTGAGTTGCCTGTGCGCCTTGTCGGATCTGGGTCATGGAGCTTGACCTATGAAATTATTTATGGTGGCAAGCGAGAGCGTTTCGACTTGAACGGCCTTCCGTCGTCTGCTCAAATCATCAAGACGCCCTCACTTAAGCACGGTGGGCAATACTTGGTTTCTCTTGTCAGTGTTCAGGACGGCAGTGGCTGTAAGACTCCGCTCGAAGAGGTCGAAGCTAGTATCGAAGTACGCCGTGACCGACCCAGTGTCGCCTTTTACACAATCGACAACAAGTTGGAAACAACCATCATCGACGGCAATGCGGTCGATTTACCTCTGCGCTTCCTTGGAGATGGACCATGGGAGCTTTCCTACAGCACGCCAAAAGGACAGGGCCGTATCACCATGCACGATGCCAATGGCAGATTGTCAGTACGAGAAGCTGGCAACTATACTTTGATTGCTGTCAAGGATGCATACTGCCCAGGCGCTGTCGATGTCAAAGCTCAAACATTCACGGTGCATATATTCCCGAGGCCGCATTTGTCATTGGCCGATGCTGCGGCAAGCAAAAGCAAGCACCGGGAGTATGCCCGACGAGAAGTTTGCGAAAATGATGAGGACAGCTTCGACGTCGACATATTTGGTGCGCCACCTTTTGCTATCACGTATGAGCGCGCTTTGCTCAATGCTCGTGGTGTCGAGCATGACCGAAAGCAGATTTCTCTGAATGCAGCACTTCCACGAGTGAGCATCAAGGCCAAGACCTCTCCCGCTGGCTTGTATCGTTACACATTTCACGGCGTCGCCGACGCACGGTACGACGCAGAAGATGCGAATGGGCAATTCACATTGCTGCAAGTTGTCAATCCACTGCCAGAGGCCGGATTTGTGCAGAAGGGGCACACGTACCATTACTGCCTCGAGGTGGATCTTGCCGATCAAGAGGCGGACCGGATTCCAATTAAGTTCACCGGCGAGGCGCCCTTCAAAGCACGATTCCGAATCAAGCACGAGCTCACGGGCCGGACCAGCTATCTGACAGAGCAAGATATTCAGACGCACACCTGGTCGCTACAAATTCCCAAGGATATGTTGACGCTCGGAAAACATGCTATCAGCATCGCCGAGGTAAGCGATGCAAAAGAATGTACACGCGCTTCGCTTGATGGACAAATTTTCATCGCCATTTCTGAACAGCCTACGATTCTGCCGGTGTCATCAAGACAAGAGTTTTGCGTTGGTGACCGGATCTCTTATGCGCTTCAGGGCACTGCACCATTCAAAGTTGATTACATGTTTCAAGGAGCCAAGAAGCGCGCTACAGTCAATGGACCTGTCTTTTCTCGCATCGCCGAGAGACCAGGTGACTTCAAGATTCTCAGTTTGTCTGACAGCGCCTCGAAATGCCGCGTGAGCGTGAACGGATATGAAAAGACGATTCATGATATTCCAAGCGTACGCGTGTCGGAAGGAAAGACGATTATTGAGTCGATACACGAGGGTGACCAGGCAGAGATTGTGTTCCACCTTTACGGTGCACCACCTTTTTCATTGACCTATACACGCAGTGTCGCAGGCAAGAATGGCAGACACCAAGTCCTCGAAACACATACAGTGAGTGGCATTCAGGAGTCCAAATATGTGGTACGGTCAAGTGTGGCTGGAACTTTCGCAGCGACAGAGGTGCACGATCGGTACTGTAGGATATCTTTGCAGAATTGATAGAAGTAGTTAAATCTTCATTTGCGCCGCCCATCTGAACAAAAATAAAATGTTTGACGTCGCGACTCGATATAGATCAAATCGGCGTTGTCGGCATCGTGGTGAGCTGTGGTATGGACGGCCTGGATTCAAATGTGGATAGGCCTCAATCGCTGCCTATCAAGGATCCGTCTTGGCTCGACCAAATCACTAATGGCAACCAATTCATGTCGGCTGGACTGGGCGTCATGCTCGTGGGCGCTGCCATTGCCGTCGCACGACAATCCGTGAAGCAGGCAGCATCCTTTGCGAAACATCAGATGCTCGTAACGATGGAAATTCCTAGCAAGGACAAGTCGTATCTCTGGTTCCTGCACTGGATGTCCAAATATAAGCACAGACGGTCACACCATTTTGCTGTCGAGACAATCTTTAAGCAGCACGACAACGGCTCCGCTTCGACCACCTTCTCGCTTGTGCCTGGGCCTGGAAAGCATCTGTTGCGTTATAAAGGAGCTTTCATCCAGGTCAATCGGCAACGAGATGGCAAAATGATTGATCTCTCAACAGGATCACCATGGGAGACCGTCACTCTGACTACGCTTTTTCGTGATCGCGGTATCTTTCGTGAGATGCTGCAAGAGGCACAACAGGAAGCCTTGAAGATGCAAGAAGGCAAGACAGTCATTTATACGTCTCTCATGACCGAGTGGCGACCTTTCGGAAAACCGCGGCAACGACGCTCTCTCGAATCTGTCGTTCTTGATGCTGGCATCAAAGAGACAATCACTGCAGATGTGAAGGATTTCCTGACATCAGGAAATTGGTATCGCGATCGCGGCATTCCGTATAGGCGAGGCTATCTACTTCACGGCCCGCCAGGATCGGGCAAATCTTCATTCATCTATGCGCTTGCAGGCGAGCTCGAATACAATATCTGTCTGCTCAACTTGTCTGAGCGAGGTCTCACGGACGACAGACTAAATCATCTTCTCAGCAATATTCCCGACCGCAGTATCCTGCTTCTCGAGGATATTGATGCAGCATTTGTAGGGCGAGATCAAACAGAAGAAAAAGGATATCGCGCAAACGTTACCTTTTCTGGCTTACTGAATGCTCTAGATGGCGTTGCATCTGCTGAGGAGCGCATCATCTTCATGACAACGAATCACGAAGAAAGGCTCGACCCTGCATTGATACGGCCAGGCCGTGTCGATATGAAGCAGCTCTTGGGTGACGCCTCTGATCACCAGATTATCGAAATGTTCCTGCGCTTTTACGAAGGCGAGCATGAGGCGGCGCAGCGATTCTTGGCAAATGTACGCAAGAGCGGCGCTCCTGTCAGCACTGCTCAGCTCCAAGGAATGTTTGTATACAACAAAGGCCAAGCACAAAAATCAGTCAATATGGCGCATCTTTTCGCTGAACCATAAACAAACTCAAATTCGCTTTACATAACTGATATACCGTGGCACTTACGCAGTACTGGCAAGCACACCGACCTGCGGTGCGACCTTCTCGTCGAGCGATTCCTGGAAGAGGTAGGCATCCTCCTTGATAAGATCCGACCCACGCTCGCCAATGACATAGGCCGTCGATGCCAAATTGCATCCAGGCTCGAACGGCAAGATGGACACGTCGCAAACACGCAAGTTCTTGGTACCGTATACGCGCAGCCTGGCGTCCACAACACCGCCCTTATCTTTTGGCCTGCACCCAGCAGTGCCGAGTGGGTGCCATGTAGTGCCGCAGTTGCCTTTGACCCACTTGCGGAGCACGGCATCGTCTGCTTCCGTGTAGGTGATGTCTTTGATAGTCTTTTCCTCTTGTTGAACAGGGTGGACATGCAGCTTGTCGATTGCGCCAGGAAGATTGTCGCTGGCTGGAGCCACTGTATCGTGCTCAGTCGCCTTTTCCTCCTCCTTGAATCCGTCAATTGCAGCCTCTGATGCTGGGTCGAATGGTGGATGAGAAGGAGCGAATTCGCCGCGGTAAGTCTTGAGACGACGAGCAATCTCGCGATTTTTCTTGTAGCAATACATCAAAACTTGGATGTCTTCCTCTGATTCGACGTAGAAACCAGTTAATCGTGCATCTTTAGTGTGATCGTCTGTTGTGACATGGACAGAACCACGAGACTGAGGGTACTCGAGGTAACCTCCCGTCATGAAGTACTTGCCTTCAGGAACGACTGAAAAGTCCGCGCAGCATCCCGTAATCGTAGCAAACAAGAAAAGTGGGCGGTCTGGGTACGGCAGGAATTCGCGTTTGAAGAGCTCTGCAAATGGTGATGCAGCGGCTTCCTCGTCCGTTGGCCGCCACTTGATGACTGCGTCGATGTTGTTTGTACGCAAAGGTCCATCTGCATTGGCGAATTTGGCTTGTGCATCTGAAAATTCAGGCTCCTGTTGACGATAGAGTTCGTCGTGCGTCTCTGCTTCCTTCGCGGCATGGTGCATGCAGAGGAAGAGCAGGTGGTCTTGATAAGACTCTCCAACTCCAGAATTCTCGACCTTGCACTCTATTCCGGCCTTCGAGAGGTGCTCCTTGTTGCCGATGCCGGAAAGCTCGAGCAGCTTAGGCGTACCAAAGGCACCAGCCGAGACAATGACTTCGCGTGAGGCTTTGAATGTCACAGTCTTGCCATCAATGATGGCATCTACGCCTGTAGCCTTGTTCCCATCGAGGTTGACCTTTGTGACGGGCGCCTCACATACGACGGTCAAATTAGTGCGACTGGCATTTGGATGCAAATAAGCATCAGCCGAGCCCGAGCGCTTACCAGTTTTTGGGTCGATCCACTTTGACCAGCCGCTGACTTGCGCGCCAAGCGTTGAAAAGTCGTTGGTGTCCTCAGCCTCCACATAGGAATCGCCAAGCACAGCCTTCGCTGCGGGGAAGTACTCATCCATTGCGGCCTGATTGACATGACCCTGGCATACCTGCAGCGGTCCATCAGTGCCGTGGGTGTCTTTCGATGTGGTCGTGTTTGTGCTGTGATAAGTCTCATATTTGGCGAAGTAAGGCTTCACATCTTCAAACTTCCAATTGTCCATGCCCCACTCGAAGTCAGATGCAGAAGGTCTCGTATACATGAGAAAGTTGACAGAAGTCCCGCCTCCGAGTAGGTTTCCCTGGGGCACAATCACGGCTGTGTGGTCGTTACACTCTGCAGGCTCTGCGAAATGGTTGTGTACATTTTCTGTAGGCAGGTTGGCGAGATACATAGCCGGCTGCTCAGATGTGGCCACACCCTTGTTTGTAGCGCCGCGCTCGAGCAGCAGGACGTTAACATGTTCGTCTTCAGAGAGGCGAGCTGCGACAATGGCTCCTGCACCGCCGCCGCCTGCGACAATGTAGTCGTAAGTCGTTTGCATCTTCAATGAAGAAATCAGAAAATGTGATCAGCATTTGACGGGCACGCTTTAGTTATATACACGCGCTCGAGCTCGCCTCGCTCTTGAGGCACTTGCCGGTTTGGCTGGTTTTGTGGGGTTGCAATTTATGATTTTGCGGGGTGTCGAAACGCGCATCTTTTTGTCTGAATGAAGTGCTAACTTGGCAAGCTAGTGAGTGTCGAATAGGCCGCTTATGGGACTCATGACCAAGATTACAGCCTTGTGAAAGCTGTAGCAAGAGTCATTGGCCATAGAATTCGTGTAAAGCTGCCCAGCTCACAGGGGCACGGACCAGGAATCGCCAAATGACCAAGTACAAGCACATGCTGAATACACTAAAGGGATTCTCGGGTTTGGCACCACGAATGCGGCATAGAGAGTTCATTTAAGCAGTTGCCAGTCGGGTAAGCGCTGACCAACTTGGCGGTGGCATTTGACATCGCAAGCAGATGATGCTTGCAGATCTGATACAAATTCCGCCGGGGAAGCAAACACCGGTCGAGCTTCGCGAGCTGTGAGTCGAAGCCGATTGCCTTTGTGCAGACTTGCAGCAGACAACCTTGAAATCTTCCCATCCACGAACGAACAAGTGGCACCTTCCCATTTGCTCATTTGCCAAATGATAAGCACAATACACGTGACTCAATCCACTCCCCCGAATGACAGCGCCAAGCAAAGCTGAATGGGCCACCAAGTCATAACAATGAGCTGCATAGTCGTCAATTCGAGCTAGCTGTATAGCTTCTATGCTACATGCTGTATGACAGACAGACAAAGCTCTTTTCGCCGCTTGCTCTCACGCTCGCTTAAACCTGCCACCGCGCGGTTCGGGCCCGCTATCGTTCGGCGGCCATCTGAAGCAAGTCTCGGCGCAGCTTGGGAGGGCCCTTCTATTGCTTGTGAATTCCTTGAAGGGTGTCAGCTCTTGCGCGTCACCCGGCGCAAAACGCGGACGCGCACAGTAACGATCGATCCAGATTCTGGGGACCTGATTTTGGATCACAAAGACCACAAATTTTGTGTTGATGCTATTCGGGATTTGCGAGTCGCAAGTGATGCGAGTCATTATCGCGAACTTTGCAAGATTTCTATCGAGCACGAACCACGATGGCTCAGCATTATCTACACTGTAGAGAGCGTACGGCTCAAAGTATTGCATGTCATTTGCCCAAATGTACAAATCCTCGACCTGCTCGTCAAGAGCTTGACGCGCCTTTATCATGCTCGACTGGATTTGGTGGGTGGGCTCAGCGATATGGGCACTGCTGTTGAGGAACGAATCTGGCAAGAATCAGCTGCAAAGTCCAGAAATGCGATAGACGATAGGCAAATGTCCTTTGCAGAGCTCGAAGCACTCTGCCAGAAGCTGTCCTTCCATGCTCCCGCATCACACCTCAAACAACTCTTTCGACAAGTCGATGTCATGCAGCGAGGAAGTCTAACATTTGATGAATTCAAGCAATTCGTCGACTTGCTCAAAGCACGAAACGATATCGCTGCCATTTATGCTGAATACACGAAGAGCATTATGCGCAAAGATGAATTTTTTGCCTTCTTGACAAATGTTCAAGGCCAGCATCTTGAAGCTGAGGAATTTGAAAGGATATGGGAGCGCATTGCCGGCGATGAGCAAGAGTTATCCCTTGCGCGCTTCACCACATATCTCCAGTCTCGTCAGAACAGCATTCTGAAGGATATTCCACAAGACATGTCGCGCCCACTTAATGAATACTTTATCTCTTCATCGCACAATACTTACCTTACTGGCTGGCAAATTGGTGATGAAGCAAGCGTTGAGCCTTACATTCGAGCTCTACAACGAGGTTGCCGCTGCATTGAGATTGACATCTGGTCAGACTCAAACGGAATGCCGGAAGTACGGCATGGACACTCATTCACAACTCCAGTCAGCCTAGAAAGTGTTCTGCGCGCAATCGAAAAGTATGCATTCATCGTAAGTCCCTGGCCGCTCGTCATCTCGGTAGAGCTTCGTTGCAGTACCAAAGCACAAGAGGTAGTAGTCAATATGCTCCAAAGTATTCTCGGCGACGCGCTGGCCGTGTCGAGGTATGCTCAGCTGCCAAGTCCGAACGATTTGCGGTATCAAATTTTGCTGAAGGTCAAAGCGAGTCATGGCATCACGGAGTATCCAGCTTTGCCCGCACTTTGCGATTCTTTTTCAGACATCAGTTCTGCCTTTGATGACTTGTCAACTACAGAATCAGAGTACTCTCAACGGTCGCAGTCTCGCTCACGCACGTCATCACACTCATCTCATTCATCCTCGGTAAGCAGTCAGCGCGGCTCCAATGCAGCCACCACTCCCGCACTCTTGCGGCTAGCACCACTTATGCAAGGCATCAAGTTTCGCAACTTTTCCCTGCCCGAGTCGAAATCCTTCAACCACATCTTTTCCCTATCCGAGCGGCACATCAGGAACATTGCTCAAGCGAGTCACGAGACGCGCAGGCAGATCCTGAAGCACAATGCACGGTACTTGATGCGAATCTACCCATCAGCTACTCGCGTGCGGTCGACCAATTTTGCGCCACAAGAGTACTGGCAGCAGGGCGTGCAGATGGTAGCTTTGAATTGGCAAACACACGATGTTGGTATGCAATTGAACGACGCCATGTTTGCAGCATGTGGATCGAACGAGGTTTCAGGGTATCGACTCAAACCAGCGTCGATGCGCATATGGAGAAAAGGTCAGGCAGGATACTTGGATGCGCCTGAGCATACACAACCGAGAAGACAATGGCGTGTCACTGTTTTGAGCGGTACGCAGCTCCCCAAGTCTTCGGCTAATACTCGTTCGTCTCCATACGTCGAAGTGCAGGTGCTCAGGCCATCTCGAGAAATCGCCATCGAACCACAACAACCGGGATTTGCGAGCGCTGCAGATCGTGACATCAGGTTTAGGACATCACTCGTTGACGACAATACATTCAATCCTCATTTCTGGCATGCACCATTTCAGTTCGTGCAAGATGCCGATGATATGGACTGTTTGACATTTCTGCGGTTCCTTGTACATGACGTGCCATACTCTGGTTCTAGCAGCGAAACAAATGCACGCAGCCGAGCCTCGAGTGATGCGTGTCGCAAGCCATATCATCTACACGCGCTCCCTGCTTTGCCAGGCTCCCTTCAATCATCGTCAACGGTAGATTCAATCGAAAGCAACGAAGAAGAAGGGGCAAAAACCCAGCCCACGGGCCCAGTTGTTGCTACATGGGCGTGCTCACTTGAAGATGTGCAACGCGGGTATCGAGTCGTCAAGCTACGCGATTTGTCTGGCGAGCAGTACATCTTTTCATCATTGCTTGTACGTATAGATTCTACCGACATCTAGACTTTGCATAGAGAATGCAGAATCAATAAATAATCGGTTATTCCAGAAGTGCAACTAGACTCATGCTGCGACCTGATGGACTGCCGCTCGTTGCCACATTAGATGCATTTTTTGCCTTCCCTGGCGTTACTGGCTTTGCGAATGATCTTTCGGGCGAGCGAATGAGCACTTTTGCTTTGCTCACTGCCTTTCCTGTCGGTAGCTCGGGATCCATAGCCGATGAGCTCGGTGGAGATGTGGCTGCGCTGCCCGTATCAGCGCTACCTTGCTGGCCTTCATGCGCGCCAGACAAGTATGTCTCCATAAATGTGGCAGCGACCCGCTTTGCCTGCTCTGCGATAGACTCCATATCAAGCGGTGGCGCTTTTCTCTCAGAATCGAGCTCTTTGAGCTTTGCCTCTGTTGTTGCAGCGGCAGAGTGCTCTGCGATACCCAATGCACGATTCGTCAATTTGATGACTTCTGAAAGTGCGATATTCGCCTCGCCACCAGCAACCGCCATGGCCGCTTGCAATTCAGCCGTGTCGAGTGTTGGATTTCGAAGAGCACGTCGTAGTACTTCAAGCCGTGTTTCTTCCTTCTTTTGCGCACGCCGACGAGCTGCATTCTCTCGCATTTGGCGTTTTTGATCGTCTGTGCGTGGTTTGACGGGTTTTCGTGTTGCATTGGCATCAGCACCTGGTGTCATGTCGCTTGAGCTTGCTACTGGACTGCCTGGAGCTGCTATTGGTGATTGAAGAGCTGCCTGCTTGCTGCTTGCAGGTGTAGCAGGAAATTCTGTGGCTTTCTGCGAGGCAGGTGCTGTCGTTGGGGCAGATTGTGTTGTAGCCTTTTCATTGAGATTGGCTGCTGGCGCCAGGCCAGGTTGTGCCTTGCCATTAGGCTGCTTTGTGAGAAGGGGAGATGCAGGTGTTCCTGCTGATGACGCTTGGTCTGTTGCTGCTGCCGCCGGCGTCGATGCAGTAGCTGGGTTCGACGCAGCCTTCGACTTGCTGCGAGCATGATTTGATCGCTTCGCAGCCGCGCTCCCTCCACTGCCTGAATGACCATTCCCTCGACGCTGTGAGCCATCTGCCTTTTCGATCCTAACTTTATCTCCCTCCCCCACGAGCGGTCCTTGAAACACGAAAAAGCCATCTTTTGAGACTGCAGTGAGTTCTTGCAGGGTCAACTCGTCGTCGTCGATGAATGGATCGTCAATATCATAAGTCTCATACTCATTCATCTTGCGCCGTTTCCGCTTCTTTGGCTGAGTCAGCTGCGTTGTCTGTGCAGCTGCTTGACCATCGCGCGCCTCTGCAGTCTTCTGCGTTAGTGCGCTTCACAGCATCTTCCATAGTAAGCATACCACATCCTGCATATCTGAATCGCTCTCCTCATCGCTCTCATGGCGATGCAAGGCACGCAGACGTGATGCGACTGGATGTAGCGCGTCCCACCCATATTTAGCTTCAGCCAGTGCGGTGAAGTTGACGTTGACTGTTTCCTCGGGATGCAGAGGAACATGGATACGAATAGTCGGTTGGACGACTCTCGGTGCTGCTGGCTTGCTTGCCGTGAGCAGGTCCATGTCCTCTGTCCAGTGAGTGGCAGCCTTAGTCTACGATATTTTCTGCTGTTGTGCTGTGCTGCAGTCGTCCTGTCCTTGTGTGCTGACTACGGAGCAGGTCTACGGCATCTTTTTTTGGTCTGCTACACGATTCTCCAAAGTGCGGCATCGGAGCGTGCATTTGTTGCAGCCAAAAAATCATGGTTGCCGCCATCAAAATTGGGAAGAGCAGAAATTCGAAAGGACGCGAGGCCTGGCCCTTGTGACTCGGCATCCCACACTTGCGTTCACATGTCAGCATAGAGACAAGACTTAGAGAAGCTCCTATAGAAGCAATTGAGTTATAGAAAATATTGCTACAGAAGCGTACACATGTGCGCATCGAGACTCGAATCCGAGAGTGCACGGCAACAAGGGAGAATTTCGCGCCAAGACGTGTCTCGCCTTAGTGAAGACGCTTTCAGGTCCGTTTTTGTCAGATGCAGTCGGGCAAGGGCCAAGGGCTGAGCACCGCAGTCTACTTTGGCTCATGTGACTCTGGCAGGAAGGCCTTGCTTCCGGATACACCGCACAAGCATTTCCGATTTCACAGTTCTACCCCAGAAAAGCGAGATGAAATTTCGACTTAAGTTTGTGCAACCTCGAATAGGCCTTCATCCGCTTCATGCCTTAAGAAGCAGCAACGGGGCCCTCCCTCTATTGCTCTCAGCTTCTACTCTATCCGCTTCTCCGACCAAAAGCAATGCAGCTACAGCAGGCCGCCCTTTATGCAGCAGCAGCCTACGTGTTCTACCTCATCTGCAATCGCATTCAGCTCGCTCTGAAGCTGCGAAGTTTCAAAGCGTATCCTTATAAGAAGGCGCGCGCTGGCACCTCCGGTTTGCCATTTGGCATTGACTTCATCGTCGAGGCCTTGCATTTGCGCAAGACATTCCGTAACTATGAGCGCCTCGAGGAGCGCGCCAAGCAGTACGGCAATACTTATGGCACGAGCGTGCTCGGACAAGGCCTCGTATTCACCTCTGAGCCGGAGAACATCAAGGCCATCCTTGCTACGCAATTCAACGATTATGGCAAAGGGCCATTCTTCCAAGGGCAATGGCGTCAATTCTTGGGTGAGGGCATCTTCAACGCTGATGGTGCATCTTGGTCGCACTCGCGCGCCCTATTGCGTCCTCAGTTCCTCAAGGAGCGTATCGCAGACCTCGACAATTTCGAAGACAAGCTGCAAATCATGATGCCACAAATCAAGTCTGGCGCAGTGACAGATGTCATGGACCTCATGTTCAAGTTTACGCTCGATGCCGCAACGGACTATTTGTTCGGCCACTCGGCCAAGTCGCTCGAAGGTGACAATACCTTTGCCAAGACATTTGCCGACATTCAAGAGTTGCAGACAGCCCGCGCGCGCTCAGGACCAGTGTGGTGGGCCATCAGTCGCAAGGAATTTAGCAAGACCTTGATAGAGCTGGACACCTATGTCGATCGATACGTGCAGCTTGCGCTCAAAAAGCCAACAGGCGACAAGGTCGATCCCGATGACCACTCATTGCTCGCCGCTCTTGTGCAGGAATCGCGCGACCCAGTCTTCCTTCGTGACCAACTCATCTCAACCTTACTCGCAGGCCGCGACACAACGGCAGCCACACTTTCTTGGTCGCTCAAGGAACTCTCGCGCAACCCCGACATCTGGCAACGTCTTCGTGAAGAAGTTCTGTCCACACTTGGCGACGTCGACACACTTCCATCCTATGCTCAGCTCAAGGGCATGAAGATGCTGCAAGCCGTCATCAACGAGGTGCTGCGTTTGTACCCAATCGTGCCACTCAATGTTCGTGCAGCTTTCCGCGACACGACACTACCACGCGGCGGCGGCCCTGATGGCAAGTCGCCTATCTTCATCTCAAAGGGGACGCAAGTTGCGTACTCAACGATGCTCATGCAGAGACAGGTCGATATCCCACAGGTCAACGAATTCGTGCCAAGTCGCTGGATCGAGGGAATTGGCAAGGAAGGTAAGTACGTGCCTGAGCATTGGACCTATATTCCATTCAACGGCGGACCTCGCTTGTGTCTTGGCCAGCAGTTTGCATTGACAGAGATCGCCTACACACTGACACGTATCGCTCAGCGCTTCTCAAAGCTTGAGAATATGGACGAGCCGTGCGAGGATATGGGCATGCGCTACGATATTATCCTTACGCCAAGGCATGGCGTCAAGGTCAAGTTCATTGAGTAGCCTGATTCGTCTGTAGTAAAGTGTCCGAACAAGCTTAAGACGGAGTTCCTCTGGTCGTGCGCATGCCAGATCGTGCGAAATTTCATTCCGGCTTCTACGGCTACTACCGTACTCTAGCTGCATGGACACCGGTGCAGTTATGAGCGCGTCTTTGCTATGTGGAAGAGCTGCATGATTTGCGTGACAACTGCCATTTCTTGTGTTTATGCCGTTGCTAGCTCCTGCTCGGGATCGTCGAAAATCGGCAGTATCTTCATGCCGTCGCGGACGTGTTCACTGTTCAATGAGTGCGAAGCTCTGCTGAGATCTGCGCATCACCCTGCGGACGGCCTAGACCCTACGACGCTTTGGAATCTCGCTGCAAATCAAAGCAAAGCACGATGCAACACTCATATGGAAGGAGCAGTCATGCATGTTAAAAACTAGTAGGTATGGTTCTCCCCGAACATGCCACGTCTGCACTTCCCCCTATATAGTAGCCCGTGACTGCTCATCGCTCCTGATACCTCCTCACAGCACTCCCTATTTTCTAACACTCCA